>JAWPHD010000888.1:0-382318 GCA_037043455.1 Cyrtodaria siliqua
TTAAGTTTAATTATGGAGGATTATTATTATTTTGTGGTTTTTATAGAGTGTGTTGGATGGGTGATGAGGGGTTAGGAGGATAGGTTAGAGAATGAGGATGTATTAGGGGGATAGGTGGGGGAGGTGGTGTTTATAGGTATTGAAAGGAGGTCGAGGTAGTGAGAGTGGTTAAGAGGGGTGTGGAGTATGGGGGATAAGGGTTGAGGGTGGATTAGGAGATTATATGGTAAAGGGATGGAATGATGGGATTAGGGTAGGGTATTTGATATTTTGGGAAGATGGGGTATTGGAAAAGTATTCAGGGTAATTGGGGAGGTTGAGAGATGTAAGGTATTGGTGTTGTTGGGTTATTGAGGGTGAGGTGGAGAAAATTTTAGGATAGGATAGTAGTAGGGAGGTAATGTGGGTAGAAATGGGTTGGATGGGTAGGATTAGTTAGGGGGTGGGGTGGAGATAGTGGGTAGGGAGGGGGGGTTGATGTTGGGTATGGGGGAGGGGTGTGTATGTTGAAAGTGTGTGTGATTGTTGTGAGGTGGCAGGTTGTAGGAATTAGGTTTGGGTTAGTGGATGGTGTATTAGATTGAGGGTTTGTGGGGAGGATTATATGTTATGATTGTTAGGGGGGAAGTGTGTAGGGGAGGGTAGATGTTTTGTGTGGGATGGGTGTTTAGGGTATGTGGTGGGAGGGGGAGAAGAGTGGGGAGGGTGTAGGGGGGAGGAGTTGGGGGGTGGGGGGGGGGAAGGGGTGATAGGAGTTTTATGGGGTAGTGGGGTGGAGGGGAGGATTGGGGATGGGAGGAGATGGTGAGTTGGGATGTGTGGTTAGGGAGGGGGGATTTGTTAGAGTTTGAGGATTTGGAAGATTGAGAGGTTGTATGGGTGATTGGGAGAGTAGTGAAGAAGGAGAGGGGGGGTGGTGGGGATGGGAGAATATGGGAGGGTATGTAGATTGGTGTTAGATATGTGGGGAGAGTTGATTGTTGGGAGGATGGTTAGAGGTGTGGTATAGAGGTTTGGAGGATGTGTAGAGTGTTGGGGAGGTGAGGGGGTATGAGTGGGGTATGAGGATAGATGAGAGATGAAAGTGAGGTAGGGTGGGGGGATTGTTTTTGAGTTGTTGAGATAAGGGTGGGGAGTAGATGGGGAAAGGATAGGATTGAGGAGGTGTATTGGAGGGTGAGGTATGGTGGAGGTAATGTGGTATGGGGAGGGGTTGTGGGAGATAGTGTAGGGTGTTTTTGGATAGGGTATGTTTGTCTTTAAGTATGAGGATGGTTAATGAGGATAATGATGATAATAATTGGATATATGGTTATTGGAGGGGATATAGGTAGAGGTGTTAAGAGATGTGTAGTTGATAGTGGTTATTATGACTTTTTTATGGAGTTTTATATTGTGTGTTTTATTATTGTTTTGTTGTAATATTTGAAATGTTGTAAATTGGGGTACCTTGTGTATTATGTTTGGATATTATATTTTCTTTTTATATGGTTTTGGGATATAAGTATAGAGTTTTTTTAGTATGTTTGTTGTTGAAGTATTTTGGGTTTTGTTATATGTATTGTTTGCTATGACGATGTAAGGGTAGGAGATTATATAGAATAGATTGAAGCAAGAACTAATTATTGGTGTGGTAGGTTTGGGGTTGTTTTTTAGTTGTATGCGGGTTAATTAGCATGCAAACGCAGTAATAAATAATAATGTGTTTAGTTAGTGAAACTATTTTTTTAAAGAACGCATGGCAATCTTGAAGTAGTTATGAAGCCTTACAGAGGCTTGCCTCACAGATCCGTTACTCAAATTAATTTTGCCCAGATTTTAACAAGAGTTTGACATGGGGATAAAACAGTTATGCCCACAAAAATGTGTTGTTCGCACGTTAGTTCAATATATATTTATTAATCAAAAAATGTATAAAGTGTCATAACCATATTTAGGTCAATATGTGTCAGTTATAAGCTAGGATAGGTTGTAGGTTAACGTTTTGTGAAAAGAGGCATAACTCTTCCAAAATGAAAGGTCAGTTATTGAACATGTGTAAACATACCTTGGTAAAGATGAAGACGTGCGTGAAGGTTCATGAATATGTGTCAAATACTTTTCAAGTTATGCAAATGTTATGTTGCAGGTTAACGTGTGACGGACGACGGACACGGACGACCAGACAAAGTTATCCCGAAGAGTCTGCCATGCTACGCATGCGAAACAATAAAACGAAGCTCATTTTACTAATTTAAACAAAAAACGAAATTCAACGAAACTATCCGCTAATGTTGTAGTTGTTGAACAAGTGACGTAGTTCACACTATAGCCTTATGAATGTAATTGTTTCAAAAGTGTCGAGGTAGTCAATGTTCCCGATTTGTAGTTTCCAGATGTTTGAAGGTATTTATGTGTTTACCTGTTTTAACAAATATTACTTTCAGATGAATTATTGTGTTAATCATGGCCTATTAATCTTCTATACGGTATCTATTATTTTACAATACATTTCAGTAATCAAATAACAAGTCATTAAATAATGCACCCGGCGCGCGCCCCCAACCCAACACCCCCTACCCCGCCCCTCTCCCCCCCCCTCTAAAAATTTCGGATCATACAGTATGTCCATGTTACTGTAGATAAAATATCAAACATTTTCTCGCTCGCTCGACTCATAATGGCTAATGAGTGTTTAATTAACACATTCTTAAATCCTTTTATTTGAAAACGGACTTTTTTTATTCATACATGTATGTCCATGTTACTCTAGATAAAATATTAAACAATTTCGATGCACCGCCTCAGTATAAAACAAATGTTTACGATCGCTTCGCTCGCTCGACGCATATGGCTAATGAGTGGTTTAATTAACACATCTTAAATCCTTTTATTTGAAAACGGTCTGTTTTATTCAATACATATATGTCCATGTTACTGTAGATAAAATATCAAACAATTCGAGCACGCCTTCAGTATAAACAAATGTTCTCGCTCGCTTCGCTCGCTCGACGCATAATGGCTAATGAGTGTTTAATTGAACACATTCTTAAATCCTTTCTATTTTGAAAAACGGACTTTTTTATTCATACATGTATGTCCATGTTAATGTAGATAAAATATCAAACAATTCGTTGCACGCCTCAGTATAAAATGTTTTCTCGCTCGCTTCGCTCGCTCGACGCATAATGCTAATAAGTGGTTTAATTAAACGCATTTTTAAATCCTTTTATTTGAAAAGGACTTTTTTAATCATACATGTATGTCCATTTTACTGTAGATAAAAATATCAAACAATTTCATTGAACGCCCTCAGTATAAAAAAAATTCTCGCTCGTTTCGCTCGCCCAACGCTTAATGGCTAATGAGTGGTTTAATTAACACAATCTTAAATCCTTTTATTTGAAAACGGACTTTTTTAATCAATGCACTACCGCAACCGTTTTATGAGGCTAGAAACGGACCCGAAAATTTACACCCCCCCCCCCCCCCCCCCCCCCCCCGGTATCAGTTTGACTTTAAACAACTGCCTTCAAATAATGAACTTAAAAATAATGGAATTTTGAGAGTTCAGTTCTTCCTCGTTATTCTACCCTAGTTTAATATATACAATTGGTGCAACATTACTAATAGAAAGACCACAACAGCTTTAAACCAATTCAAAAATGACGGCCGATTCATCGCTCGGATTTTATCGCTCTACTCGATGTGAAATCGGATTGTCTTGCCCTTTTTCAGAACCGGTTATTATCGGGTTACACACACTGACGCAAACAGTTCTGAATGCTCTTTGCCATGTGCGAAAAACAACGTATTTACATAAGCAGCTACACTAATAAATGTACGTTTGTGGCATTTTAGGAATTATATAAATAGAATCTTACATTCATGCCCGATTAGTATTAAATTTATTAAACTTATTTGATACAACTTATATGATGCTTGTCCCAGCCCTCTCATCATAAATCCAACTTGTGTCATACATTCAACATTGAATGACAGGGCACTCGTGTACGATTGTCTTAGACATTGAACCTGTAACTCCTAAAACATAGGCATATATATACCATCGAATGACATGCAATAATTTATTTATGGAATTGTTGTTGAACGGACACAATTCTGAAACGAGAAACATAGCTTTTATAAATAAAGAGCTACGATGAGATCCTTTATGAAAAAGGTAGGAATCGGGGTCGACCTCATCAATAGAGGTTCTGAAAAATATCAAGCAATGCCTGCATAGCATAAACAACCACCGTATGTCAATACACTAGACCTTAAATACCAGCGTACATGCATAAAACTCAACAAAAAGAAAACTATCTCGTCGAATATGTTTCACGTTCTTTTACATTAGAAGCCCAGTAGACACTAGTGGACAGAACATTGTGCTCATGACTTCGTCGGGCAGAGAAATGAGCACACTGTTCCTCGGTGTGGTCATGAACACTTAACTTGATAGTTAACAGGTAAGGACAATCAGTGGACAAATTAGCTTTTCAAGAAATAAATAAAACAAATTACCAAGAAGGCCACCGTAAAAGCAATTATTGGTTTATTTGTGATCGGGCGGTTTTCTTGACAGGGACATGTCTACCGTGACCTTTGACGTACTGACCCCAACATAAAAGAGTCATTTTGTCATCATGGCCAAGCTACCAATATAATTTGGTGAACGTGGCTGCACGGTTTTCAGGATTCGTTCCTGGTGACTTATACTTGACCTTTGACCCTAAAATTAAAATGATGAATATGTTTCAATCGTTTATCACGGTTAGTTTACACGTAAACATTGATGAACAGGGGTGCAGCAGTTGAAGAGTTATCGTGATAATCATAGTTTTTCATGATCGGGTAATGTGACCTTGGCCTTTCACCTTCTCGCTCCAGTATTAAAAGGAGTGATCATTGTACAGTCTACATCTAAATTAAGGCGGCTACATTGTTACCGTGCGGAGGTTTTTCATCACCGAGTCTTGGCGACGTTCACTTTTGACCTACGAAGCAATAGACACCATTTTCGATTTATACATGCATTCTTAGATCATATTAGTAATTTGTATTAATTTATTATTCATTGAGTTATGTAATAATTTGTATTGGCCAGTGGATAGTAACATTTACTTTGATCGGCGTATATCACCCGATCATGTTCAAGAACCACAGGTATATATTCAGTAGTACGAGTAGGGAAATACCTCTCTCTGGGGCGGCTTGAACTACCTAAATGATGAACCGTTTTAGAGCACTTAAATTCGTTTCAACATTTAATTTGTTTGATGTAAGCCCACATCTGTAGTGACATATCGTGGACACCAATAATCAGATGGTAACTTAAAGCATCTATCCCGCCAACAACAGTCAAAATTTATATATATGTACACTGTTTCTTTCTAGAGCTACTGACGAAGATGTATATATACAACTAACATATTATCAGAATACAAACTCTATAGACACATCATAAACCGTTTTAACCAGCCAGGCCAAAACCCAAAACTGAAGCGCCGAATTAAGAGTTACTGTTACCAACTCATAATTCATTTTACGCATATTCAGTCACGGCTATTTTTAGAATCCATGAATAAACCCATACTTTTAATCGGCATATATACATTATATATAACATTACATGACCCGAACACCTGGCTAGAGTTTTGATAAACGGTTTTGTAGTGTAATTGTGTCGTTATTGGGCGGGTTAGTATTTAGATCGTTATTTGGCGGGTTAGTATTCAGATCGTTATTTGGCGGGTTAGTATTCAGATAAACACGTAGCGGATATCGGATATCAAGTTAGAGTCACTAGCTATTTAAACAAATTAAACTCCAAAATTGTTTCAAAACGTGTTAAAGGGAATAACCCTCCCACCCCTTGCCAACACCTGAATTATACTGAAACGAACGAGAATTTTCAAATTATATTATTACATAATATTCCAAAGAAATCCCAAGATGTTTTTTTAAAAAAAAGTTGCAGATAGTTAGAAAAAGGACACAACTGTGATGTTGTAGACGTTTTAATCACAGTACACTTTGTAACAAGAAATTCATAAATGTTGAAGTTTATCTTTGAATAATTGAGCCATTTCAGTATTGTATTTAACCTAAACAGTTTGCAAAAGTTTGCATCCTAAGTTTGCTCACATGCTTGAGAAAAACGCGCACTCTGTCAATAGAATACTATTTGCTGTGTTATGTGTTGTTTTAGTCTGATATTATTTTCCCGAAAGGAAAGGGCTTAAGGTCTAAACTTGGGGTGGGTAGGTGGGTGGGAGAGAGGGGTCCATTCACTGCTTCGCATACATACGGCCACAGGCTCTTCGCCTCTCACCGCTGCGGGTTCGAATCCCACTGGGAGCTCGACATGTAAGTGAGGAAGTGTCGATTCTTACGGATGGTGGGAGGTGTACAGTACTGGTTCTACCCAGGAAAGGTGGGTGGTCTGCCTCCACCACATAAAAATCGACCTTCATATATAACCTTACATGTGTTGAAAATGACGTAAAACAACATACAAAACAAAAAACGGCCCCAGGCGACCATTACGATAGTTTAGAAGGATAGAGAGAAGAAGAGATAGTGTTAAAAGGCCCTTTACCATGTTTACTACATACATATAGTATAACTCTCTTTTCTTCTCGCTATCCTTCTACACTATATTGTAATATATAACGGAAGCATGTGCATTCGCTAGTATATGGTCAGTGTCATATAAAGTACAAAGGTGTGAAAAGAGGAAACACTAGTGGCGTTAAATAGTAACAGATGACCACCAGAGGCGTAGCTGCTTCCTAAGGCACTACAGGCCTGGGCCAACAACTTTTCCCCAGATATGTTCTGTTTATTCTCAAAATTGTCTCCATAAACTCGTCAGAATGCACCATTTTACTTTTTTTAAAAGAAAATCGTGGGGACATGCTCCCAGACCCACAGGCAACATCGGACACGCCGTGCTCAATTGCTACAGCCTTCAACTTAAAATCTGCCAGCTACGCCCCTGGACTATTGTACGTAAATGTTCTACTTTCATTTTTGAATTGAGAGTTTAAATGCACTTTAATAATGTATCAACGAAAGTTAAAATGTTACACATTTACGTTACATGGAAAAGGTAAACCATATTAATAGCTTCATAGTTATAATTAAATTGTTTATCAAGTTCTTTAGAATTCTACTTTCGTTTTCACACTTCCTAGTTTTTTAATCTTGTCTAAGTCACAAATAAGACTGCAGCACTTATTCGAATGTGTATAAAGAAAACAAACATCACAATATTCTCTTTAATACAACACATACAACTAAACTATTACAAAATAGGTTACCTTAGCAATACTATCGTATTGACCTGTTTTTCAGCAAATTCGGAAAACGCTAAGCTGGGCAGATGTGACGTCATAAACGGTGTTGTAGTAGCTACAGTTGACTCCAATCAAAGCAATGCACGTACTGATTTGGGTCTGTACAAAGGTAGCTGTATCAATACAAACTATATAAACTGTATCTATATAAACTCGTAGATATTTTCGTAATGATCGATGCGTTATCCTTCGTTTGCAAAACAGACGAATTTACAAAAATAGTATATACATAATGAATGCATTTATTTCAAACAGCAGTTGTTAAATATATGATTAGAATAGAATAATTAAAAAAATAAATTATTTGTCTCAATATACATATGCAGAAGGTTTATGTTTTAGCACCACACATTCTAACTCTACTACATCGATAACATTGAATATAATAACATTTATTTCAGGTTAAAACACTGCAAAATTAAAAGTAATAATGCTGAGATAGGTAACTATTAACTAAGAAGTTTTCATTTCATCATCATCCCATGGATGCGATCACAGGAATCTGACATATTGTGAGTACATGTATAAAGATAGACGTTCAGGGGCGGAGAAAAGTGGGAAAACACACGGCGTGCGCCCCCCGACACCAACTAAAATCAAAACTAAAACGTTATATGTAAATTTTATTATAGTTGTCAATAGTTGTTTTTAAAAAAGTTGCGCCCCCTCCCCACCCAACCCTAATTTCAATTCCTGTATTGTCCTCTGACCTTCGTTAATATGATAGTAAACAAACGTGAATCTATATACATGTGGTTACACTATGTCAGATTCCTGTGTTGTGACGTTGATATTTTCAAATTGCTTTATTCTTTGCGTATTGTCCACAATATAAATGTCGTAATACGCTTCATGTGTCACATTTACGAAGACAACACCACTGACGCAGTGTATCAAATCGTGGCCTACCATGCCTTTTTGAATTAACACGTTAATAATCATGTAAAACAAGTCATCCGCTACAGAAGTAATAGGCAAAATAAATACTGACGAAGTGTAAAAAATAGTATAAAGGTTGAAAGATGAAGTTTCGGAGAAGGTGGTCAAAATCGTTGACAAGCAAGCTGTTGATATTATGAAACAAAAACATGACCAAACCGCAGACATTGAGATGGATATGAAACATTCCAAACGAGACACAAATAAAAGTATATCGGACACAGAAGAAATCTCAGAAAAATACTAACACTCCAAAATCTACTAAAAGTCCTCGTAAACTCTCCGTTATTTCTCCATCACAAAGACGACCAGTCAGAGAGAAATCAAGTACAATAATTACTGTTGAAGTAGAAACTGATCTGTATTCCATACCCGAGGAAGACACAAATACAGTGGACGAAGTTGCTTCAACCTCAAAGACAACACCAAAAAGAGTAACACAAGCTCCAAAGGCTCAGTCTGAGAGTTCAGCTAAGGTTGACATTATCGATCGTCCTGGTACAAGAAGTAGTGGTGGAAAATATACGAGAAATAAGTCGATCAGACAAGTCAAAGACAGAAAGCTCGCTGATGAATGCGAGGTTTATGTAGAGACTGACTGGCGCTCGCTCGACGCATAATGGCTAATGAGTGGTTTAATTAACACATTCTTAAATCCTTTTATTTGAAAACCAGTTTTTTTATATTCATACATGTATGTCCATGTTACTGTAGATAAAATATCAAACAATTTCGATGCACGCCCTCAGTATAAACAAATGTTCACGCTCGCTTCGCTCACTCGACGCATAATGGCTAATGAGTGGTTTAATTAACACATTCTTAAATCCTTTTATTTGAAAACGGACCGTTTTATTCATACATGTATGTCCATGTTACTGTAGATAAAATATCAAACAATTTCGTTGCACGCCCTCAGTATCAAATGTTTTCTCGCTCGCTTCGCTCGCTCGACGCATAATGGCTAATAAGTGGTTTAATTAACACATTCTTAAATCCTTTTATTTGAAAACGGACTGTTTTATTCATACATGTATGTCCATGTTACTGTAGATAAAATATCAAACAATTTCGATGCACGCCCTCAGTATAAACAAATGTTCACGCTCGCTTCGCTCGCTCGACGCATAATGGCTAATGAGTGGTTTAATTAACACATTTTTAAATCCTTTTATTTGAAAACGGACTGTTTTATTCATACATGTATGTCCATGTTACTGTAGATAAAATATCAAACAATTTCGATGCACGCCTTCAGTATAAACAAATGTTCTCGCTCGCTTCGCTCGCTCGACGCATAATGGCTAATGAGTGGTTTAATTAACACATTCTTAAATCCTTCTATTTGAAAACGGACTTTTTTTATTCATACATGTATGTCCATGTTACTGTAGATAAAATATCAAACAATTTCGTTGCACGCCCTCAGTATAAAATGTTTTCTCGCTCGCTTCGCTCGCTCGACGCATAATGGCTAATAAGTGGTTTTATTAACACATTCTTAAATCCTTTTATTTGGAAACGGACTGTTTTATTCATACATGTATGTCCATGTTACTGTAGATAAAATATCAAACAATTTCGATGCACGCCTTCAGTATAAACAAATGTTCTCGCTCGCTTCGCTCGCTCGACGCATAATGGCTAATCAGTGGTTTAATTAACACATTCTTAAATCCTTTTATTTGAAAACGGACTTTTTTAAACATACATGTATGTCCATGTTACTGTAGATAAAATATCAAACAATTTCGTTGAACGCCCTCAGTATTAACAAATTCTCGCTCGTTTCGCTCGCTCAACGCTTAATGGCTAATGAGTGGTTTAATTAACACATTCTTTAATCCTTTTATTTGAAAACGGACTTTTTTAATCAATGCACTACCGCAACCGTTTTATGACCCCCCCCCCCCCCCCCCCCCCCCCACCCCCGCTGGTATCAGTTTGACTTTAAAACTGCCTGCAAATAATGAACTTAAAAGTAATGGAATTTTGAGAGTTCAGTTCTTCCTCGTTATTCTACCCTAGGTTTAAATATACAAGTGGTGCAACAATTACTAATAGAAAGACACAACAGCTTTAAACAATTCAAAAATGACGGCCGATTCATCGCTCGGATTTTATCGCTCTACTCGATGTGAAATCGGATTGTCTTGCCCTTTTTCAGAACCGGTTATTATCGGGTTACACACACTGACGAAACAGTTCTGAATGCTCGGTGCCATGGTGCGGAAAAACAACGTATTACATAAGCAGCTACATTAATAAATGTACGTTATTTGGCATTTTAGGAATTATATAAATAGAATCTTACATTCATGCCGATTTAGTATTAAATTTATTAAACGTATTTGAAACAACTGATATGATGCTTGTCCCAGCCTCTCATCATAAATCCAACTTGTGTCATACATTCAACATTGAATGAACAGGCACTCGTGTACGATTGTCTTAAACATTGAACTGTAACTCATAAAACATAGGCATATATATACCTCAAATGACATGCAATAATTTATTATGGAATTGTTGTTGAACGACACAATTCTGAAACGAAAATCATAGCTTTTATAAATAAAGAGCTACGATGAGATCCTTTATGGAATAGGTAGGAATCGGGGTCGACCTCATCAATAGAGGTTTCTGAAAATATCAAGCAATGCCTGCATAAACAACCACCGTATGTCAATACACTAGACCTTAAATATCAGCGTACATGCATAAAACTCAACAAAGAGAAAACTATCTCGTCGAATATGTTTCACGTTCTTTTACATTAGAAGCCCAGTAGACACTAGTGGACAGAACATTGTGCTCATGACTTCGTCGGGCAGAGAAATGAGCACACTGTTCCTCGGTTTGGTCATGAACACTTAACTTGATAGTTAACAGGTCAGGACAATCAGTGGACAAATTACCTTTTCAAGAAATAAATAAAACAAATTACCAAGAAGGCCACCGTAAAAGCAATTATTGGTTAATATGTGATCGGGCGGCTTTCTTGACAGGGACATGTCTACCTTGACCTTTGACGTACTGACCCAAACATAAAAGAGTAATTTTGTCATCATGGCCAAGCTACCAATATAATTTGGTGAACGTGGCTGCACGGTTTTCAGGATTCGTTCCTGGTGACTTAGACTTGACCTTTGACCCTAAAATTAAAATGATGAATATGTTTAAAACGTTCATCACGGTTAGTTTACACGTGAACATTGATGATCAGGACTAAAAGAATAAAAAAGCTGAAGACACTGGACAGGTCGCACTATTGTGAAAGAGCAATGTGCCCTGCCTTTTTGTTCTAGAGACTCTATGGACAGTACATACTCCATGTTCCAGGATGTTGCTTTCAAATTGGTGTGCGTGAACATACAGAGAAAAACAACAATATCGCTGTATGACCCTTTACTAGTATACGTTATGACATATCTTGAGGCGTATTAACACCATGAAATACGTTTCATAGTAAACTAGTGTAATAAATATGCAAATGACGGCCGATTCATCGCTCGGATTTTATTGCTCTACTCGATGTGAAATCGGATTTTCTTGCCCTTTTTCAGAACCGGTTATTATTGGGTTACACACACTGACGAAACTGTTCTGAATGCTCGGTGCCATGGTGCGGAAAAGCAACGTATTACATAAGCAGCTGCATTAATTAATGTATGTTATGTGGCATTTTAGGAATTATATAAATAGAATCTTACATTCATGCCGATTTTGTATTAAATTTATTAAACTTATTTGATACAACTGATATGATGCTTGTCCCAGCCTCTCATCATAAATCCAACTTGTGTCATACATTCAACATTGAATGAACAGGCACACGTGTACGATTGTCTTAAACATTGAACTGTAACTCATAAAACATAGGCATATATATATCTCGAATGACATGCAATAATTTATTATGGAATTTTTGTTGAACGACACAATTCTGAAACGAGAATCATAGCTTTTATAAATAAAGAGCTACGATGAGATCCTTTATGGAATAGGTAGGAATCGGGGTCGACCTCATCAATAGAGGTTTCTGAAAATATCAAGCAATGCCTGCATAAACAACCACCGTATGTCAATACACTAGACCTTAAATACCAGCGTACATGCATAAAACTCAACAAAGAGAAAACTATCTCGTCGAATATGTTTCACGTTCTTTTACATTATAAGCCCAGTAGACACTAGTGGACAGAACATTGTGCTCATGACTTCGTCGGGCAGAGAAATGAGCACACTGTTCCTCGGTATGGTCATGAACACTTAACTTGATAGTTAACAGGTAAGGACAATCAGTGGACAAATTAGCTTTTCAAGAAATAAATAAAACAAATTACCAAGAAGGCCACCGTAAAAGCAATTATTGGTTTATATGTGATCGGGCGGTTTTCTTGACAGGGACATGTCTACCGTGATCTTTGACGTACTGACCCCAACATAAAAGAGTCATTTTGTCATCATGGCCAAGCTACCAATATAATTTGGTGAACGTGGCTGCACGGTTTTCAGGATTCGTTCCTGGTGACTTAGACTTGACCTTTGACCCTAAAATTAAAATGATGAATATGTTTCAATCGTTTATCACGGTTAGTTTACACGTGAACATTGATGAACAGGGGTGCAGCAGTTGAAGAGTTATAGTGATAATCATAGTGTTCATGATCGGATAATGTGACCTTGGCCTTTCACCTTCTCGCTCCAGTATTAAAAGGAGTGATCATTGTACAGTCTACATCTAAATTAAGGCGGCTACATAGTTACCGTGCGGAGGTTTTTCATCACCGAGTCTTGGCGACGTTCACTTTTGACCTACGAAGCAATAGACACCATTTTCGATTTATACATGCATTCTTAGATCATATTAGTAATTTGTATTAATTTATTATTCATTGAGTTATGTAATAATTTGTATTGGCCAGTGGATAGTAACGTTTACTTTGATCGGCGTATATCACCCGATCATGTTCAAGAACCACAGGTATATATTCAGTAGTACGAGTAGGGAAATACCTCTCTCTGGGGCGGCTTGAACTACCTAAATGATGAACCGTTTTAGAGCACTTAAATTCGTTTCAACATTTAATTTGTTTGATGTAAGCCCACATCTGTAGTGACATATCGTGGACACCAATAATCAGATGGTAACTTAAAGCATCTATCCCGCCAACAACAGTCAAAATATATATATATGTACACTGTTTCTTTCTAGAGCTACTGACGAAGATGTATATATACAACTAACATATTATCAGAATACAAACTCTATAGACACATCATAAACCGTTTTAACCAGCCAGGCCAAAACCCAAAACTGAAGCGCCGAATTAAGAGTTACTGTTACCAACTCATAATTCATTTTACGCATATTCAGTCACGGCTATTTTTAGAATCCATGAATAAACCCATACTTTTAATCGGCATATATACATTATATATAACATTACATGACCCGAACACCTGGCTAGAGTTTTGATAAACGGTTTTGTAGTGTAATTGTGTCGTTATTGGGCGGGTTAGTATTTAGATCGTTATTTGGCGGGTTAGTATTCAGATCGTTATTTGGCGGGTTAGTATTTAGATAAACACGTAGCGGATATCGGATATCAAGTTAGAGTCACTAGCTATTTAAACAAATTAAACTCCAAAATTGTTTCAAAACGTGTTAAAGGGAATAACCCTCCCACCCCTTGCCAACACCTGAATTATACTGAAACGAAAGAGAATTTTCAAATTATATTATTACATAGTATTCCAAAGAAATCCCAAGATGTTTTTTTAAAAAAAAATTGCAGATAGTTAGAAAAAGGACACAACTGTGATGTTGTAGACGTTTTAATCACAGTACACTTTGTAACAAGAAATTCATAAATGTTGAAGTTTATCTTTGAATAATTGAGCCATTTCAGTATTGTATTTAACCTAAACAGTTTGCAAAAGTTTGCATCCTAAGTTTGCTCACATGCTTGAGAAAAACGCGCACTCTGTCAATAGAATACTATTTGCTGTGTTATGTGTTGTTTTAGTCTGATATTTTTTTCCCGAAAGGAAAGGGCTTAAGGTCTAAACTTGGGGTGGGTAGGTGGGTGGGAGAGAGGGGTCCATTCACTGCTTCGCATACATACGGCCACAGGCTCTTCGCCTCTCACCGCTGCGGGTTCGAATCCAACTGGGAGCTCGACATGTAAGTGAGGAAGTGTCGATTCTTACGGATGGTGGGAGGTGTACAGTACTGGTTCTACCCAGGAAAGGTGGGTGGTCTGCCTCCACCACATAAAAATCGACCTTCATATATAACGTTACATGTGTTGAAAATGACGTAAAACAACATACAAAACAAAAGACGGCCCCAGGCGACCATTACGATAGTTTAGAAGGATAGAGAGAAGAAGAGATAGTGTTAAAAGGCCCTTTACCATGTTTACTACATACATATAGTATAACTCTCTTTTCTTCTCGCTATCCTTCTACACTATATTGTAATATATAACGGAAGCATGTGCATTCGCTAGTATATGGTCAGTGTCATAGAAAGTACAAAGGTGTGAAAAGAGGAAACACTAGTGGCGTTAAATAGTAACAGATGACCACCAGAGGCGTAGCTGCTTCCTAAGGCACTACAGGCCTGGGCCAACATTTTTTCCCCAGATATGTTCTGTTTATTCTCAAAATTGTCTCCATAAACTCGTCAGAATGCACCATTTTACTTTTTTTAAAAGAAAATCGTGGGGACATGCTCCCAGACCCACAGGCAACATCGGACACGCCGTGCTCAATTGCTACAGCCTTCAACTTAAAATCTGCCAGCTACGCCCCTGGACTATTGTACGTAAATGTTCTACTTTCATTTTTGAATTGAGAGTTTAAATGCACTTTAATAATGTATCAACGAAAGTAAAAATGTTACACATTTACGTTACATGGAAAAGGTAAACCATATTAATAGCTTCATAGTTATAATTAAATTGTTTATCAAGTTCTTTAGAATTCTACTTTCGTTTTCACACTTCCTAGTTTTTTAATCTTGTCTAAGTCACAAATAAGACTGCAGCACTTATTCGAATTTGTATAAAGAAAACAAACATCACAATATTCTCTTTAATACAACACATACAACTAAACTATTACAAAATAGGTTACCTTAGCAATACTATCGTATTGACCTGTTTTTCAGCAAATTCGGAAAACGCTAAGCTGGGCAGATGTGACGTCATAAACGGTGTTGTAGTAGCTACAGTTGACTCCAATCAAAGCAATGCACGTACTGATTTGGGTCTGTACAAAGGTAGCTGTATCAATACAAACTATATAAACTGTATCTATATAAACTCGTAGATATTTTCGTAATGATCGATGCGTTATCCTTCGTTTGCAAAACAGACGAATTTACAAAAATAGTATATACATAATGAATGCATTTATTTCAAACAGCAGTTGTTAAATATATGATTAGAATAGAATAATTAAAAAAGTAAATTATTTGTCTCAATATACATATGCAGAAGGTTTATGTTTTAGCACCACACATTCTAACTCTACTACATCGATAACATTGAATATAATAACATTTATTTCAGGTTAAAACACTGCAAAATTAAAAGTAATAATGCTGAGATAGGTAACTATTAACTAAGAAGTTTTCATTTCATCATCATCCCATGGATGCGATCACAGGAATCTGACATATTGTGAGTACATGTATAAATATAGACGTTCAGGGGCGGAGAAAAGTGGGAAAACACACGGCGTGCGCCACCCGACACCAACTAAAATCTAAACTAAAACGTTATATGTAAATTTTATTATAGTTGTCAATAGTTGTTTTTAAAAAAGTTGCGCCCCCTCCCCACCCAACCCTAATTTCAATTCCTGTATCGTCCTCTGACCTTCGTTAATATGATAGTAAACAAACGTGAATCTATATACATGTGGTTACACTATGTCAGATTCCTTTGTTGTGACGTTGATATTTTCAAATTGCTTTATTCTTTGCGTATTGTCCACAATATAAACGTCGTAATACGCTTCATGTGTCACATTTACGAAGACAACACCACTGACGCAGTGTATCAAATCGTGGCCTACCATGCCTTTTTGAATTAACACGTTAATAATCAAGTAAAACATGTCATCCGCTACAGAAGTAATAGGCAAAATAAATACTGACGAAGTGTAAAAAATAGTATAAAGGTTGAAAGATGAAGTTTCGGAGAAGGTGGTCAAAATCGTTGACAAGCAAGCTGTTGATATTATGAAACAAAAACATGACCAAACCGCAGACTTTGAGATGGATATGAAACATTCCAAACGAGACACAAATAAAAGTATATCGGACACAAAAGAAATCTCAGAAAAATACTAACACTCCAAAATCTACTAAAAGTACTCGTAAACTCTTCGTTATTTCTCCATCACAAAGACGACCAGTCAGGGAGAAATCAAGTACAATAATTACTGTTGAAGTAGAAACTGATCTGTATTCCATACCCGAGGAAGACACAAATACAGTGGACGAAGTTGCTTCAACCTCAAAGACAACACCAAAAAGAGTAACACAAGCTCCAAAGGCTCAGTCTGAGAGTTCAGCTAAGGTTGACATTATCGATCGTCCTGGTACAAGAAGAAGTGGTGGAAAATATACGAGAAATAAGTCGATCAGACAAGTCAAAGACAGAAAGCTCGCTGATGAATGCGAGGTTTATGTAGAGACTGGCTGAAATAATCACCATCATAAGTAGATATAAAAATAGAACAGGAAAAGTAGCATTCAAAGTCGATCCTGAACCATAAATATATACAAAGAAACAAAGAACAACAATAAAGTTATTCCGTCGCGTCACGTCGCATCGCGTCCCGTAACACATTTTTAATACAATTTTGAATGAATTATTCCCAAACTTCATATACTCATAACAACTGGTGACCTTATGTCCCTATACATCAACCATCATTGACAGCTTAATTTATTACAGAATTATGGCCCTATGTCCGACTTACAGTTTTCAACTTTAATATCTCTTCTCAAACATTTTCGAATTGAGTGTTCCCAAACTTCATGTACATATAACAACTGATAACCTCATGTCCCTCTACATCACATATTTTTTGTTGATGCCTACTTAATTACAGAAGTATGGCCCATATTTGACTTAGAATTGTTCACTCTATAATGAACTTCATTTGGCTTTCACTTTAACACTTTTCATGGATTGTTATTACACTTGACATACATTTCACACGTGATGATATGATATGTTGTGTCTCTGCTTTAATAGTTTTTCGATTCTGCAATTTTTTTTTACAGAATTATGGACCTTCGTTTTACTTAAAATTTTTCTTCACATTAAAAGAATAACAGATATTTTAGACATATATTATTCTTGATTTTGCCCATCCTCATCGGCTATAGCAAAAAGCGGGGGTATTCATCACCTTCGGTGATAGTTCTAGTTGTAGAAAATGTCGCGTGTAACACTGACGCGAGTGACAATGACACGTGTAAAAATGACACGTGTAACAATGTCACGTGTCACAATGGCAAGTGTGACAATGACCCGTGTAACAATGTCACTTGTAACAATGACACGTGTAACAATGTCACGTGTCACAATGGCAAGTGTGACAATGACCCGTGTAACAATGTCACTTGTAACAATGACACGTGTAAAAATGTCACGTGAAACATTAGCACGTGTAAAAATGACACGTTTAACAATGACACGTGTAACAATGACACATGTAGCAATGTCGCGTGTAACAATGGCACTTGTAAAAATGTTGCCTGTAACAATGACGCGCGTAACAATGACATTTGTAACAATGACACGTATATCAATGGTACGTGTAACAATGACACGGGTAGCAATGTCACGTTTAACAATGGCACGTGTAACAATGACACGTGTAGCAATGTCACGTGTAACAATGGCACGAGTATCAATGGCGTGTGTACCAATATCACGTGTAACAATGACACGTGTAACAATGTTACATGTAACAATGTCACGTGTAACAATGTCTCGTGTAACAATGGCATGTGTAACAATGGCACGTGTAGTACTGTCTGTCACGTGTAACAATGATACGTTTAACAATGTCACGTTAACAAATGACACGTGTAACAATGTCACGAGTAGCAATGGCACGTGTAACAATGTCACTTGTAAACTCAATGTACGTCTGTATGCCTTTCCGTCTTTTTGTGGTCGTTATTCCTTCAACATTACTGGTGGAATTTTAAATGAACATTACTAAAAAGTCTTGCAATTTCTGGTCCTATTTTACTAAATATTTTGCTGGTCCGATGTAACTATATGTCTTGTGAGTTTTATTAAACTGAATGTCCTGTTGGTCCTTTTAAGCTGAATTTACGTGGTCCAAATTAACTGATTATCTTGGTGGTCCTATTTAACTGAATGTCTTGTTGGTCCAATTAAACTGAATTTACGTGGTTCAAATTAGCTGAATGTCTTGTTGGTCCTATTTAACTAAATGAACGTATTAGTGGTCCAATTAAACTTAATGTCTTGTTGGTCCTATTTAACTAAATGAACGTATTAGTGGTCCAATTTAACTTAATGTCTTGTTGGTCCTATTTAACTAAATGAACGTATTAGTGGTCCAATTTAACTTAATGTCTTGTTGGTCGTATTTAACTAAATGAACGTATTAGTGGTCCAATTTAACTAAATGTCTTGTTGATCCTATTTAACTAAATGAATAAGACGGTGGTACAATTTAATTGAACGTCTTGTTGATCCTATTTAAGTGAATGCCTTGGTGGTCCGATTTATCTGAATGTTTAGGTGGATAATATTTAACTGAATGTATAAGTGGTCATATTTAACTGAATGTATTGTTGGTCCTATTAAGTGAATTCTTTGTGTTTCGATTTAGCTGAATGTCTTGCTGGTCCTATTTAACTGAATGTCTTGTTCCTTTTTAACTGGATGTCTTGTTGGTCGTATTTAACTGAATGTCCTGTTAGTCCCTTTTAATTAAATGTCTTGCTGGTCCTATTTAATTGAATGTTTAGTTGGTTCTATTTAAATGATGTGTTGTTGGTCCTATTCATCTGAATGCCTAGATGGTCCACTGAATGTATTGTTCCTAATTAACTGAATGTCTCCTTGGTCCTATTCAACTGACTGTCTTGGTGTTCCTATTTAATTGAATTACTTGTTGGTCCTATTTAACTGAATGTTTTGTTGTTCCTATTTAATTGAATGCATTTTATTTAATTGAATAACTTGTTGTTCCTGTTTAAATGAAGTCTTAATGGTCCTTTTTAACTGATTGTCATGTTGGTAGTATTTAATAAAATATCTTGTTGGTACTATGTAATTGAATGTCCTGTTGGTCCTATTTTAAATAATGTTTTGTTGGTTCTATTCAACTGAATGTCTTGATGGTCCATCTTGTTCCTATTTAACTTAATGTATTCTTGGTCCTATTCAACTGAATGTCTTGTTGGTCCTAGTTAACGGAATGTCTTGTTGGTCCTATTTGATTGAATGTCTTGTTGATCCTATTTTACTGAATGTCTTGGTGGTCTTATTTAACTGAATGTTTTATTGGTACTCTTTAACTGAATGTCTAGGAGGTCCTATTTAAATGAATGACTTGTTCGTCCTATTTAAATGAATGTCTTGGTGATCTTATTTTACTGGATGTCTTGGTGGTCTTATTTAACTGAATGTCTTGTTGGTCCTTTTCAACTGAATGTCGTGTTGGTCCTATTCAACTGAATGTCTTGTTGGTCCTATTCAACTGAATTTACGTGGTCTAAATTAACTGAATGTATTGTTGGTCCTATTTAACTGAATGAACGTATTAGTGGTCCAATTTAAGTTAATGTCTTGTTGGTCCTATTTAACTGAATGAATGTCTCGGTGTCCAACTGAACTGAATGTCTTGTTGGTTCTATTTAACTGATTGTATTGTTGGGCTTATTTAACTGAATGTCTTGGTGGGCCAATATGACTGTTGGTCCTTTTTAACAAAATGCCTAGTTGGTCCCATTTAACTGAATGTCTTGGTGATCCTATTTAAGTGAATGCCTTGGTGGTCCGATTTATCTGAATGTTTAGGCGGATAATATTTAACTGAATGTATAGGTGGTCATATTTAACTGAATGTATTGTTGGTCCTATTAAATGAACGTATTTGTGTTTCGATTTAGCTGAATGTCTTGTTGACTGTCTTGGTGTTCCTATTTAATTGAATAACGTGTTGGTCCTATTTAATTGAATGTCTTGCTGTCCTATTTAATTGAATGTCTAGTTGGTTCTATTTAAATGACGTGTTGTTGGTCCAATTCAACTGAATGCCTTGATGGTCCACTGAATGTATTGTTCCTAATTAACTGAATGTCTCCTTGGTCCTATTCAATTGACTGTCTTGGTGTTCTTTTTTAATTGAATAAGGTGTTAGTCCTATTTAATTGAATGTCTTGTTGGTCCTATTTTACTGAATGTCTTGGTGGTCTTATTTAACTGAATGTCTTGTTGGTCCTATTTAATTGAATGTCTTGTTGGTCCTATTTTACTGAATGTCATGGTGGTCTTATTTAACTGAATGTTTTGATGGTCCATCTTGTTCCTATTTAACTTAATGTATTCTTGGTCCTATTTTACTAAATGTCTTGGTGGTCTTATTTAACTGAATGTCTTGTTGGTCCTATTTAATTGAATGTCTTGTTGGTCCTATTTTACTGAATGTCTTGGTGGTCTTATTTAACTGAATGTTTTGTTGGTACACTTTAACTGAATGTCTAGGAGGTCCTATTTAAATGAATGAATTGTTCGTCCTATTTAAATGAATGTCTTGGTGGTCCTATTTTACTGGATGTCTTGTCGGTCTTATTTAACTGAATGTCTTGTTGGTCCTTTTCAACTGAGTTTCGTGTTGGTCCTATTCAACTGAATGTCTTGTTGGTCCTATTCAACTGAATGTCTTGTTGGTCCTAGTTAACGGAATGTCTTGTTGGTCCTATTTAATTGAATGTCTTGTTGATCCTATTTTACTGAATGTCTTGGTGGTATTATTTAACTGAATGTCTTGTTGGTACTATTTAACTGAATGTCTAGGAGGTTCTATTTAAATGAATGTCTTGTTCGTCCTATTGAACTGAATGTCTTGGAGGTCCTATTTTACTGGATGTCTTGGTGGTCATATTTAACTGAATGTCTTGTTGGTACTTTTCAACTGATTATCTTGTTAGGCCTATTTAACTGAAATTTCACTTCATGCACAATCCAAGATGGCTACCACGGCTACACCTTAATACAGATCTTCTGAAACTTTACAGGACCCTTAGACCTTTTTACTTTTACTCCTCCAAAACTGTAAGAGATATCGTATCATCACTTAAAGCTACGTACCCTGTATTTATATCGATTTATTTCTTCTTTGTCGCCGTTTCTTTATTTGTAACTTCATATTCATCAGCTCGTGGTGAAATCGGGTATGTAAACGATCTAATTTAACGCAGGACATCATTTTTACTATATAAACATCGAGCAGTAAACATCGTATCTTTACACGGGTACGCATTATGATTTACAAGAAAAAATGTTTGCCTCTTTCGTGAATCGAACACACGACCGTTTAAATTGCAATCCAACCTGCTTACCACTGAGCTATGGCAAATTATTGAGAATATTGCATATTTAGTAAAATATATTATGATGCAAAATAACATATTTGAACGACCTTCAAGATGTATCAGTATATACCCCATCATCTCGCCCATGTAAATAACCATGCGTGGTGTAATATTAATTATTATCAATTTAACGGTTCCGGTGGGGGAACTCTTTTTCATGAAATATATTCGGAAGCCGTATATTATCGATGTTACCTGCACGAAGGCTAGATAAAATGTGATATTTTACCCATCGATTTATGGCTTATATGTTGACTGTTCTCCTTGAGTGCTACTTTCCCTGTCCGATCTTTTTATATTTCTTTATATACCGACTCTTTGGCCGTTCGTCGAACAGAAACTACTTTACCCGTGACTTGTAGCATGGTCACTAAACATTATCTTTGTAATAGCACAGGTGTAAATCATTTAATTGAAAATAAGACCTGTCAGAATAACAGTTAGAATAACAGTGAGAATAACTGAAATAGAGCTAAAATGGACATGCTACAAAGCAAATAGAGTATGGTTTCATCTCGCTGGTTAATTTAAACACCTCGATGTTTAAATGACCCAACTCAATGAAACCATACTATACCTATTACTTATTCATATTCATCAGTTAGTATCAGTTTAAGTATAACGTCTGTATCTTTAAGTGATTGGCTTGACCTATATTAAGTACTATTAATACAGCTTTCAAAATGGCCGCAACTGACTATCTTTTTTTTTTACATATAATTAGATATTCATGTGATCCCAAATTGGTTGCCAGCGATCATCATTTGTTACATATAATTACATAGGAACTGATTGTTGTCCCTACATGGCCATACTCCAGAGTAGTTACGTTGTGATCATTTTAGATAACACCACTACTGCAACTCTGCAAACATGGGGTAATGCTATATATTGCAAATGTAATTTTTTCTTTAGCCATAGCCATATATGTGTTTTGTGTAATGAGAAACTCGATTGTTTTTAAATCTAACAGATACATCTTATTACGACAGAAATATAACACAATCGGATAGCATTATGAAATGTGGGGAGTTTCCTATAGGGCCAAATTTCATAAAACTTCACAGAAACACTCATCACGATACTAACTGAAATTGTTATTCCTGCGAAATCAAAGATGGTGGACTAAATGCATGTTAATCGTGAAATTATATGCAAGGCGTCGGCCATCTTTGTTTCATGTATGTTTATATCATCTTTTTCCCTATAATTGTCATGTTTTGCTCACCACCATTTTCTATTCCAACCCAGTATGATCTAAATTATCGCCTAGCTTTATATTTGGATCTTTATGAACTTTCACTGGAACATTGGATGGGATGTGTAGCTAAGTATTATCAAGTTCAACTGTCCTCTATAATCACGGCAATTGTGAAGTAAAACAAAACAGGTGTACACATGAACAACAATGTTATATGGTTAAAGCAATATTTTATTCACATTGTTTTACTAAATACATGTACATGGCATAATAGTATAGCAAATCTTAGGGATAGGGGCGACGAGAGCCAGACTGACCAATATGGCCGTTTGAAGGAAATTGGCAGAACCAATAATAAAATACTATTTCGTTAACAAAAACTACCTAATTAGACGTTTTAAATTTGGTTGAATGAAATATGTTCGTAGTTATGCCAATAAAGGTTATTTTCAGCTGAGAACTTAATTGCTGGTTTGCTGTTTCCCTACGTATCATTTAAAATGAACCCTACACACATAGTTTTTCTTTACTTTCATATGTTCAATACGTCTTCGAAAAAACAAGTACCTACCTATACGTACGTACTCATGTAATCCTTAGTCGGGAAAAAGCATACAAACTGTTAAAATTGAGGATGGTCATGTGTACTGAAACTGGCTTCATGAGATGCGTTGATCATGTACATATATGTTTCATCGATGAATTAGCAAACTGTCCCGTATTTCATGTTTTTACTTGTGACAACCAGTTTATTCATTAATTAACCAGTGAATTATTTTATATGGAAAATGAATACCATGGTTACGAGTTGTTGATTGGGGATGGAGAACATGATATTCATTCCAGTAGTCATCTTCATCTCCATTACTGCCACAAGTTTTGCTCATCACCAACCCGATATGACCTAAGCTGCTAAAAGACTGTAAAACATCATTCATTCTTTTCTGAATTCCCTTCAGTAAAAAATCCAGAAGGCCTGTTTTTAATAATTACGTTAGTTTATATATTTTAGTAATTATCAGGTATTTTGATTTTAAAATGTTTTAATGGTGAATAGATATTTTGACAAACAGAAAGTATGTAAATAAAATTATGTCAGAACTAACATTTTCTTCTTCTTTATTTGAACCCACCTTATATTTATTGTATTGATATATTTATCTAACGAGGGCATTATAAGCCCTTTTTGTAAGATTGTATGTTAAAAGCATTTCCGAGGTGTAAGTTCAATATTACCTTGACCTTTGACCTTCTGACAAAAAGAATAACTGGGATTGTTGTTCAACCAAGAGCACTATTTGTATAAAGTTTTAAGATTGTAGGTCAAGCAGTTCATAACTAACAGCTGGGAAAGAATTGTTCATGATCAAGCATCAATGACCTTGACATTTGACCTATTAAACCAAGAAATCAATAGGAGTTGTTGTTGCAAAATGGACACTACTTATATACGTTTTCAAGATGTAATTACAGTGCAGATGCCGTTTTTCCTGATCCGGTTACTGTGACCTTAACCATTGACCTACTAACCTCATATTTAATCGGAGTTATCAGTCTAACAGTTACAAAGTAACGGAGGGCAAGTAACAATGGGGAAATGTATCTCAGGATTTGGTCAGAGTCAGATCAATCTGACATTGATGACCTACTGAACCCAAAAGCAATAATCTAAGCAAGGTCAATGCACCTATACACTTTCATAAGTGAGGGTGTAGTACTTACGGAGTTATCATGTCGAAAGCGTTTGTTCTTAGAGGTCATGGGGAAATTGACCTTAGACCTACTAACTCCAAAATCAATATGGTTCATCTTCTCGCCAAGAAAAATATGCTTATATATATTGTGTAATCAGTGTAGGTGTTATACTCCTAGAGGATTTGCTTAGAATATGTATGTAGTTAAGACGACCTTGACCTTTAGCCTACTGACCCCAAAGAGTAATGTACCTATGAAGTTTTATGAGGATGGGTATTACACTTTCGAAGTTATCTAGCGAAATGTATATTGCCAAATGAGGTCATATCAACATTGACCTTTAACATACTGACCCCAAAATCAACCTCTCACTAAGGGCTAGATACCTATAATGTGTCATGAGTGTGTGTGTGTTCTGCTTTCAACGTTATCGTTCGGAGTGCCTATTTTCCTATTGGGTTATAGCGACCTTGACCGTGATCGACTGACCCCAAAAACAATAGATTCAAGAAACAACAAACACCTTACTATCTTCAGAATTTCAAATTGTAATATGGCATAGATAACTTGGGTGACCAACTGTGACAGAGAGCACTTGGATGACCAACTGTGGCATAGAGCACTTGGGTAACCAAATATGGCATAGAGCACTTGGGTGACCAGCTGCGGCATAGACCACTTGGGTGACCAACTGTGGCATAGAGCAATTGGGTGACCAAATATGACATAGAGCACTTGGGTGACCAACTGCGGCATAGACCACTTGGGTGACCAACTGTGGCATAGAGCAATTGGGTGACCAAATATGACATAGAGCACTTGGGTGCCTAACTGCAGAATAGAGCACTTGGGTGACTAGCTGTGGCATAGAGCATTTGAGTGATCAATTAATACAACAGCATTTCTGTATTATCACAAAATTAAACTCAAATAACATTTAGAGACTCAGTCTCATTGTATCAATTATTCTTTGAAGTAATGCAAATATATTGTATATGTTATCACTGAATGAACAACATTGTGCACAAACAATCATAATAACGTTCAAAGTATATGAATTATCTTAAATCATGACAGTGAATAAGTTTAACAGACGCATACAAAGTCTATTATTGAAATATACATACCTTGAATCATAAATAAGCTATAAAACTAAACGTGTAAGTCGGTCGTTTTCCCATGCCGCTCAATTATTGCACGAGAAAACTCATTCAAGGGAAATTGATTTACTTCTTATTCATTCTTACAACGAAGAAAATTATATTTCCATATAAGGTCATGGGTTCCTAGAATTGACCTACTGACCCCAAATACAATATAACAGAACACTATAATAGGGTTCCTCGTTTAACCCAGACAGTAAGGAAATCTTTCAAAATGGCCAAGTTAAAAAATCTTTGTTAAAAAACATGAGCATGATTATCCAGGAGAGAAAAATCTCCCAAAATGGCCGAGTTAAAATTATATTTTCGTTTAAACCAAAGCCTTAACTTACTTTAAAACTACCACATACCACTTTTCAATGTGTCTTTTATTACTTAGAATCATTGACTGGTACTATAAAAGTGCAAAACAAAATCTTACTCCTGTACAGAATGAACACGATTATTGAACAAAAAACAGCCTCTCAAAATGGCTAAGATAAAAAAGAATATATTTTGTTGAAATCAGTCATAACCCACTTTAAAACTATCGCAGACCACTTTTATCCAGTTGAAAACAAATCTTTCAAAATGGCCAAGTTAAAAACTATGCTATATTTCTACTAAAACCCTTACACCAAACCAAATTTGATTTTTTTTCAGATGTACTTACACCAACTGGAATAATACAATAATGTAATTAAAACGTTAAAAGCTAATAAAACAAACACTAAACGGCACAGGGCATCGGCCATCTTTGTTTCGTCACAATTTCACAGGAAATGCAATAATATCGCTAAAACGATATTTACATGTTCGTCTTGCAACAACAAGACAGAACTTATAACAAGATGACCCGGGTTCAGGCCTCGCATGCCCCACTGAGTTTTGTCAGTGAGCTTTTGAGCAAAACACTTTCAGTTAGCCTCGTCCGTCGGATGGTGATGAAAACTAAGTGGGCCAGTGTATCGCAGTCTACCCTCCCGGCATGTTAAGGAACTATAGGAATCTGTTCGATAGTAAGAGTAGGGACGGTTTCCGGATTCCTATGTATCATTCCCCTCTCTCTGGGGCGGCTCTAAATAACCTATAATGTGTTTATGAGCCGTTACATAACATTACGTGCGTTGTGCAGTTTATAAAGAGTAGGTTACATGTTTTCACAAAGAAACCAAGACAGGCAAAACAATTCGTTAACTAAAATCGGTGACATAAATCATGGATATATATATCAGGCATACATGAAATGAAATGGGATGGATATGACTGAATATTTCGCAAACTCCAATATTATGTTCACTCAGTATAACAGGTATGGACCTTTATCCAACTTTACAAGTTTTTCTTCACTTCCATGTTCAACATTTATACAAGAGGTGTTCAACTTATAACGTAACATTTTTGTTTAAGATTTATCATAAAATTATGTAAAACTGTCATTTAGAATGTATGCATTAAACAATAATTCAACTTCAAGAGGCTCGCTTTAAATTACATTTGAATAAGTTGTATACTATTTTCTAATTTTAAACCTGAATGTCTCTACTGCCGTTTTACCTTCAAGGGATAATGTCCGTAACTTTTAGCTTATAAAACACAAAATAAGTACATCAACAAAGATAACACACCAACCACTACTGAATATTTACTAAATAAAACCAAGATTGTTTGACGGAATTCAATAGCGGTACAAAAAAAGAAGTACCGTTTCGTGGGGTTGAACTCGTAACCCTCACAACAATTACACCCACGGGTAGTAATAGTCAAACTTCGCAACAGTCGTGCTAGCTCCCAACTGAGCTAAACGGGTCAGATGTATTGCGTAAGACATACTATATACAAAACCTAATGTCACGTGATCAGCAGAACATGTAAATAATGTGGGTACATTGTAGGTTTTTAACTTTGTCAAATTTTGTCAAATGTTACTTCTCAAATTTGAAAAATATTGCTTTAAATACTATACAAGTGTGGTGTCAGATCCGCCAAAATGCACCACTAGACTTCAGGCAATATTGATATGGGCGTTGGGACCGGTGCAAAAGGGCGTGGGACAGGTACTTTTTTTGTCGCGACAAACCATGGGACTATACCTTTTTTTCGTTTGCTTGCCATGGGACGTACAGTATGTTTTATATAATATTTTTATTTGCACCGGTCCCAACCCCACGATAAATATTGACTGGTCCCTTACATAGTTAAGTTAAAAAAAGACACAAGGGGAGCATATCCCCGGACCTTCCAAATTTATATTGCAGTTATTATAATTGAAGATATTTGCTTAAAAACATTATTTTCTACCCTTTTTCAAAACCACTGATTCAGAAAAATATACTAGTATACTAGTTCATGTCAATGTTTTATATCGAAGGAATCATTTGACGACACATTAAATAGAACATATTCGGAGAGAATATGATCATATTCAGTTAAAAAATGAAAGTGTTACATTAAAAGATGAACACCTCTTGTATACAAGTTAAGTAAATATACAAGCAAGAAAACTGTGATACAAAGTATCACATAGCGGCTCAAAAATAATTTCTCTGAGATACTATGTAATCGAATTGGGAATAATGAAGTAACAAGACATTTTAATGTTGATAACAACAATTTTAATCGAACACATGTGCTATGTATGAAGCACGGTTATGTATTAAGAAATATGAGAAAATGGAAATGGTATGTACCCTTCTGACACTTTGTCACCAGGGCATTAATAAATAAAAAGTCCAGACTCTTAAATACACGCTTTAATAACCTTTAAAGCTACCCCATGTTAATGTCTGATCGTTTAGTGTATATTAATGCTAACAGACTCGACTGCTCAACCAATGTCTCAACCAATTCTACCAGATCCTAACAGATTCTCCCTCTTGCTACTAAAACATTCCAGTATATACCTGCACCCACGTGCAATAATCTTATTGGATTTCTACACATTCAAATGGTCGTAACAAGGTATCCCACCTACGATATACCAGAGTAAGCGAATATTGGTCATTTACTTTTAACTGCGAGATTTTTCTATTACTTGTAATTAAACTATTATTATTACTTATTAAAGGGTCTGTTAGTGTTACACCCTTCCGGAGAAAAGGGATTGTCCTTTAGTTTAAATACAGAAAATGTACAAAATACAGAAAATGTACACACCAGTTGATGAACAAAGTGATCCCTATATGCCTGCCATGCTACCACGCAACACAACGTGCAATCTATTTGTGTGTAATGACATGTAATCTTTTCAGTGTCGTAAAAGGCCTTATAGTGCCAAATGATGCATTTGTTGTAAAAATGTATTTTGAAATTTTGCAGTTTGGACATTTCACAAAAAACATTAATATGCAATTGCACATATTGCTTAGATGTAATTGCGCTTTGCACATCAATGCATATTCATGGAGATTAATTTTGGCAATTTGAAAGAAAATATATAGCTTTGTGGGAAAACACAAAAAAATATAACAAATATAACAAAATTTGTGAATAATGGACATAACTCAGAAATCCGCCAACCAAACACTTTTTGTGATATGCCAGAAGTAAAAAAATAAATATTAAACAATAACTGAGCGCCTGTTATTTTTTTCCATATGCCAAATTAGGAGCCTATTTATTTTCTCCAAATACCATATAGCTAACATTTTATTTTCTAAATCCCATGCGTTTTGTTTTAAATTTGCACAATATCTTTATTTTCAATACTTATTTTTTCCATATTTAATTCTTTCCATATGCCAAATGAGGCAAATATTGTTTCCATATGCCATATGGACCTCCCCTACACAACACCCTCTCCCGTTGTGAGTTGTAAATCCCATGTGATTTTTTTTTAAATTTGAACCATATCGTTATTTTTAATACTTATTTTTTCCATATATAATATTTTCCATATGCCATATGAGGCAAATATTTTTTCCATATGACATATATGTTTTTTTCAATTGAACCATATCTTTATATTTAAATACTTATTTTTTCCATATATATTTTTTCATATGCCATATGAGGCAATAATGAAACTCCCCTCCTCCTCTCGCGTTAGCCCCCCCCCCCCCACCCCCACCCCACCCAACCCAAGCTAAATGGGTCATATTGAATGTTCAGTTCAAATTCAAACTATCAAGCGGCCATGACAGAGCTTACTCGGAAGAGACAGTCTCTGTTACCGTCTCTTACATTATAAAGTGTGTGATAATGTTTTGTATACAGTGGAATAACCATGCAATGTCATAAAACATGTTTTTGGTTTGAAAATTAAAATAGAATTTAAGAACTTTGTTTTTATTTTCGTGTGTGTGTTATAACCAAAATTAAATTATGAAATAAATTCAATCAGTTTTATGCAATTAATTGATCATTAATAATTAGCACGAAGAAAAAAACATAATAAAATAACTTTAAATAAGGCATTATGCTTAAAACATTATTCTTAAATATATCACTATATCTTCCAGTCAACTGTTTTCATGCACACAGAGTGGTTCCGTACAATATTATCTTTCTGATCCATAAAGCTGGGAGCCACATACCTGTATTTTTCTGATGCCGTAAAATCGGCTATAATTTATAGTTCAGCGTGTATCGGCGAGTTTAGATTAAAGTGGATTGCTCTACCAAATTCACCAGCATGATCGAAAGTGAAATGGTCGCTTTGCATTGAAAATATAATTTTACACCAGTCCAGTCATTTTCGACAGGGTCTCTATTTATTTCTGTAAATATAACAGGTATCAAGTGCTATAAGAAACACAGTCAAAACCCATAGCAATTTACAAACCCATACCATTTCCAATACACCGTCTGAAATAAAGGCGGATCGCCGCCAATAAATGGCAACATAACCCTCTGGTTTATTTGACAACAAACACTTTCAAAATGGTGCTATTCAGTCCCACATACAATCTGTCCTCACTATCAGAGTATGTAACTGAGCATGGAGAGCTAACGCCATGTTCCTGTCCCAATAGTATTTGTATCTTGGTACACTCGGCTGTTATCCTGTGGACGTTATTGGAACCCTTGCCACATACATACACTGTCCCTGTCCTGTCTATAGCCAGACCATATGGGTTCTTCAGATTATCATCCTTGTAGACTGCCTTCACGGTACCGTCCATCGTCATACTCGTCACTGTGTGCTTGTTGTAATCCGACACGTACAAGGCTGTCTTATCTGGGCTGATCGCTATGTACCACGGAATATCAAACAGGTGTGCGCCGTTGGAATCTGTATTCAGACTTCTCAACACAGACCCGTACATGTTCATCATTTCAACTTTACCTGGGCTGTCAAATGTCACTATAAGTGTCCCGTCATTATGTATAAGTCCCATACACTGATCATTTGTATTTATCTCTCGATCCTTGGACAAGGAGGATGAAGTTGTAGACAGGAGATGGATCTTTTTCTCCCCATAGACTGTCACGGCTACTTGACTGTTGTCGATCATAGTTACGTCCCTTGGGTAATTTGTCAGTTGTAATTCAGACGTTACCTTGTTTTGTTTCATGTCCACTAGTTTGACCTTCTTGTTGTGATAATCAGCAATGACGAGTTGGCTGTCGGATAGTAGGCATGATCACGTGATAAGGTAGTCAGAATAGTCGGTGGATGACTTTACATCGAGGTCGGCAACATGGGCATGTGTAAATGATTTCCGCAACAACTCAGGTGCTGGCGAAATGGATTTCTGCAACACAGGTAACATCGCTAACTGTCCTAATACTTTCTGGTTACTCTCGACAGAAGATGACTGTTCCATTTTAGAAAACGTGTACCTTCTGATTGTGTTGTCGGCCTCTATTTTTCTGAAACTGTCTTCTAATGTTTGTATTTGATTGGTCGCGTTGATCACTTCTACAAAAATGTGACTGGTTTGATTCGTTTGTTGCAATTTTTCAAGTTTCGTCGTCATTGATCGAATTTCAGATATTACGGCGTTGCTTGTGTTTGAAATAGAGCTCATCATCTTCAAATCCTCATCTCTGAATACTGTAATCAATTTCTCTAATTCTTCCTTCGCTTTGGAGTGGTATGTTTGAATTTTCTCCACATGTTTCTTTGACAGACTCAGTGTACGCCATACAGTTGTTCTAGTCCATTTAATTTCTTCATTAACTCTTTATATTGGACACTCTGAACAATTCCTTCAGATACGTCGGATAATTTGCTTATCGTACAGCCTATGTGGCCAATTTCACGCATCGCTGGCATCCTAGCTGGTCGTGTGATTTGCAGAAAAAGCTAATAATCTCACCTTTATGTCGAGCGCACGGCTCTGTGCACGTGTCAATCGTCGTAGACGAAGGCTTGATCTTAGGCATTTGGGACTTGTCCTGAAGCACGTGGTGTTTGTAGGCCTTTGCTCTGAAGTGGTGCTTAAAACAGGCGTCACACAGATATTCATGACAGTCGTTACAGTATCCCTCAGCAGGTAGTTGTTCATCATCCTCACCACAAGATTGACAGAAAATGTCTGACGTTTCTTCTGATCCCAGTTCTATGGATGCCATTTTGATGTTCTGTAATATTAAAGAAATGACCAACATGATATATATTGCCTATATATATGTATATATGTAAGTATATGCCTAAATGTGAAAGAAGAACACTGATGCAAATCTCACATTCAATGTGCAATATCATTTATTTGTTGCTAACGCCAGTCCAACCGATACAACCATACTTATGGGTGATTTGTAAAGTATGTGTGTTTATATTTTTTAAAGAAATTGTTAGTTTTGATTTTGAATTATTTCTTAATTGCATAGACATACCCAAATTTAGAATACCGATGGCCCGATTAATTGTCTCATCTCACAACCTTGCTGTAGAGACTGGTAGGTGGCATAGACCTGGAAGTATACCATTAGAAGATAGAATAATTATGTATCCACTGCAGCAAGATTGTAGAGGAATTTCATTTCATTTTAGAATGCGATCAATTTAAAGATATTCAAAAAATATATATCAAAAAATATTTTTGGAACCGACCGAGCATGTTCATATTAAAAGAACTTTTTTACAGCAAAATGAAAATGAAATTGAAAATCTGAGTGTGTATATTTTTAAATCATTTGAAATAAGACACACATTAACAATTAATTGATCTGATGTATTTGAAATTCCATGTCTCAATTATTTGTAATTCCATGATTCAATTGTAGTATTGTGTGTAATTTTGCCAAATAGTCATGTATAATTGTGTGTAATCTTACTCGTTTTCTATTTACTTATTCGTAAGTAATTGTGTGTGGTGTGGTGGTAAAAATATTGATCCTGTTTGAATTGTGTTTTTATGTGCTTATATGTGCATAGCAAGAATATGGTTATCTATTATACAACAACCAACACATTAATATATAACTACATGTTTAGTCACATTCTCCGTGAATACTGAATTGCAAATTGAGACATGTTCATGTAAATCGCATTTTTTACTATATATATATAAATAGTTCACAAATATTTCTCCCCATATATAATTCTGCCTTGTGAACATGAATCTCTTACGAGATCCCAATTTCGAAAGTTGCCGTAGTGAGTTCAAATTCTCTCCCTTTATTATATATACCTGAATTCACAGTATCCCCAGATCCGGCACCTTTCATTGTCACTGTCTCAATATAGCTGTGTGTGGTTGAACGCTTAAATGTGGCCCACTCATATGAGCTATAATTGTATGTATGTATGCGTCTATATGTTAATTGTGCCTTCAGACGAGTGTGTTATGATGTAGAGATACAGTTTATCAACGTGTGTTGCAACTACCTTTTTTAAGGAGTGAATATATACGTTTGATTTCTGTGTATCTCGTCATAGCTAGGCGCCCTGCCGTAGTTCGTCCGAAGGTTGTCTGTCCTTGGTAGTTCACAAATATTTCTCCCCATATATAAATATATATATACATATATATTTCTTGTTTGTTTTGTATTGTTTCAGACTGATTGTTTGTTTGTTTGTTCTTCGTTCTCAATTAAGAAGTAAACAGTGTAACTTTTGTATATCCTTTGCATCTGATATGTATTATACATGTATGTACGCATCTTACTACGTCTGTTAATTCTTTTTTTTAAGTATATGCATATATTGTATGATCACATGGGCCTATTGCTTACTGATTTTGAAATAAAGTGCTTGTAATAAACAATATCATGTGGTTGTTAGTGCTAAGTTTTGAAAAGATACATGGCAATATTGAAATAGTTTCAAACATTATTAATTAACTTCCTTTATTAATCCAGTATTATCAGCTGGATTTGGAACCTGCCTGCATATAATTAACAACAATTTGGTGATGTCAGTTCTTCGTTTATCCACCATAGATTTACGTAATTATATTATACATTTGATGTATTATAATGGACAAGTGAGCTATTAAAATATGTATCATTTATCAATACTGATTTAAAAAAGTGCAAATTATGTAGAAAGACTAACTGGACGTTTCAAAGGGGCACCAGCTAACCTTGATGTTTTATTAAAGTAGGTATCGCGCCAACAACAGCCGAATTCTACAACATCTGTACACCGTTTCTAAACTTAATGACGACGATGTAAATATATAACAGATATTTTGAGAATCCAAAGTCTATAAATAAACGCCATTAATACAATATAAACGGCTTTAACCGGCTACGCCAAACCCCAAAACTGGAGCGCTGAATTAAGAGTTACCAACTCATAATTCATTTTACGCATATTCAGTCACAGGTATTTTAGGAACCGGTGAAAAATTCTTTATTTTTAATCGGCACATGTAAACCTGCCTGCATATATGGAGATTTCAGTTCTTCGTTTATCCACACGCCAACAACAGCCAAACTCTGCAACATATCTACACCATTTCTAAACCTTTTAATAACGATTCACTCGCTTTTCCTGGGTAGAACCAGTAATGTACACCTCCCGCCATCCGAAAGAATCGACACTTCCTCACTTACAAGTCGAGCTCCAAGTGGGATTCGAACCCACAGCGGGGCGTCCGTTGCCGAGTGGTTAGAGTCTCTGACTTGAAATCACTTGCCCCTCACCGCTGAAGGTTCGAATCTAGACCCTAGTAATCTTTATGTGAGGAAGCTATCCGGCTTGCGGCACGTCGGTGGTTCTACCCAGGTGCCCGCCCGTGCATGAAAATTACCCGGAGGGGCACCTGGGGACTTCCTCAACCAGTGAAAGCTGGAAAGTCGCCATAATACCTTAGATGTTGGTGTGACTATAAAATCCAATTCAATTCGAACCCGCAGCAGTGAGAGAGTCGAGAAGGTTTACAACGCAACGTCGTTAACCACTCGGCCACGGAGTCGCTCTAATGACGAGGTATATATATAAAACTTACTTATTTTGAGAATCCAAACTTTATAGACACCATAAATAAACGGCTTTAACCGGCCATGCCAAACCCCAAAACTGGAGCATTGAATTAAGAAATATCAACTCATAATTCGTTTACGCATAATTATTCAATCACGGGTATTTTAAGAATCGGTGAAAATTAGTTTACTTTTAATCGGAACATGTACATTATTATATGACCTGAGCACATGGATATAGTTGGGGATATACGGTTTTGTAGTGTAATTTCGCGGTCATTTGGCGGGATAGCTACTTTAACTTAAACTCATTCCCAGTGTGTATTAAAAGTTAAAAAAAGAAGTCTGCCAATAGTTCATTCTAAAACATATGTATTACAAATCCACCCCCCCCCCCCCCCCCCCCCCTCCCTCCACCCACACCGTTACCCCATTTCCCTTTTTATTAACAATAAAAAATAAGAGGTGTGTCATCAATTCAATCTAAAACATGTTTAATATAAAACTAGTATAGAAACGAGGGGTACCAGCGCAGTTTTCCCCTCGGGGTCCCCTACATGACAAGTTTGCAAATTTGCATGTGATGATGATGATGATGATGAACTTTATTTCCTCCACTTGGGAGATTATCATAATACAATTATGGTGAGACATATCGAGTAATGACATTATGGCAAATATGTAATTTCAAAATAGCATATAAAACGTGACAAAGCGAACAACTATTATGTAAATACACCCATACTCGCACACAAACACACATATACATGTACGCATACATACGCATACCATTTATGCATCCATATACTAGCTTACGCGCTCACCCACGTATAGTTGGGCCATATATCCAGTCGCTATAATGCGACTGTGCTAGTTTCCATATTATACGTTGTATATTACCGTTTTGACCAGCCTTAATTACGAAATCGATAATTGAAGAAGGAAGGGCGCGGGGACGGCTTTTTTTCACCATTAACGGTTCAGGCCATTACGGGTACGTTAGTCAACGTGTCCTTTACATTGAGTACCTTTAATGCTATGTTTAAGGCAATCATATTACTGCAAGAGCAATTTATTTATAGAATAAAGATTTACAATCATAAGCATATTTAAAACATCGCTTTAAAAACGCATCTTGGACAGAGTGAAATACCTATATCCGCACCGAGAATTGTCAGAGTAAATCTGGTTTCGTCCATCAAACTTAACTCGTTAGTGAATACCGGGAATATCAGTTCCAAGACGGGGTGACATTGTGCTGTCAAGCCCAATCAACAAATTTAAAAATCGTTTTGCAAACCCCTTCGGAAAAAACGTCACTGGTACCCCTCGTTTCTATACTACTCATAGGATAACTGATAACATGATTTGACACTTTATCCCAACTTGATTCCAATCCAGCCGCTCTCCAAGGAAGCACAAGGACGCATCCAGCCAAATGGCTCAATTATTTTTAAATCTAGCAGGTCTCTGGGTAAAGGTCCGTGGGTGCTTACAGCCAGATGTTCAAATTTATTTTTAAATAAGTTACTATTGGGGCAGGATCGCTTTATCACAACAAACAAATCAAGCCTGGGTGAAATTCAACTAGCCAAAAGCTGTCAATACGCGAAAACAAACAGGTGGTCAATAATGATAAACCAAGGCCCTGTTTATCCCAAATAAGTAACATTTTAATATGGCTTCAGAGGATAAAGTTAGCATTCTCGCAACGCCTCACGATCTACCAGCCCGAACCTTTGATCGTTTTTGATGCGATTAAACAAAGTCAGAGGGAATCGAGCTTGAAATCGTTTTTTAACGCGATCAAACAAAGTCGGAAGGAACAGGACAATCATCCTATACATATCACGCTCCATTATAGACTACTTTATTTTCCTGCAAGCATATATTTCACATTTCAAATCGAGAAGTTTTTCCCTGTTTTCATCAAGTTTTTTAAGATAATAATCCATTTCTGATATTAATCGCTTTTGATTATTATTTTGGCTTTTCTTAGTACCTAGAAAATCAGCACGAATCACATTATATTCTACTTGACCTAGCTTGCCTAATAGCAACGCTTTCCTATATTTGTCTTTTAACTCCTCAAGTTTTTCGCATACCTTTTCTACACATTTTTGTTCCATATATAATATAGTAATATATTATATTTTCATATCTTTAACGCACTTTTATGTCTTGAATACCCTTAAACGGTCGGTACCCAACTATTAAAATCCTCATTGTAATCTTTGCATTTAACTAATGCTTGTTTCTTTTTATTATCGCGTCGTATAACATGCTTGTTTCTTTTTATTATCGCGTCGTATAACCAAAAGAAAGACCAAAAAGAAGACCAAGAAGAAAACCAAAATGATATAGACGATACACAAGAAATGTCCGATGATAGTACAGATCAAAATGACACCGAAGATAGTACAGAAGATATTGAGGATGAATTGCGAAATAGATTCGCGGATCTTTGGACGAAAGTAAAACATGGCATGCAGAAAAAGGAAGATCTGTATGAAATGGTAGTCATATCCATACGGCTGGAAAAACTTGGATCCATAGATGAAACAGATAAACATGAAATACTCGATTGGTTGAACAATGTTTTTGATGCAAATAAATACAGATAATCTCATATATTTTCACCGAAAGTAGAAATTTAATCTAAACCTGTATTATATAAAATGAACTCAGAAAAAAACTACCAAGGAAAGAAACATGGAGATAGATGGGAGCACTTTGGGGATTCTTTCGAGTAGATATCTATCATACTATATAGCAAAAGCAAATGCCTACGACAATAACCTGGTATCAAATATTCCAAAGATAAACTACACAAAGGGAAATAGTGGGAAAACAAAACTGCAATCTATCCCAGGGATAGAAAAAGCTGTCATCGATGATATATATATATATTTGGGTATCTAGGAAAAAATGATGTTCAGGCAAAACAAGGAAAGGGGATGTTAACCGAAAGAAGAACATTGCACAAACAATAGCAACATTCGTGTCGAAAACAATCGGACACGGGCGAGACTATTGTAATGTCAAAATCTGTAATTGTACATTGAACACAAATCAGAATAGAGTATCTCGAAAACTATAGAATAATTGAATTGCATACAAGTAGTAGAGCAAGAAAGAACTGGGAACGCATATGGAAAAACAAACAATTGGAATGGAACTCTCAAAGATAGATGTGTCAAACATTCCCATAGATGTAGTGGAAGAGAAGAAAATGAATCCCTGTCAACTTCTAGAAAACGTAGGATTAGGAATATACTCTATAGACTACACCAAAGACTATTCTGGAACAATGAAAATATCCAGTCTGTATTTTTTTTACTATACAAACGTGGTGAAAATGTTGCGAGAACACAAATATACAACAAGATAGTCTCAAACTTTGAAGCTGGTGATGTACAAAAGGTATTCGGAGGACATCTATCTGATTTTGTTGATTCCAAATCTGAACGCTTGCAAAATACATTCTCACACCAAGATGTGCAAAAACGAGGATGTACTAGAGTTGAACTTCCAATATACGGAGAACATAACCATTTGTCAGGAACACATATTCTTGAAGAAACTGTAGAAGAACTCCCAGGTATATTCTATATACAACCAGCAAAAAATCAATTTGCAAATCTAGCGAAAAATATTGATAGACATATGATTATACTAGATAGAGTTCAAAATACTTTGTACATTGTTTGGTATTGTAACACTCACTCTGGTAGAATTGCAGGGACTGAATTTTCACAAAAAGTATCATGGAAAAGGGCAAGAAAGTATGCTGTGTCAGCATTTGGCTTTCGTTGTTGCCCAATATTCGTGCTTGATATACTGCAATACGAAAATGGACAATTTCTATTTGCTCCGCTAGAATGCTACACAAAAGAAAAATATTCGAAAACAATCCTTTGTGATCAAAATCCTTCCAATGCGAAAATAGAATCAACAGACTACCTCCCACTAACAAATTGCGTAGAGTGGATATGGAAGAGAAAGTGGAAGAATAGAATAGGTGATGAGAAGCCTCCATTTCAAATTCTTCAACAAGAAACAAATAGAAAAATATGAATGAACTCCGCCAAGAAAAAATAAAAAATAATTGCACATATATTTGAAGAAGTGGTAAAGGGAAAATGGGTAGAGGTGAACAAAAAAGTGCAGGAAAAGGTGTGGGAAGAAAAGAAAAGGAGTTGCGTGAGTTGAAAAAAACATAAGAGAAAAATAGAAAGAGAATAGAAAAGATTAGAAAACGAGTAGAACAGTTAAATATTATGATGTTCCTGCTAGTATAGAATATGTTAGTGGTATACATATTAGCAAATACTATTTAGTGGGATTTGCAAGTGATACCAGGAAAAAATATTACTCAAAAACTTGCCATTTGAAAAACGATTCCGGTTATCGTACAGTTTATGCTACTGAAGTATTGAAGAGAATTTGCAAACGAGTAAAAGAACATGGACTTGCAATTGAGGATAATTACGACGACTCACGTTCGTGCATACTAGACAAAGTACTAGTGGATTTTTTTCCTCATACAGAAAATAAATGGAGTGGAAAAACAATTCGATGGAATCCACAAAGATATTGGAGATTAGCTGTAACAAAAAGAGAAAAACTGCACTAAAAGGTGAAAAAGAGTATTTTGAATTGAGTGAATATTTGTTGGGTTGTGATGGGAAAGACAGAATATATCTGCAAGTGATAACAGGTGACAAGGAAGTGGGGATATATGGCCACTACCTACAAAGAGAAATGGAAAAGTATCTAGGGGATGGAAAGAAAAAGCATATCTTGCTCAATATTGGAGAACACAAAAATACTCCTACAAGAAACCTTGATATATAAGTTATTTTGACAGAATCTTGAGATTTCGATTCATACGATTGGGGAAATTTTACCAAAAGAGGACTTGCTAAACTTCAGATGCATCTCTACATTTCATTTCATAGAGGTATACCACACGGGGTTCTAGTAATTTCTTTCCTAGGACATGCTAGCAAGAGGACTTGCCAAACTTCAGATGTGTCTCTACATATTTTTCGGTAGAGATATATCAAAATGGGGTTCTGGTAATGTTTGTGGAGCTATATGTTGAAATATCACCCAGTGAGCTATATCGAAATATCAGGGATGCTGAAATAGCATCAAATTAAGAATACCGAGGCACCACAGAATCAAGAATACTGAAACAGCATCGAATCAAGATTACTGACATAGCCCAGAATCAAGAAAACTGAGATATCACAGAATCAAGAATACTGAGATATCACAAAATCAAAAATACTGAAACAACATCAAATCAAGAATATTTAAATAACAGCAAATCAGAGATATTGAGATAGCATTGAATCAGAGATATTGAGAATTCATCAAATCAAGAATACTGAAACAGCATATAATTAGAGATATTTGGAAATCATCAAATCAAAAATACTGAAATAGCAACGAATCAAGAATACCGAGATATCATCAATCCAAAACCAAATTTTTAAATATGTATGTATTTATTATATTGCTCAAGTTAATGCTAAAACTCCTTTTGCTGAAACAAGCGCACCAAACAATAGATCTACTTGCATCCTAGACTCCTAGTAGTTATTACTCTGTAAGCTTTGTGTATGTTTTGTGTTAAAAGACCCTCACAAGCAACACAATTTCAGCCTTAAAATATTTCCGAATATTAGCAAGAAACATGTTCTGGAACTCACAGAATCGGACAATACGGTTGAATATGTTATGGCAGAGTCACGGATCTTTAAACTTCTTCAAATGTATTTTTTTTCTGGTCAGCTCCTATATGTTTCTTCCGATTGTATTTCACATGTTTACCTTTATTCAGGGAGCATCCATCTATTTTACCGAACTCTTGTTTTTATTTTATGTGTGCAGTGTGTACGCAGCTGCTTACTTTTATGTACATATAGCTACGCCCCTGAGATTTTTAGGTAGACTTTTGCTCAGTCATGCTTAGTATTTTAAAGTTACTGTCATCTTACATTGTTCTTCTTGACACTATTGTTTTCACATCCGTAACAATTGCCTGTTTAAAATGCTAAGTGTGGTAATATGATATGTATTACTAGAAATGTACATGTATATATAAAAGAAATAAAAACTTCTTGTTCACATCACATTTCTCCTTTCAGTATGTTCGGCCTTTAATATTGCAAGTGTGATTTGTGGGTTGGTCAAAGATTCCGTGCAAAATGGAGTCAGCTGGGGCATTACTACACTATACAGAGTTGGAGATCCAGTTTCAATCTGTTGGGTTCACCAGAAGCTGACGTTTAGTAAGTACATGCATTCGTTTTTTTTTGCTTATTAAATACCCAGATTGTCCGTATAGGACTTAGACCGGTTACATGTTGGGCAGAAAGGACATAACGGTCGTATTCCAAATTTAGATTAAATGTATGTTTTCTGGTTCATATTATTTAGTGTCAATTCTAATACGTATAATGGAGGTATACAGAAATGGTTCACCCCAGCCGCCACCCCCTCCACCCCCCCCCCCCCCACCCGCGCTGCGGAAAATGTAGTTGGTCTGTCTTCACAAATAAACACCCACCAGTCTATTATACAGCCTAAAATGTGCTGAAAATGACGTAAAACATAATTTAACCAACATATTTATTGGTTATTGTTTTTAAACAAAGTTATTATTAATAATTATCAGTTGATATTAATTTATTTTTGCTACTCGTCAGAGTTTCTAAAAATAATCCCTACTTACCCTTTTTTCAAAGCTTAACATGCTTAATGGAAACATACAGTGTATATTTGTTTGGCCTTTAATTTCTGATCTCAATCTAGGCCAACAAAACAAATACCTGTGTTTCCGGTGGCCCGACCGACCCTATTTTTAAGGGGCCGACCCTAAAACTTTTTATGGAAAAAAACAACAAATAATAATGAAAAAAAAATAATTTAAGTTTGTTCTGAACAATGATTTTTCACAATTTATCGAGGTAAACTGACATCACAGCGAAACTTTCAGTTGTATCATCAACTTGTATGGAGTTTATGAGATAAATACATGTAGAATCGCACAATATCTTGCTCCAAAAAAATCATACAAACAAAGCAAAACAAAAACAGAAAATGCCTACAGACCTACCTTATTTGTTTAGAGCATGTAGTAAACACACCATTTTTTTGCCCTATCTGTTGAAAACAGGTTAATATCTACAACTGTTACCTGTATGGGGTATAGTTTAAATATTTATTGCACATGACTGATGTATTGATAGACACCAATTTTACTTTCAGAAAGTTTGTACAGTATGGATAATGAGGGTGCCCCATAAAACTTTGATTGGATACATTCAACCTTGTTTGGATACCAACTTACCAAGTACAAAAATGTGCCACCAGGTAAGTGTAGATTAAACGTTTCAGACCTTGATATTCACATTAAATATTATTTTGTATTATGCCACGGTAGGGAGGAGTAATCTTTGAAAGTACTAAAGGGAATTGCATGAAACTTGACACACATATACTTTATACAATGAGACGGTGTGTTGTGTCCAATAAACAGGCCAGTACCTCAAAGGTCGAGATTTCACTTGGAGGACAAACACATTTTTTCTGGGGCATTTGTCACTTACAGTGAGATCTCTTATTAAAGAATGACAACTATAAAATGTATTTAACTTTTATTGCTGAACCTGTTTTAATCCGTTTAAATATAGGGCCTAGTTTGGTGAAGACATGAACAGATTATAGAACAAGTTAAAACACGACTGAACAAACTATGACCTGAGCAATGATTTTGATCATTATATACTGCAAAGGTCACATGAAGTGTAAATATTGAAAGATTGATGAGAACCATTGTTATGCTTTTGTGACAGCAAAGATCGTACAGATGATCCCTATATATTGTTATGAAAAACTATGCCTGTAATACCTGAAAGAAGTATATTGTGTACATAAATATGTTTACTAGTGTTGCTCATTAATAAGGCAGGATAAAAATAAAATAAAAGTGCTTTTAAGTGCACGAACGTTTGACAAAAAGGTCAAGTAAAAGACTGTTGAGGTTGGTGATTTTTAATATCTACACCGCCTCACTAATCGTTTGGATTAGAAAACGCCAACCATAAATAATAAAGGTGAGAGGTTACAAGTGTTTCAGGCTAAATTGAAATCACAGAAGTGTTGTGTCAAGGGAAGTGTGGCACAGATTATTACTCGAGACGTATTACAGGAATCCAGTACAACATGATACTATATAGGTGGATTTAATCATTGGCAATATTCACAATATTTCTCTTCGTTTTTAAGGTGTTATTGGTAAAGTACAGACACATTTTCATCATTGAAAAATAAAGTTTTGAGGGTTAAATCATTTAAGGTACTACTTTTGAAATTGGTTAATTTCCCCCGAGTTATACTGAGATCATGTGAACTATTACCCAAGGCCAAATGTGACTTTTTTTGGTGATCTTTTGAGCCGCCCCCCACCCACCCCCCCCCCCCCCTCCCCCAGCCCCCACACACACACACCCACCCCTTACCTTCGGTCGTGGGCAATAGTTCACAGGGTCTTTTCATGCACTGGAGGCAAATAGTTCTACTATGGTAAGCCATTCTACTACTTTATTACAAGCCGTCATTACTTTATTACAAGCCGTCATTACTATATTACAAGCAGTCATATACCAACATTATTGACCAATCATTTATATATATTATACGAAATACTACTACTTCACATATTCACATACTATATTCTCAATATATGCTCACCATCCCCCTCACCACCCAAACCCCACCCCGCTTCTAAAAATCACCCTGTCCGTTACGACATGGCCTCTAGCACACTTGTATTTCTGAGACAGTTCCAATGGATTGTGTACAAACTTCATATACACTTTACAAAATTTTATGATGTCCTGAAGTCCCTCTACATCACAAGTTGATTGCTTAATTTATTACAGAAGTATGCCCGTGTTTGACTTATGTATGGGGGTATAATATGCATCTACTTCAGTGATAGTTCTAATTGTGCATGTTATTAATTTTTTTTGCACTTAAGTTAAAACAATTGTATATTTTACTATTTTCAGATCATTCTGTGGTTTTGAGACCGGATATGTCAAGGACGTCTAGAGCAGGCTAGATGAGATATTGATCCAGAGATGCTTGCTGACATTAACTAGAAATTCAAAAATGTAAATTGAAAAACATAAAACTTTAAGTTATTTTAAAATAGTGTTTATTTATCCTTTTGGTAAGCATATTAACGTAATAGCGATGACGCAGTTTAGGTTATATTTTAAAATGTTAATTCATTTGACGTCATTATTGTGCTGTTAACTATTTAATAATGAAGATTTTATAGCAAATGTCTACCTAATTTTGAATCTTTCATCGTATATATATAAAACGGGACATCACGAGTTTTGAAATAGTCAAGATTGCCGTGTGACCCTTTAAAACATGATCTAAATGCATTACTATGTATATAAATGAAGTCAGTTTGTTTTTTGTTCTTTTAACTAAACACAGAAGGATGCATGAGCTAAATAAACTGTATTTATTTGGTTATTTAGAGCTACTACCAATGAGGGTGAGAAATCGAGAATACAGAATAATTTTACTCCCATGCTATCAAGAAGATTCCTCTAGTTCAAACATAAATGAATGAAGCATACAGTGCACTGCAAGAAATGTCAAAGATCAATGAGCATGGAAGCATTATAATGCCAAAAACAGACAAGATGAGTGACCAAATAGGATACATCTGGAAGTGATAATTGTTAAAAGTGTTAAACCAAACAAGTACAAAGCAATCCATAGAAATGTAACCAATCAACTTCAAAATGCACCTTTACATCTGTGTGAAGACCTAGACATTTTTAAATTGAATGAACGTCTATCAAAACGTCTTTCAGACAGACAGAACAAAATATATATTAATGTAACATTCATTAAAAACACAGACTGTTAAGTGTATTTTGAAAGTTTTTGGGTTTCATGTGATATGTATAAGCATATGAATTTCATATGCAGCTCCTTTCATATGATACCTTACATATGATTTTCAAATGAAAGGAGCTTCATATGATTCTCATATGATACTTTACATATGATTTTCATACAGAAGGAGTTTCTTATGATTCTCATATGAATATCATATGAAATTCATATGAAAATCATACGAAACTCCTTTCATATGAAAATCAAATGATTCTCATATGAAAATCATATGAAAGATTTCATATGAAAATCAGATGTTGCTCCTTTTTGATTTTCATATGTGGCAAGACTGCCTGTGTAGTCGCACCGACAGCTAAGGTCATGTGGCGGTGGAGGAAGACCCCAGGTTCCCATCCGGGCAATTTTAGTGCACGCGCGCATACGTGCATGAGTAGAACAACCGACGGTCCGCAAGCCAGCCGGATAGCTTCATCACATAAAGATTCCTAGGCCCCTGAGGGATCTACATCGTGAGGGTCAAGTGATTTTAACCCACCCACCAAAACAAATCCTATCTTAAAGGGACATACGGCAGTCTTGCATGTGTGTGTGTGTGTGTGTTTTAATCACGGTGTTCAGTTTGTTTTTCTACATTATTTTCATTCGTTCAATCATTAGTATTAATTATAAGAATAGTATAAGTGTTTAACGCATTATTTTTGCTTATTATTAACATATTATTAACAGTTGATTATATTGCACCAATGGTAGAATAAGACGAAACAATGAAAACTCATAATTTTATATAATTATAGGCAAGCTTATTTAAAGTTAATTTATAAAAAATGATACTAAATTAAAATGGTAATATTAATGTTTTATAAACACCTAAAGACTGCCATGTGTCCCTTTAAATGACGGTTCCATGACCAATCATACATAGATAGTTTAAATGCACTTTAATAATATCAACAAATGTTAACACATTATTATAAGCGGAAGAAGATAACTGTGCGAATAGTTTTTTAAATTTATATTGTTTATGGAGTTTATTTAGAATACTACTTTCTTTTTCGAACTGGTCAGTTATTCATCTTACAAATCGATAATAACAACTGCAGCACTTATTCGAATTTGTATCAAGAAAAATATTACGATATCCTTCTCTGTAATACAAAACAAACAACTAAAACCATGATGAAGAAAAGTTATTACCTTAACAAGAGCTACTCGTGTTGACCTGGACTCAGTGGAGATGATGTCATAAGCGACTATGTACTAGAATCAAAGTAATGCAAGTACTGATAGGCCTGTGAAAAGTAAGCTGTTTGTACCAAGTTGTACAACTCGCAAATATTTCCGTAAATTTTGAAGAAATGTGTTATTCTTTGTTTGCAAAACAGACGAATTTACAAATGTAGGAGATCTATATAAAATAAATAAATAAATGAAATTGCATTTAAACCGTAGTTATTACATATCTTTCTATACTCTGCAGTACTAAAATAAGTAAAGAAACCAGATTCATTGTCTCAATATCAAAATCCAGAACGTTTGTGTTTTAGCATCACAGATTCTCAGTTTACTACATCGATTATATTGAAACATCATAACATTAAACTGAAGGTCAATACAATCAAAAGTGTCAAGATATGTGCTGAGCCGGGTAACTATTAAAAGGACACACGACACTCTTTTTTTTAAACTCGCGGCCTCATCATCATCGTCATCATCATAATCATCAGCATCAGCATCGTCATCATCGCCATCATCATCACCATCCATGGCTATGTAGGATTATTATGACTGATATTATCAAACTACTTTATTTTGTGCGTAGCATCCACAATATACACGTCGTAATAAGCGTCTGCATGTATTATAGAAATCGTGCAAAGCGTTGTGTCTATACTCTACAGTTTCCAGAACATTACGTACCGGTGAGTTGATTCCTGAACAATATCCGCCAGATGGAGCAAAACGTACTTTTTTGGCACACCGGATAAGGTTATCCACATTTTACATGGGTGATTCATGTGTAAAAAAACATTAAAACATTAGTTATTGGCGACATCAATGCACAAAAATGTCAATGATATTCAAGAAAAAGAATCAATCTTGGGTATCCGGTTCCGATAGGGAATTCCAACCCTCGATATAATTGTTTAATCGGAACCCCGGCAGAGCCTCGATTCCGCTAAAATCAATTATACATCGGGTTGAAATTCCAGATCTTTACCGGATACCCATGAAGGATTCTTATTATGTTCGCGGCCGTCGGCAAAACTGTGCGCATGATGTGCTCACGGGTTATTACACCACATCATCACTGCCTCAGATCTCCGTTTAGCGTATGCATATATCGTGATTCCACAAGGATGATCCCATGATGTCCTCACGGATTTTTACACCAAAGGCTCAAGACTATCTACAATACACACGGGCAATCAGAGAGACAGGACTCGGCGTGTAGCAGTTGTTATTCTATATTTGCCTTTGAAAAGTCAAAAGCCCATTTCATTTAAGGCGGGTATACTGGATGCAGGCTGTCATTGTGTAGAGATACCAATGAACATAATAGTGTTCTTTCAATAACTTTTACGAAACGCTTTAGAATAGTTAACCAACGTTTAACATGGCACTGTTATAATATTAATTCACGCCTAGTAGACTGAAAGAAATAGGTGAAAATGTGTGCTTCCCTTAATGAAGAACGCGTTTAAACCAGTTGATCAAACTCACATTTTACAGATGGCATTATAATAAAATGCATGTCAAGATCAATTTTGCGCATCCATTGTCATTGGCGATCGAGTCTTTTGTTCCGCCTGATAAAATAAAAGTGAAATGCTTGGTTACAAAAATTGCGAAAAATTAAATAGGTTTTAGTGTAATAAACCCGACCGATATTATAACACAATACCAAAGCACATAAAGTTCGATTATCAGTCATCGGGTCCTTCTACGTGACCTCGTAGCACGGTTGTTGACGCACTCGCTTACAACGCAACATTAATTCGATTCACCGTCTCGGCTTTGTACGTGAGTGCACGGTTGTTGTCCTCTCGGACACGTGAGCTTCCCCCGCTATCTCCGGTTTACCACATCAACATCATGGTAACACTGTTATTCGTTACACTGAGTATGAATTATATAAGTTTCTTCTACTTATTTTATCCTTCAGTTACTGATTCAGAAGATCATTTCTTGTACGCCGGGTTATACAGTGCTTTACAAAATATATCTGTGATCTCACACATGGATTTGTATATTACAATGTTATTTTAAATTGCTGTACTTATGCCAACTAATTGTTGATAGTGAATGAGTTTGAGTACAGTCACAGGGATAAGGACTTTAAACACACCCACATTGCTGGCCGAGGTGTTTGCTGTCAGTAGATGACCCCATTGGACAACCGTTCTAGGGTGAAACTAGTATTTATGTGAGTCTTTGTTCGAACAGGTGTGTTTGAAGCCCGGCTAGTTTGAACATTTATGTTACGGTGACTTGTTCCTGAGTCCTTAAAAGGTTTTATGTATAAACGTAAACTATATTATGTATGCCTTTATGAAAAATATTCGTCTGAATCTGATTCTGCGTGTTTCTAGTAATGGCCAATCGAGTATGGGCCATGACTGATTCTGCGTGTTTCTAGTAGTTGCCAATCGAGTATGGGGCCATGCCTGATTATGAGTGTTTGAAGTAGTGTCCACTAGAGTATGTCTAATACTGAACTTGTATTATGTAGCTTGTTTCATAATGAACAAACACATTAGAATTTCATTAAAGGGATGTTTGATTGATTTATACAGCTATGCATTTATTTTTGATTGATTTATATAGCTATGCATTTATGATCGATTGATTTATACAGCTATGCATTTATATATGATTGATTTATACACTATGTATTTATGTTTTATTGATTTATACAGCTATGCATTTATGTTTGATTGATTTATATAGCTATGCATTTATCTCTGGTTGATTTATACACTATGCATTTCTGTTTGGTTGATTTATACACTATGCATTTATGTTTGATTGATTTATACACTATGCATTTATGTTTGATTGATTTATACACTGTGCATTTATGATCGACTGATTTATACAGCTATGCATTTATGTTTGGTTGATATATACAGCTATGCATTTATGATCGATTGATTTATACAGCTATGCATTTTTGTTTGGTTGATTTATACACTATGTATTGATGTTTTATTGATTTATACACTATGCATTTATGTTTTATTAATTTGTACAGCTATACATTTATGTTCGATTGATTTATACATTATGCATAATATTTGATTGATTTATACAGCTATGTATTTATGACCGATTGATTCTTACATTATGCATTTATATTTGATTGATTTATAGAGCTATGCATTGATGATCGATTGATTTATACAGCTATGCATTTATGTTTGATTGATTTATACAGCTATTAATTTCTGTTTGGCTGATTTATACACTATGCATTTATGGCTGATTGTTTTCTACACTATGCATGTATGTTTGATTGATTTATACACTATGCATTCATGATCGATTGATTTATACAGCTATGCATTTCTGTTTGGTTGATTAGTACAGCTATGCATTTATGATCGATTGATTTATACAGCTATGCATTTCTGTTTGGTCGATTTATACAGCTATGTATTTATGATCGATTGATTTATACAGCTATGCATTTATGTTTGATTGATTTATACACTATGTATTTACGTTTGATTGATTTATACAGCTATGCATTTATGTCTGATTGATTTATACAGCTATGTATTTATGTCTGATTGATTTATACAGATATACATTTATTTTTGATTGATTTATACAGCTATGCATTTATGTTTGATTGATTTATACAGCTATGCATTTATGTTTGACTGATTAATACACTATGTATTTATATTTACGAGAGGCTCAAGTATTTGTTTGTTTGTTTGTTTGGTGTTTTACGTCATTTTCAACAATTGTAAGGTATTATATGACGGTCGATTTTTTGTGGTGGAGGCAGACCACCTTTTTCTTCCTGGGTAGAAAAGTGACGACATGTTTAATTCAGAGGTGCTTTATCTTAGTCGAAGAGATGTTTTTACAAGCACTATTTGTTAATGTGTATTTTGAATTACCGAAAAAAGTATGAACCCGGTATAAACAGTATTCACATATCAAGTCTTCATGATACAAGAAGGGAAACCACTCTAGATTAACACTAAACTAGTTTTGACGTAGACTGGCACCAGCCCCTAATGTTATTATCTACACTATCTCGCTGACAGATACAATGTTTTACCCTTGCATTCTTATATCATATCTGAACATCAGGAATTCGTCATGAGAAATGAAGACAAAGAAGTATATTGGTTTTTTTCTAATTGTAATTTATATACACGTAACCAATATACAATCCATAGACTGCAACCACCCTATGCTTAATGATGCACAATACCAAAGATGAACTTATACTACAATCAGTAGTCATCAGCATGAACAGTAATGTACAACAGCAAATCAAGGGTTTAACGCAAAACGCTCTATTATTAAATGCATTTCAGTAAAGAAACAGAAGCAAAAAAGTGAATTGTATATATCCCTAATATTGATAATGCGTATATTAATATTTGTTCTACATAATTAGCATGTCCTTATGTTTAAATAACTTTGATATGAAAGATGTTAAAATAGACAATCCGTTATAAAATGTCACTTAGAATAGTTTGGCACTAAAATGTATTAAATTTGTTAATGCGAAACTATTCTATTTGATTTGGAAATAGCTATAGGATGGTGTTCCCTAATATCGCGGTACTTACTGTTTGCAATTTAAATAAATGATAATACAACATTTATCTAAAATTAGTTCTGTCCTTATATTTTTACTGTTGTCAGGGGAGAGTACTCTAATATCGCGGTAAACAGTGAAGGCCTTGACTAGAGTTTATTTATTGCAAAAACATATAAATAAAATAAATTGGGTATATCTACAAATAAAACTACAACTATATGCTTAAATTCAACAGTTTCTTTTAATGATCACGCAAGTTACATCAATTCATCACTCAACACTTTTGTTTTCTTTACTTTTTTAACTTTTGTACAATCAGTTAGACCTTTATAAGGCAGTGTTGACATCTGAAAACAGAGTCACGCCTCAAAACTGTAACATTACAGCAGTACTTAAGGTGCGTCCAATGTGGACAGAATGAAATATAAAAAGATCGGACAGGGAAAGTACCATTCAAGGAGGACAGTCAACCACAAAACTCAGAAACAAACACGCAAACAAGAAGTCAAAAGCAATAATAAATGCAAAGGATATCACAAACACAAAAGGGTTGACAATAGGGCTACCGCCTTGGAACGGTCAGTGGCAAAGTAGGCCATTGGGGGTTTAAACCGGTTCTAGGGTGCACCAAACCTCACACTTACCCTACTGTCACCCCATTAAAACAGGACAGTGTAAATAACGAAATCCCCGCCATGACCTAATCTCTAACAAACAAGGCAGCATCAATAGGCAATATAAGTAAAACACAAATATGCTCGTGTAAATACAATACAAAAAAACAATAGCCTAGAAAGCCACAATGAAGGTACTCAATGACTTGGCAGAAGCCAGAGCAGTATGAGAATAAACCATTAGGGGCCTCACTTTCCCTAAAAAACAAAACAAAGTGTCTTGCACCCCTCAGTATGTGCCCCTACAAACCAATTAGGAAAAAGCATAGCAGAGCTACTTTATTAGTTCCCCTTAATTTATTGGCGCTGTTGGCAGGTGCCCTGTTCGCAAAATAGCGTCGTTACGTGACCACAACAAGTATCATCAAGCAGACGAAGATTTGACGGAGCCCCAAAGTTTATAAACTTATTTTACAAAGTGGTATGGGTTCTTTTGTTGGTAATGGGGTGGGGAAAATTTACACATTGTGATGTTTTTATGTATTTATATAGAATTATTTTTTTTACTTACCCTGAGTTGCGACATTTGCCGATATGTATTTGTAAACATTAGCGTGACCTTCGGGTATGAATTGTAAGATTTTGATCACAGTTTGGTGGATATATATGTAAACTGGGCTGTCTGTGGTATTTTTGACAACCCCAAATTACCGCAGTATCCCACTACCAAATCATCAAAACTCCACCAAATAAAAACAACCTCAACATACCCAAATCAGCATAAAATGCTGATTTATTTTTTTGCTTGAAGTTTTTTTAAAACTTTGAAATTGACCAGGGGGTGAAGAACTTAAGTTTTATTTTTTTTGCTAGTATCTTTTTCTTTAGTTTTTAAAACTTTAAAATTGGCTAGGGGTAAAGAACTAAAGTTTTTAAATTTCAATATTTCCAAAATCCATACATATTAACTCATATTTTCTAGCCTCTTGATAAAGATTTCTTTTTCTAACTCTTGCTGCACCACACAACAAACTTGATACTTAGCAAACGTACCCATCCCACATTTTATACAAGGCTTTACATGACTGTATTTTTTCCTGTATTTATGCAAGCTACAATAATCTGAATCCATCGTAGATTTTAAAGTACATGGTTTGTGAAACCCGACTTTTAAAAATTTACATATGTTGATTTTAGGATTGTTAACTTCCATTGCTATATGTATATATTTTTTTATATTTAATAAACATATGTATAAGTGTAATAACAAAGATGAATACAAACGCATAAGAGACTATAAGAAATTTAATCCGGCTGTATGATACAGGGATTATAAGTAAGGAAATATTAAGTCACAGTTTGGAAGTGATTAATACTTCCCAACCAGAAAAATCGACAACATTAGAAAATTTACACAAGAGGCGTCGTGCTAAAAAACAACGTAATAAGGAAAAACGAAAGTTTGCTTTACAAGTTAAGAAAGATGAAAATCAAGTTAAGCAGTTTGAGGAACCAAAAATTATACAGGAAACTGAATTAAAACTAGTTGATAAACCTAAATGTGGTTACTTTAAAGCATATGAAATATCTGCTCGCGATTATAAAGATCCTCGTAAATTATTACAGGATAAAAAATCTATTTTCACGAAACAAATATCCGAAGAGTTAAAAATAAATGCGTTAAAATTCCAACTAGGTGTTGTAGTAGAATTATTTAAAAAGATGATGGTAAAAACAAAAAATATACCACAGCAATATTAAGCAGCGAACAGAATGCAATTTTATCACCTGACAAAATAGATGAGTTATCTGATGAATCATCTGATAACATACAAGAAGGTTTAGAAAGATTTACAAACACAGCATCAGGATTAGAAGTTGATTACTGTGTTACACTTTATTTAAATTTTGCAAAATACGAACCGCTAAAAGGTTCTTCATACATTCCTTTACATGACATAATATCTGACAAAAAAGCAATTATAAATGTTATTAACACAGATGATAGATGCTTGGAAGTAGCATTGGTTTCTGCTTTGTGGCCTAATAAAAACAACCCAACCAAGATGTCTAGTTATAACAAACACATGGGTAAGTTAAACATGGAAGGTATTGACTGTCCAACTCCGATTTCACAAATTCCAAAAGTAGAAAAACAAAACAACATTGCAATCAATGTTTACGGATATACAATATCAGAACGATTTAAAAAATCAAATATTTTTCCGTATAAAATATCAGAGCAGCCGAAAGGCATGGAGAGAATTCCTTTGATGCTAATTTCTGAAGATGTTGAAGTTGATTCTCAAACAATGAAGAAGATCCGAACAATGAAGAAGGGATCATAGATGATAATTATAACCCTGATAATCATAATTACGTAGAACCTGAAAAAGAAACAAAATATCATTACTGCTGGATTAAAAATATGAATAGATTACTTTACAATCAAAACAAGCATCGTGGTAAAACTTACTTTTGTGATCGTTGTCTTCATGGTTTCTATAAAGAAGAATTACTTAAAAATCACAAAGAAGACTGTGAAGGTATTAATAAAAACTCTTGCAAAATCGAAATGCCAAAAGAAGGCTCAACTATCAAATTTAAAAATCATCACAAGCAAATGCTTGTACCTTACGTAATATATGCTGATTTTGAAAGTATACTTAAACCTCAATCTTCCACATTTGGAAAAAAATCTGAAATTAAAAACGTGCATAAAGCTTGTGGATTTGGGTACCAAGTTGTAAGATATGATGGTAAAGCATCAGCCCCAGTTATTTACAGAGGTGAAGACACTGTTGAAGTATTTTTAAATAATTTGGAATGTGAAAAAAATAGCATAAATAACATATTTGATCATCCTAAACCTTTGATTATGACAAAACAAAACGAAATAGATCATGAAAAAGCAACACACTGCTGGATATGTGAAAAAATAATTGAGAATAGTAAAAATGGTAAAGTAAGAGATCACTGTCATTTTACAGGAGAATATAGAGGTGCAGCACATAAAAACTGCAACCTGAAACTAAAAATAAAATCAGGCAAAACAATAATCCCTGTTGTGTTTCATAACCTTAAAGGATATGACAGTCATCTTATAATGCAACAAATAACCAAATTAACAGGTAATATTACTTGCATCCCAAATAATGCTGAAAAGTACATATCATTTAGTGCTGGACAATTTAGATTTTTAGACAGTTTGCAATTTACGAATAAGTCTTTACAAGATTTAATTAATGCGACAGATGAGTCTGATTTAAAAATTACTAAAAATCATTTTGGCAAACAAGCAGAGTTAATTTTACGAAAAGGTGTTTATCCGTACGAATACATGGACAGCATGGAAAATTTTAATGAAACAAAATAACCACCCATAGAAAAATTATACAGTAGTTTGTATGATGAAAGTACAAGCATCGAAGATTATGAATTTGCTCAAAAAGCATGGAAAAAATTCAAATGTAAAAACCTTGGTGACTATCATGACTTATATTTGTAAACGGATGTAACTTTACTAGCCGATGTGTTCCAAACTTTTAGAAAAACATGCATGAATGCATACAAACTCGATCCTTTACATTATTACACAGCACCAGGATTATCTTGGGATGCTTTACTTAAATATTCAGATGTAGAATTAGAACTTTTAACAGACATTGACATGCACTTATTTTTAGAAAAAGGAATGCGAGGTGGAATCAGCATGGTGTCAAAAAGACATGCCAAAGCAAATAATTCTCATGTTGCTAATTACAAACCTGAAGATCCGAATAATTTCTTAACGTATTTTGATGCAAATAATTTATACGGTTGGGCAATGAGTCGACCACTTCCGCATTCTGGATTTGTTTGGAAAAAGAGAAACAAAAAAGGTTATTTTCCAAAACCTGGTACTAAAAAAGGACAAATACTTGAAGTCGATTTGGAATATCCAAAAGAACTTCATGATTTGCATAATGGTTATCCACTTGCACCGGAAAGATTAAAAGTAAAAAAAGAATGGTTGTCTGGTTATCAAACAGATTTGCTAGAAAAAAATATCATGACAGAACAACTAGTTCCTAATCTTATGAATAAGAAAAAGTATGTAATACATCACAAAAATTTGGAACTGTACTTGTCTTTGGGTATGAAACTAAAAAAAGTACATAGAGTATTAGAATTGAACGAATCATCATGGATGAAATCATACATAAATCTAAACACAGAACTAAGAAAAAAATCCAAATCGGCATTTGAAAAAGACTTTTACAAACTTATGAATAACTCTGTATTTGGAAAAACAATGGAAAATCTCCGTAAGCGGACTGATATAAAACTAGTCCGAACTGATGGGTCTGAGAATGAAAAAATAAGAAAAATAATAGCTAAACCAAACTTTAACCGTCGTATAAAATTTTCAGATGAGTTGTCAGCAGTGCATACAAACAAAACAAAATTAACATTAAACAAACCAATTTATGTTGGGATGTCAGTATTGGATTTATCAAAGCATTTGATGTATGATTGGTATTATAATACTTTGAAAAAAAGGTATAAAAATAACTGTACTTTATTATATACACATACTGACAGCTTGCTTGTTGATATAAAAACGGAAGATGATTATAAAGACAAGATTGAAATGAAAAATGAGTATGATTTATGTGATTATCCTTTATCCAATCCAATGCACGATGATACAAATAAAAAAGTATTAGGTAAAATGAAAGACGAATGTAATGGTGTTGCTATAGCCGAGTATATTGGATTAAGACCTAAGTTATATTCGATTTTAAAATCGGATGAGCAGATTATTAAAAAAGCAAAGGGTGTACAAAAATATATAGTTAAAAAACATAACAATTTTGAAAATTACAAAGCTGCACTATTCAACAAGAAAAAATATACTCATGAAATTAATATGATAAGATCGGTAAAGCATGAAATATACGGTATGAAAGTAAACAAAGTTACTTTGTCACCTTTTTATTCAAAAAGGTATATTAGAGATGATGGCATAATTTGGCTTGTTTTGTTAAGTGCGTTGGTTTGTGCCAAGTTTACTAAGTAGCAAGTTAAGATAATAAGCTTAACTCATTTTAAAAAATATAAAACTTTTTGGCTTCCTAAAATTTTTCATATCATTTTTTTGATGCACACGGCTTCTATAAAAACTTATGAATTTGGGTATCAGCAGGAACAATAAGTAATTCTTCTTTGACAAATCCTTTTTGTGGCGCTGGTGCTTTCAAATAATAAACTCTTATACCTTGCTCACCATATAACCTTTAATCTTGTGAATATCTACACTCCACATTGGATCAGTTGCTCTGCGTCTTCCATCCTCTTGTTCCCCGGGTTGATATAAATATCTTACACTTGCATTCATACAGATAGGATCATCTTTTAATATTTTTGTTTCAACAGGAGGAGGCTTTTTTGTCTCCGCATTTATGGCTTTAACAACTTCTGGTAATCTCTTTACCCATTCTCTATTACGTTTTTGGGAATCTATTTCCTTAGCATACTGATAACCAAACAATCTCTCAGCTAATGTTCTGTTAAATCTTTCCACTAAAGCTTGGTCTCTGTGTATTTCTGTTCTGCCTCTTCTGATATTTACTTTGTGTTCTGCCATCAACTGGGATACTGCACCAATAAATTCTCTGCCTGGATCAAAGTGTAATAACTTTGGATATTTCAAATGCCGACTGTATATATTTTCAAATGCTTTGGCAACTTCTTTACTATCCTTGGAAGTCAGTGGCTCTGCTTCTTTATATCTACTTGCAATATCAACCACAGTCAATGCATATTTATATGTCTTGCGTCCACGACCAATACCAAAAGTATCATGCGGCAGAAATAACAAATCAGCTTGATGCACTCCATTTTTAGCAGAAACATCAAACCTGGGTCTAACTATTTTCTTTGGCGCAGGTAAATAAATCTGCCACACAGCTTGTTTCTTTAAAAATTCTAATGCCTTTTTTTCACTGACACCAGCCTCTTTTGCCAATTTTTTAACTGCTGTGTAACCTCTCCAAAATCCTTTTGGGCTGTAATAAATCTTTTCCATTTTTTCTACTAAAGATTAAACTTTATATAACTATAAAGTAAAAATGGAAATCACAACTGCACAATTTGATGAACTGCTTGAAGAGCAAAATCAAAATAGCACAAAGAAATGGACAGATTTGGAACTAAATAAAATATACACTATTACAGATACGCAAATAATAGAAACTGAATATGGTCCATCCATGGTATTGACATTATTAGACAACGGTGAAGTATGGGCGCCTGGTCATCTCAAAGATAAATTAGAGAAGAGTGCTAAACCATCATATTATATGCGACCACTTGGATTGAAACCATGTAAAAACAACAAAAAAATAGGTATCATGCATATGACTTAGTCTTTCCAAAGGTTATTTCAAAGTAAACATATTTAGTCCAAAGAAATCCAAAGTAATTATAGTTTTAAACTATTTTTTTTTATGAACTCAATTTATACGCCATAAATCCAGTTGCAGCCATGCCCACCACAATAAACATAATTTCTCTATTCTGTTGATCCGGAGATGGTGTATAAAATTCACTTAACTTGGGCTCCGGCTCTAAAAGCAAATGTTTGCCAGTTGTATAATAATACTGTTTCATAGCTTGGTCCACATCATCAAAAGTCTGCTCTGCATGATGCTCTTTTTGCAGTTGCTTATTAATAAAATCTAATCTCTCTGTTCTTTTTTTATTCCACTCCACTTGTGCTGCGTTTAATTGTTCCACTGCTTTGTCATGCCTTTGTCTTTCCTCATCTGAATGACTTCCCATTTTTGAAAAGAAATAATTTGAACCGCTAAACGCCAATGCATTTGTTAATGCTCCACCTATCATCATTGCTACTGCACTTGCCATTTTTTTTATATATATTTTTTAAAATTATTTCATAATATCCGCAGGAATAATACTTTGCTTAATCAACATATCCCTCGTAGCCATTGCTAGCATTATATCCACAGACAGCATCCCAAAATCTGTCATATTAAAATCCACTTTAGGGGCTGGTCTTTTTAGTAGTTTTCTGCCAATCTCAAAATATCCAACAGTTAGAAGTGTTTCCACTCCAGCGTGATACATCATATTTACAATTTGTTTTCCGTCAATACTTGCTGCCATTTTTTTTATATTATTTTTATATTATTTTTTTAAATAAATTATTAAAAACAATCAAACGGGTCTTTTGGTGTAACACGAACAGGTTGCACAGGTTGCGTAGCAGATTTCTTGTTATAAATATACAAACCCAAGCCAGCAATGCCTAATAAAACCAGACACGGTGGAATATAATTTTTGTATACGTTTATTTTGATTTTTTCTGGTTCTTCTTCACCTATTGTTATTTTTGTTATTTGGTTTGCAGTATCTTGCTTTGCAGCATTTTGATTTGTAACATTTTGAAGCAAACGCTTTGCCTTTCTTGCCGCTGCTCCTTTTTTTCCAGCTTTTACTCGTTTTGGATTTTTTACTTTTTGTTGTTCAACAGGTTGTGTAACAACAGGTTGTGTAACAACAGGTATAACTTCACTCTCTTGGTTCTCCATTTATATTATCTATATTTTTATTTTTATTAAAATCAATATGTCTAACAGTTGTCAGTATTGCTGTAAATGGTGCTAAGCACATTCCATACCTGTAATACAACTCACAACAAGCACTTGTCAAAGCATGATTAATAAATGGGTCTTCCTCCAAATCTTCTATCAGCTTTGGTGGATTGGTTACATTAAATTATTTTGATACTCCCATTACATACAAGTTAATAAAAGAATTGCCTAAAGTCTTGGTCATACTTGCCCCAAGCCTTGCTTCATATCTGCAGTAAAGTTTGTTAATTTCATCCGGGGGCATGCTATCTATATTCGTGAGTTGTATGTCTTTACCCAAATATTGACGACTACCACCGCCAGCCACTATGGCTGATAATCTTTCTTTTTTTGTTTCTTGTTGCTTTGATTCATTTAGTTCCGTCTGTTCCGATATATTTTGTAATAGTTCTTCCGCATTCATTTTTATATTATTAATCTTATTTTTTATCTTGAAATAAATATAAAATACAAAACAACTAGCTGCGATATTCATGCAACTAGTAATTGTTAGTATTGTTAATAGCATTGTTATTAGCATTGCTATTTTTTTATTAGCATTGTTAATTTGCTGCAAGCATTGCTATTAGCATTGCTACTTTACTATGAGCAATGCTATAAGCATTACTATATTTTTTGATATTTTCATTATATTTTTATGTCAGTATTGCTATTAACATTGCTACTTTGCTGTTAGTATTACTATTAGCAACAAAGCAATGCTGTTAGAAAAAATAGCAATGCTGTTAAAAAGTATTCAACCCAATAACCAGTTGGTTGGTCAGTTCTCAAAATTAACTTCGAATATTTAGTCTTAGCTAAAGCTTTTCTTATTCTGGTTCTCTCCTCCAACGTCGGAATAACATCATTTTCTCTCAAACAATTTTCAAAACTATCTCTGTCCTTAGTGTAAAACATACACAACCATTTTGCTTGCTCTCTCAAATATTTCAATACAGAATTATATCTCTGTGAAATGACCCACGCTGATTGTTTGGCGTGGCGACCAGAGAATGCCAACTCTGATAACATATCTTTTGTCTTTGTTAATTCTTTTGTGGCTGAGCAATCGTCAATGATGTATAATGTGGGCTGGCCAGCATATTGTTTGAAAAAGAAACGCAACAGTTCTTGTAACATTTCTTTACCGTTGCTCACAGGATTAACAATTATTATTTTTTTATCTCTCGGGTTTTTCACATCACCTATCCAGGATCTATTTTTATAAGCCTCGTTCCACTCTATGGTTGGACACAATATAATTATATGTTTAAAAACTCCAACATACTCTTGTTCAAGTATGTCAAGAACAAACTCTGTTTTACTACAGCCTGTCTGACCACAAATAATGGCACTGTGTGAATATTTAGGATATTTTTGTTGTAAACTAGTATCGTACTTCTTTGAATCTTCCATCTTCGAAATTGATTTGCGCATCTTGTATTATATATATATAAATATTTAAAGTTTGATCTGCATCTGCTTTTTTATTTATTAGTATCGTTATACCTTCACTGCCGTTTGCTATTCTTCTTCCACTGCCGTATAATAAATTGTCCTCACATGTTCTAAGGTCAAGCCACAAAGCATATGCTTTTGTCAAATAAGTCTCAAGAGAAACATTGGTAAAGTTTAAGTCCCTCGCTACTATTTCTGTCTCTTTGTTTCTTTTTGATGTTAAAGCAAAATATTTGTTGATTTCATCCCAATGTTGATATGCCTTCATACCCTGACTATACAACTGATTTGGTACTCCCTCTATTGTCATTTAAACTTTTTCAATCATTGGGTTGTAATAGGTTTCTGTGCTTGTTCTTTCTGGGTCTTCAAACAGCATTAGAATACCTTTCATGCTCTGTGCTGGTGTATTAATGTTGATGTTCCAAAGGGTTTCAGATTTGTTTGCTGTTATTTTTCTATGTCGCAAGATACGATCATACAAAAATACTATCTTACCATTGATTTGCTGTCTTATTTGTCTAGATAATTCAACATCACTAACCGTATCAAATTCCAAGCAGATATTTTTTATTACATAAGATGCATCAGCATCACTGCTTTTGATAACTTTGTTATAATCGTTAAACGTTAATTCATATTCTAAACTATCACCAAGCCCCGCTTGATAAAATGGCATATGACTTTCTAACATTTCAAAGTCCAGTGGAATACAAAATCTGTTTCCATAAGCTGCTGCTATAGCTTCATCTCCGGTGTCTGAGGAAGCATCTCCCGCACCAACTCTATGTCTTAGCATGTTTGCTTTACCAATACCTTGGTAAGCTATGTTTAATCTTTCGATAGGGATTTTCCATAAATCTACTTAACAATGATATATATCACTGTCATCTATTGACATGACTTCAATGCCACTTATTCTTATTGTCATTTTTTTCACAATTGGTTTACCCAGATTTTGAAATAGAGTAGCGTTGGCGTCTGTTCTGCTTTTAAGTTCTATTTCAAAGGCAAGACGAGCAGTACTTGGAACTATCACATCATTAGTACTTAGGTTGGTAAATCTCACAAGCAGTTGCTGGTTTTGGTCTATTGTTGATGGATTATTAGTTATTACTACACTTGTGCGGATGCCCTTGGCACCATGAGGTTCTCTTAGTTTTCTATGAGGGCTGAGTTTGTTTCCGTAAGCCGACATTGTTTTTATTTTTTAAATATATTTTTTAAAATTAAATAAAATAAACAATGGCTGAAGGAGGACTTGATTTTGACAATCCTACGTTTGATCCAGATGATTATGATGAATATTATGATGATGATTTACCAATGGTGCCTGATGAGCCTTTTCAAAGAAGTTTTCTTAATCAAAGCGATCATCTTGCTGAACTTGGAGGAAGGCTGAAAGAATCCCAAATTGAAGCACTGAAAGAAAATCTTGTAAAATCCTTTTATGATGAAATAGGAAAACGATATAAAATGACGCCGGATAAAATGGATTATAAACAGTTTAAAGTATCATCTGATGGTAAAACATTATACTGGTGGTTGTTTGGTAATAAAGAAATAAGAATAACTGCCAGGCAAGGCTCTTTTACATGTCTTGCTCTTGGTTCTTTGGTAGGTGAATATAACAGGGTTGTTGGCTCTGGGGGAACAATGGCGGTAAGACAATTTTTGAATTTGCCGGAGTATGACAGTAAATCAAAAGTATCACAAAAAGCTCGGCAAGCGTTGGAGAGCACAAGAAACGATTTACCAGATAATGTGGATGCTATTCCATTACAAGAATTATTAAATATTGTGGGTGACACAGCACAGTCAATAGAAAGTGCTAATGTTTCAATACAAACAAATATAGACAAGCGTGAAATGGATGGAATATTAAATGCGATGACAACTGTCAAGGAAGAACTCACCAATAACTTGGCAAAACTCACACAACTTGATAAAGATATAACAAGAGAAAAACAAAAGTTAGAAAAAGCTTAGACTGATAATGATGAATTCCAGATAAAAGAATTAGCGATCGCATCAAAGACCTTGAAGTTGAGAGAGGTGGAAGAATGGATACTATCAATGATAACAGAGAAGCTTTTCGTAACCAAGTAAGCAGGATAAAAGAGACAATAAACAAAATATTAAACGAGGATACAACACTTGGTGAGAGGATCAAAACTTTGTTTAGGGAGCAAGGTATTACTATTGTTAGTATTTTAACTGCATTTGGTATGATTCTTGGGGTGATAATTAATTATATTATTCCCACATCAAGTGCTGCTCCAACTCCAACTCCAACTCCAACTCCAACTCCAAAACCTGATCCATCAAGTGTAAAAGATTGGATAAAAAAACAACTATTTAATCTTGGTAAACTTCTTGCCAACCTGGCTGGTAAAGCTGCTGCAGCACTTCCAGGAGTTATTGGTGCAATAGTATCATGGCTTTTATCTGCAACAGGTTATGTTATTAATTGGCTTGGTAACAATCTATGGGCTTTGCTTGTGTTTGTTTCCGGGATGTTGTATGTGGCAGCCAAATAGTGGTTTAGTAAATCTCGTAAATAAGTAATGCAGCAAGACCTATTACTATAGTACCAACAATTATAGTTGTTTTGTTATCTTCGTGTTCAATCGCTATTTTTTGTATTTCTGGTGGGTTATGTTCCACAGTTTTATGTATTGATGATTTATCAAAGTCAAAATGTTCCGGTAAAAATTTCTTTGTTGTGGTGCCTTGAAAAGGTTGAATAATTTTTGGTGGCACTGGTTTTACATTTACATCATTATTCAATCCTAATGCTTGTGCATCGGTTGCTATTACAATTTCATTATTGTAGTCTTGTATTATTCCGATTCTTAATTCCATGTCACTCGGAGACATGTACAATCCACTTCCATAGACAAAATTTACTTTACTTCTTGCATATTTTAAAGTGTTTTCATATCTTGAAATTTGACTAGGCAAGTCGATGGGGCTATTTATTGCGTCCTCTACATTTGCTAAAAATTGTTTCTGTGCATCAAATGCCGTTCCAGTTCCAAGTATATCAGATCTTGTTTGTGATTGTGAACCAAGAATTGCCCAGCAGTATGTTCTTATGCTGTCATTGATTCTTTCTACTCCTGCTCTTGTAAATCCAGATGAACAATCTAGTATAAAAGTAGACCAACTATTGTCAGCTTAAGATCCTTGTGCAATGTAATCAATGTGATATGTTTTATCACTCTCATAGACTGTAAAACTCATCGTTTTGTTGTCGTATACAGTATTCACCAAAGGATGATAACCAATATTTGTCCAGTAATTATAAATTGTTCCTAGACCATTATTATAGCTTTGTTTCTGTCTCCAGTCTGAATATAAATCAACATTAAACTCCTTGCATATTCTCTCGTATGCGTTTCGGTTATATGTGTTATTAAATGCATTCCAATTTGAGTCTTGCGGCATTGCTACACTCATTTCAAATAATATTCTTCTGACTTGGTAGTAGACATGAACTAAAAATAACGAACCAACCAGAGTATCAGCTTTTAGATGATTGTTGAAATCAATACCACATCCAGTTGTCGCACACCAAATAGCAAAGTTTAACTGATTCTGCCAAAATAACATCCAATCTGTTCCCCAGCGTTGGACTATAGCATCTGATTTGACGTATGGGAGTTTGTATTTTTCAAAGACATTGGGGAATGATGCTTTAAAGCCTTTACCGTCTGATGTAATGACTATGTTTTGATTTATTATATCTATCACTTTCTTGCTAAAAGTATTTGAATATTGAGCATCCGGGTTATATTTGAATTCTTTAGAAATCATTTTTATTTGTGTTTTTATATATATATATTAAAAAAAAATGTTTCATACAATTTCAAACATAGACAACTCTATTAACTTACAACAGTATATCGATAATAGAAATGGAACTAAGCGCGTTGGATTAAAAAGTTTTACATACACTATTGGTTGGTTTAATATTAATCATGAAACCATAAAGACACGAAAACCAGATAAAATAGAACGTTTGGAAGATGGACTCTATAATTTTAAGGACTTGATGAGAGTTTTTAAAATTCTAAATGAAAAGATTACCCTGGGCATTATTGTCCAAAGTGCTACAGCCTTTTTAGATACGTCAATAGAGACACGAATGTCAAGCGGTCTTTCAAAAATGCTGGGATTTGAGGACAAAAAATGGTTAAAAGGTATTCATTTCGGAGATTACCCAATTGATTTAGCTCCTTATAAACAGCTATATGTTCATCTGAAACAAGTTAATACGAGTAGTAATTATTTCAATGGTGCACCAAGCACTATTATAGGTGTTGTACCTGTAGTAAATAAGCAGTTTGGAAATATAGTATATACAAGTTTTTATCCTGAATATCACTGTCTTATGAATGGTGCAATTACTGAATTGAAAATAGAAGTCAGAGATGAGTATGACAACAAGATAGGTAATCACGGTTTGCCTATGAGTTGTGTTTTAGAAATTATTTAAAAAATATATTTTTATAAAAAAAAAAAATAATGAGTATATTTGGACCAACAACGCCTGAACAAAAAACAGGAGACTTAGAGGCTTTGATAGAGATTGTTTCAGATTTACAAAGGCGAGTTTATACTTTTGATGACAAGTTTGATAATCTTAAATACGGGATTATAACAATATTTGCAGAGGCTAAGGGTCCACTTGTATCAAACAGAATACTCTCATTTGGTAACGGCGGGGCAAAAAAAATGTGGGGCATGTAATGACACACCGTGGACGGATTATGGGAATAGGTTTAGCATGTGAACGATTAGTTGGTGACGTAACTGTAACAGTTTCTGTCAATGGTGTTGAACAACCAAATTATGGTATAACGCTTCACATCATTCCACGCAATCATGATAACTTTGATGAACCTTTAGAGATTGGTGCTGGTTCTGTTGTTAACTTTGTATGCAAGGTTGCTAACGCTACAGCTGTAAATACAGTGGCATCCTTATTAATTGAATTAATTTAATTTTTTATTTATTAATAAAAAATGAAGCAACCAACAGCACCAAGTATATATCCTGAGTTGCCAGTGGAAGACGGACAAAATTATAGATTACAAAAGATTTCAGAAATTGAAAAAAAGTTAATTACAGAACGAGATATACGTCAGTCACTTTATAAAATGTATAAACGCGGTATTAATATTACAGATGGAATTGACACTACCTTGATATCTGCAGGTGTTATTATGGCTGGGATTGGATTTGCTGTTCCAGTTTTGCTACCTTTAGAAATAGCAGCAATAGTATGTGGAGCTACAGGTGTTTGTATTAATTTTATCAAACGCAAGCTTAATGTAAAAGCTCAAAAACATCATGAAATAAAAACTTTGGCAGAGGCTAAGTTAAATAGCATAAAGCAGTTAATATCAAAAGCGTTGAGTGATGCACACATATCTGATCAAGAGTTCAAGTTGATTTTGGATGAGTTAGATAAGTATTATAGTTTAAAACAGGACACAAAACAAAAAAAAAGGGTAAAATACGTGAAGCTCAAAAAAAAGAACTAGTAGAGCAGGGAAGAAAGGAAGCAATGGCAACCTTACAAAAAAGTCTAAAAAGTGTGTAATAAATTGTTTTAGTAATGTGTATGAGTACGATCCACCACCTTTGTATTCAAGGTCAGAAAATTGTTAATTTAAATGTAATTTTAATAACAAATCGACAAATTTGTTTTGTATTGAAGAAACATTTTATAATTAAACTTATAAAAAAAATTAAACTTGCAATCTTCACTACCCCTATTTTAAAAAAGTTTTAATAAATCAAGTAAAATCACCATTTCATGGAATATTTAGGCAAAATCAACAAATAACAATCAAAATCAGCATTTCATGCTGATTTGGGTATGTTGAGGTTGTTTTTATTTGGTGGAGTTTTGATGATTTGGTAGTAGGATACTGCGGTAATTTGGGGTTGTCAACAATACCACAGACAGCCCAGTTTACATATATATGGTGGCGCTTGAGGGGGATGCCCGGATGTCATCAAAAATAGTGTTTACCGCGATATTAAAGAACCCGCGATATTAGGAGAAACCACTATACGGAGCTAGACCGTGTACCATGGGGTCAATCTGGTGGAGCGCAAAAGTTCTCTAAGGTGAACTATTGAGTAAGTTACTGGGAAGCATGGGAGAGGTGAAAGACACAGGGCTGGTATGTATTGAATGTTATCCTTTATTTCTGAAACATTTAACTTGCTTCTAGCGAAAACTGCATGAAAATTGAAGAGAAGATAGACATGCTGCACTTCTTTTTGTGAAGCACAGTTTGAAGTGTACTTTGGCCATTTTGACCTCAGAATTCAAAAAGAAGGCGTTTACTTTCAGTTTGGAAAATATTTTGGGGCAAAAAGCAGGTCAGCGAAACATCTAAGGCCCATTTTTGTGTTGCACTGGGCATGATTGATACTATATTGTGTGTGTTATATGGCCAGCATAGGTATGATTGGATATTTTCGGTTAGGTATTTATTAACAACCCTATGTAAAAATAATGGTGGTCTAGGTCCTTTATATAATGATTATTCATAGCAATTCAGAGTGTATTTTATTTTGCATTGAACATTTGAAACATTCTTTACAGTCAAGCTAAAGATTACAAAGGAAATCCCTCAACATTCAGATTTCTTACTTTGATTAGATATTGTCACCTAGAGTAATTTCGAGTTTAATTATTATTTTTTCTTATTGAATATGTATTATATAAGGTATAATATATATTTTCTAAAATTATAAATACATAGAGGATATTTGTTGTTTTGGAGTGAATAACATATTTTATTTCATTAAGAAGTGAGAAAACATGAGTGAAAATATAAAACTTTTCTCACTTCGAGATAAAATGTTATTCACGACAAAACAACACATTTTCTTTTTCTTTTATGATTTACAAACAAATATTTAAACATTTTCAGTAACTAAACCGTTTTACACACGCTTCTTTCCTAGTCACGATGACGTAACAAAACGTTATATGACGTCATTTTTTTTAAACCATTAACGTCACAGAAAGAAAGTAATTAAATAAACAGTGGATTTAACAGTATAACAGTAGGAATATCTTGTGATCCGTGTTACCGTTACTGTGCATGCATTTGTGTTGGTTGTACATTTAAAAAGTAGTCCCTACTGTGGAAATAAAACTCTATATTCCACAGTGTGGAATAACACTTTTATTTCACTGATAAAACACAGTATTTCATTGATTATCATAAAATAAAATAAAATACTCTCATTTAATTCAAGGAAACTCATTTTGGTAAATGTCACTTATATTATATTGCGTTCAAAACCGGTGCTCTACAATTGTCTTCTTAATATATTTCTAACGTATTGATACACATTTAACGTATTTGTAACAATATATAGATACACATCCTACACCAAATTGTCCATGTAATACGTATCGCATACACTAACTTGTCCATGTAATACGTATCGCATACACTAACTTGTCCATATAATATACATAAGAATCATAAGAGGTTCTATTTGAACTTGAACTAAATTGGGTTTTACGGCGAACCAACACATAAAAAGTTAATGGCGCCTAACAGGAATAAACATACCCGATTAATCCTCCATTTATATCAAGATACAATATGGAGTATGGGTCTAGAACCTTCTAACCTGCAGAACTGCAGATTCACTGGAAATTCTACAGGAGACACTCCATTTACGATGGAGCCACGCTTCCGTATTTGTGCATACGCGGTATCACGATGAAGACCTTGAATGGGCATGGTAGAAAATGAAAAATGAACATGAAGGAGAGTTCTTCAAAGCTGCCTCTAGCGGGATTTGCACTTTTTCCATTCTACCCTGGCAACCACACGGGGATATATGAGGTTCCTTTCGTTTACAGTGTTGAGAAAAAACACTGAATTTCATTGGGCGAGTACCCAGCAGACAGAATCCAGATTTGGATTCTATTTCATATAGTTTATTAAAGTCTCGCCAAATATATTTCATTTACAACAGTAACATAATATAGCAAATTGAAACTTAAGTGATTGGTTCAAGGGCTATTGCACCAGCCGTGTCATCAGATTCACAAATAGCTGAAACATAAACGGTTATATGGCGCCTAACAGGAATAAACACACCAGATTAATCCTCCATTCATATCAAGATAAAATATGGAGAATGGGTCTAGAACCTTCTATCCTGCAGAACTGCAGCGTCACTGCAAACGCGGTATCACGATGAAGACCTTGAAAGAGCATGATACAAAATGACGAAAATGAACATGAAGGAGGGTTCTTATCGACTGCCTCTAGCGGGATTTGCAGTGGTTGTATTCTACCCTGGCAACCACACGGGGATAAATGAGGTTCGTTTCGTTTAGTGTTGAGCAAAAACACTGAATGCCATTGGGCGAGTACCCAGCAGACAGAATCCAGGTTTGGATTCTATTTCATATAGCTTATTAAAGTCTCGCAATAGTACAGTATTATATACAATACATCCTAACATATGCTTTTAACTATGCCATTCTGAAAGAATTTTAAGAGACTATAAGAAAATACATTTCATTTACAACAATAACATAATATAGCAAATTGAACTTAAGTGACTTGCTATTGCACCAGCCGTGTCATCAGACTCACAAATAGCTGAAACAATAGCCAAAAAGAACCAATCACAAAGGTTTCACATTATATTTATCATATAATCAAAGGTTTTAGCCTATACATGCTATACAACCATTATATATAATATGCTAAATTGCTAAATGCTGAATAGTCATTGTCAATCGCCCGCATGTGTACCATAACCATTATACACATAATATTATGCTTAAAATGCCAATAAAAGTGTCTGCGTAGACTATGACTTTTGTAAATAAGAACCTGGGGACAATCTTGTCCATTTTATAAACACAAATTAAAAAATAAATAAAGCTAAACATGCATTTATCACATCAGGTCAGACGAGGCATGAACTGATTAACAGTAACTGTTCACAAAATACATAACATATTCAAATTAAATATACAATCAAATAAAATAGTATTATTTATATAAATACGAATTTCTAGATTGTAAAATATTAAAACAGGTGTGGCACATACTCTTATCATTTACTGATTGAAAAATAAAAAAGTATCTTGTATAAATCATTAAAACTACAAATCTACAGAGACTTTAAGAGCTTTTTAAATAATGTATCTTTATCTTCTTTATACATATTTCAATTAAGGATCACATGCATTTCGTCTTCTACTTCCGTCTTACAAAGTGAACACACGGTCGCTTTCCCGTCAGTTCTTAAAGCGTCCCGTCTCTAGCCTTAAAGGTGAAACGCCACATCTAACTTTCGAAAAGGCTGATCGATGACGTAATAGAAGTTGACGATAAGTTTCTACACAATACTCTTAACTTGTTGCCACTATTACCACTTTGACCTGTGACCCGAATTATGCTAAGTTTCTATTCTTCAATGCGTTTGTTCATCAAATAATCAACAACAGAATTAATGTAACAAACTTAAATGGCTTAAAATAGTATCATATGTTATTAAGCATTGCACTCAACACCGTAAATACCTCTTTATTTCTCACCTGTAGAATTATAAACAAAAACCTTGTATTTACAGCTTCTATATAAAATTAAAACTTGATTTTTCCGTTACTGATTGAACAAAACAAAAACAAAAACTGTTGTATTTTTCAGCATGTATTAAGCTAACAGTAAAATACATTTTGAAAAAACAAAAAAAATCATGTAAATGATCAAAACAGTACTGTTTCAATTTGAATTTAACTAAAACAAGATCGTGAGATAAATTGTATATGGCTGATTTTGTTTATCTTCCCATATTACAAATACGAAATATGTAAACAAACATTTGGGCTCCACATTTACGGAATATAGATTTCTGGGATGGAATAGATACCAGATGGAGTACACGATATTTTGAATTTAAAGCTACACAGTCTCTACATCAATCGATTTCTTCTTCTGTAGATGTGTCCTTATTTCTAACTTCATGTTCACCAGCTCATGTCAAAATCGAGTATTTAAGCGAGCAAATATAGCGCAGGAAATCATTTACTGCATAGACATCGACCAGTGCACGTCGTACATATACACAGATACATGTAACAGTGCTGTTTCTATACAGGAAAACAGGTTATTATTATTATTATTATTATTATTATTATTATTATAATAATGTTGGACTAAATATTATAACCGCAGTTAATCAATTGTTATTATAATAACCAACTCAACGCTAGTATTATAATGTTCGCCACATTATTATAATCGACATAAAAACAAAAACCCGAACATTATAATAATAATAATAATAATCACACACAAATAAGAAATCTCGCGAGAAGCATTTATACTAATGTTTGCCTACTAAGAAATGGGGGTGAGCAGGAGGTTTAGGGGATATGGGTGGGAAGGAGGTTTATCGAATCGGATGGGTATGCAGGGGCGTAGCATGGCCTGTTTTCAACATACTCCTAACCTGATGTGCAAAGCGCAGATTATGGGAGGGTTTGGGAGTAGTAGGTGCACCTCTTCCACAAGCGGGTTCGGTGGTCCTCCCCGATATACTTTTTTTCATTTTGGGACCAAAAATGGTGCTCGTGCAAGCGATATTTGTCAGGAATATTCCCCTCGCCCCCACCCCATCATGTCCCCTCTGATTCTTGTTGCATTTTTAAACATTTTACATTTTTATAAAAATGTTTCGTTTTGTTTTTCGATCATAATTTTTAAAGGGAGGTTACACGTGTCGGTTTTAATGAATAAATCGTAGGCAGTTTGTTATTATTTTGAACAAATTATAAGACTAATGTATGGTAATAATGGTAAAGTTCCTGCAGCGATTTTAATATAATTATAACCTAGCGAAATCATAGAAAAGTGGTGATTATAGCAATTCAGTTATACATGTAGTAAATAAATAATTACAATCGCAGGGTCCCCTGCGGCTTTCATACGTGTCTTTTTTTAGTTTAATTTTATCTACATAAAACATATTATATTACGGTGTCCGTCTACCCTCCCTCCCCCCCCCCCCCCACCCCCATAATAATATATGTCCAAAATGTGCTAAGATGTACACATTTGAGATGACCGTGTGCCCCTTTAATGCACATATTATACAATAACGCAATACAAAGTATCTGGAGTATATACTGATGTTGATATCAACACATATTAAAACAATAACAAATATATACATGCATGAACCAATCACACGAATGAACAAACATACAGTTCATCTTCTCGAGTTTAGTTTCATTCGTGTATGTCGTTTCACTATTGTTTGCCTTTGAACTGCACGTGACATTTCTATAAAACCCGCAATTACAGATAAGACTTTGGGAACCAGTCTTAAATTGCTGGGTCAGTCTTTTGATTTTCCATCTGCTGTCTGATATCATAATAATTATTATGGAGCGGAACACATCATTTTTTCTATTTTAGTTTTGAAATCATGTTTGTGTTTCTAACTAGGATAATGAGATGAGGTACTGCAACTTTCATGAAAAAATATGTAGAAGTGTTTAAGATATCGAACTTTGAATCTTTCTATTGTTGGAGATAACACACGGACACTACGCCTATTTTCGTAATGCAGTGTAAATGGAGACAAAACACTGGTAATGGAGACAACACACGGACACTAAGACTATTTTCGTAATGCAGTGTTAATGGAGACAACACACGGGCACTACGCCTATATTCGTAAAGCAGTGTAAATGGAGTCAAAACACAGGTAATTGAGACAACACACGAGCACTAAGACCTTTGTAATGCGGTGTAAATGGAGACAACACACGGGCACTACGCCTATATTCGTAAAGCAGTGTAAATGGAGACAACACATGGGCACTACGCCTATTTTCGTAATGCAGTGTAAATGGAGATAAAACACGGGCACTAAGACTATTTTCGTAATGCACTGTAAATGGAGCTTACACACGGTCACTACGCCAATTTCGTGAAGCAGTGTAAATGGAGACAACACACGGGCACTACGCCTATTTCCGTAATTCAATGTAAATGGAGATAACACACGGGCACTAAGACTATTTTAGTAATGCAGTGTAAATGGAGATAGCACACAGGCACTATGCATATTTCCGCAATGCAGTGTAAATAGTGATAACACACGAACACTACGTTTATTTTCGTAATGTAGTGTATATGGAGATAATACACTGGCATTAGAGATAACACACGGGCATTACGATTATAAAGCAGCGTAAATGGAGACAAGACACTGGTAATGGAGACAACACACGGACACTAAGACTATTTTCGTAATGCAGTGTAAATGGAGACAACACACGGGTACTACGCCTGTTTTCGTAAAGCAGTGTAAATGGAGACAGCACACGGACACTACGCATATTTCGTATTGCATTGTAAATGGAGATAACACACAGGCACTACGACTATTTTCGTAAAGCAGTGTAAATAGCGATAACACACAGGCACACGCCTATTTTCGGAAAGCAGCGTAAATGGCGACATCACACTGGCAATGAAGAAAACATACGGGCACTACTCCTATTTTCGTAAAGCAGTGTAATTGGAGAGAAAACACGGGTATTACAACTATTTTCGTAAAGGAGTGTAAATGGATACAACACACGGGCAAAGGAGGCAACACACACGCACTACGTCTATTTTCGTAAAGCAGTATAAGTAGAGACAACACACTGGCAGTGAAAACAAAACATGGGAACTACGACTATGTTCGTAACAGCAGTGCAAATAGAGACAAAACACGAACAATACGCCTATTTTCGTAAAGCAGTGAAAATGGAGACAAAACACGAGCACTATTATTATTTTTGAAAGGCGGGGTAAAATAAGAGAATACACGTCACGTCGTGGGCACTACGCCTATTTTCGTAAAGCGGTGTAAATGGAGTCAAAACACGGGCACTACGATCCTTTTTGTAAAGCAGCGTACATGGAGAAAACACACTGGAAATGGATACAACACACGGGCAATAAGACTATTTTCGTAATGCAGTGGAAATGGAAATGGAGACAACACTCGGGCACTAGGCCTATTTTCATAAAGCAATGTAAATGGAGACAAAACACGGGCACTACGACTACTTTTGTAAAGCGGTGTAAATGGAGACAATACACAGGCACTACGCCTATTTTTGTAAAGCGGTGTAAATGGAGACAAAACACGGGCACTACGACTATTTTCGTAAAGCTGTGTAAATGGAGACAGCAGACTGGCAAATGTCGCTGTAGAAAATGGCTATTTCACTTACATTTTCAAGGAGGCCAACACACTGTACACACTACTCGCCCTTACAGCATGCCGTGCACAAACGCACTGCGCACAAATCCAATATATTTCAATGGAAAATGGTTATTTCACTGTCTAACATAATAATAATAACATAATGTTTATGTTATGTTATGTTCACTGTGTGTATATGCCGTTACTAATGTTGCTAGAACTTGTGGCCCAAACCGGGTAATACAATATGTTTTAATCAAACAACTGTTTTATCATTATAATTCTTCCAAAGCATGGTAATTGCTGATAATATAGCGATGGAAAAATAATGTAAATATCACGAGCTTACCATAATTTGCCATTATATAACCGCATGAGAGCCGAACTATTAAATGTGCATGGCTTCTTAATTGACATTTACCCAACTTTCCAAATGATTTTACTTCTCCCCATTTCTAAGCATTTATATTTGTAATAAATCCATCAATGGAAAAATAACAATTGGGCTTATTTGACTCTAACCACCTTTACTATGTTGCCACTCATTCCGACATATAGTTTGTTATCACTATTAGAGTATGTAATTGAGATTGGAGAGGTCACACCATGTTCCTGTCCCAGTAGTATCTGTATCTTGGAACACTCGGCTGTTATCTGGTGGACGTTATGGGAACCCTGGCCACATACATACACAGTCCCTGTCCTGTCTTTAGCCAGACGACGTGGGTTCTTCAGGTTATCATCCTTGTAGACTGCCTTCACGGTACCGTCCATCGTCATACACGTCACTGTGTGCTTGGTGTAATCAGACACATACATGGCCGTCTTATCTGGGCTGGTGGCTATGTAGTACGGATAATCAATCAGTTGTGTACCGTTGGAATCTGTATTCAGACTTCTCAACACAGACCCGTTCATGTCCATCATTTCAACTTTACCTGGGCTCTGGAACGTCACTATAAGTGTCCCGTCATTGTGTACAAGTCCCATACACTCACCATTTGTCTTTATTTCTCGACCCTTGGACAAGGAGGATGAAGTTGTAGACAGGAGCTGGATCTTCTTTTCCAGAAAGACTGTCACGGCTACTTGACTGTGGTCGATCATAGTAACGTCCATGGGTAAGATGTCAGTTGTATTTCAGACGTTACCTTGTTTTGTTTTATGTCCACTAGTTTAACCTTCTTGTTGGCATGATCAGTAATGGCGAGTTGGTTGTTGGATAGTAGGCATGATCCCGTGATGTGGGAAGAAGAAGTGTCAATGTCGGCAATATGTACAGGCAGCACCACTAACTGTCCTAATACATTCTTATTTCTTTCCCCATCTTTTGACTGTTCCATTTTAGTAAACGTGTACCTCCTGATCGTATTATCTGACTCTACTTTACCAAGTGTCTCTTCTAACAGATGTATTTGTTTTCTCGCATTTCTCAGTTCTACAAACATTTGACTGTTTTGGTTTGTATGTTGCACTTTTTCCAGTTTAGTTTTCATTGATTGAATTTCGGCCTTAACGGCGTTGCTTGTTTCCGAAATCGAGTTCATTGATTTCATGTCCTCATCTCTGAACACGGTTATTATTTGTTCTATTTCTTCTATCGCCTTTGTATGGTATGTTTCAATTTCCTCCACGTGCGTCTTTGACAGTCTCAATGTACGGTCATACTTCTCTTCTAGTCCATTCAGTGTCTTCAGTGTTTCTTTATATTCCAGGCTCTGTGCAATACCGTCAGATACGTCAGCCAGTTTGCTGACATGACAACCCACGTGCCCAATCTTCACACATGTCTGACATCCCAACGTGTCATGTGACTTGCAGTAAAAACTCATAATCTCATCTTTATGTTGAGCGCATGGTTCCGTGCACGTGACAATCGTCGTAGACGTAGGCTTGATCTTAGGCATTTGGGACTTGTCTAGCAGTGTGTGATGTCTACATGGTTTGGCTCTACGATGTGTTATGAAACACGTGACACATAGGTACTCCTGACAGTCGGTACAATAGCCCTCGGCAGGGAGATGTTCACCATCGTCACCACACGGCTGACATACAATTTCTGTCATTTCTTCTGATCCCACGTCTGCTGATACCATGATGATGTTCTGTGAACAATTATAAATAGTTTTACCCAATTATATTTTACCCAATTATATAATCATTTAAAAGGAGTACTCCGATTATAATCTCCTATTGATGTAATGAGTTTGTCATTAACGGACATATGTTCGTGAAAGTGAATATTATTATAAATGTGTGAATAGTTTTTAAAGTGGCACACCCTACTCTTGGTACGCTTTTTTCATATTTGGAAAAACAATCATCGCCCCATGCTGACTAAGCAATTATTATCCCAATATAAATTAGTGTTGCTTAATTAACGGCTAAACAACATATCTTATCTTAGGTTATTAAGAGCCGCCCCTGAGAGAGGCGGGTGGGTGGTGTGGACAGTTTTAATAGCGAAACCGCGCCCTACTCTTACTATCGAATATATTTCTTACGCAGGAGGAATGCTAAGAAGTACAAACACGCCGGTATATATCTTCCCGCCACCGCCCCGACGAGGCTACTCCAATGCAGGTAACATGTACATGTAGTTATGTGTTGACGTTTTTCCAAGCACTGAATAACCAAAAATTGTTTAATTTCAATTAATATGATGTTTAAACGTTATATTATGAAACTTAGACCCGCAACACAGAAAGGGGTAGAATTCAAGGAGAATCGCTATATTGACATTGAACAGATTCACCAGGTTCTCCAAATGGGACCACATCGGTAAGGTCGAAACAGTGATTGTTAAAGACTATTGGTCCGCCATATTAAAAAAAAAGGATCCAAAATCACTTCGAAATTGGACGATTTGATAAAATGGCTCATTAATGAAATTGCTTATTTTATTCAGAAATGATGTCTCATCTGCCCTCGCTGGATAAATGGATTATTCTATGGACCAATTTATTTCAAATTAAAAAAAAGACTTCCGAGTAAAATTGTACCAAACTTTTCGGATATAAAAGACACAATGTCTGCCATATACATGTACATATTCTTATTGATATTATACTCACATCAATAGTGTTGAATAACTGTCATGAACTTATGGTTGACATTGCTCATGCCTTAAATAAGAATTTGGTTGAAAACTTCACTTGACCATATCCCATCCATTTTGGATCTTTTTTATTTAGAGATGGCGGACCAATAGCTCTTAAGAATCTACTCCATAGTGAAGAGGTGTGTGTGTGTGTGTGTGTGTGTTTGTGTGTGTGTGTGTGTGTGTGTGTTCGGGGGGGGGGGGGGGGGGCGGGGAGAAGGGGGATTTGTATATAAGAGTAAATCACTGAATTGCATGAACCAATGGCGTTGTTCAACTTTGTGTCGGATGATGAGATCGGTTTGAATGTAGAAAACATAGAAGGAGAATTTTCATTTTTTTGTTTTGGTTCTAAAAGCAATAACGAGCTATAAATAAAGTCATTTAGTGTAGCTAAAATGTTTTTTTCTTCATAGATATGTACTCAATATAACAGATGCTAGCACTGAAAACAATCCGCGGAAATAAATATTTAGGAAAAAGGGACCGTAACTCCAATACACGGTCGATTTTGACGCGAAATCGACATGCACATCTTGAAATCATCGGTAATCATCCTGAACGTTTAGAAACACTCAGTTGGAAAATGTGGGAGTAGTTCGAGACAAAATTTGACGAAAACACGGCAGCAACTCCATAAATACAACGTCGAGATTGACGCCAAATCAAAATGCACATCTTGACATTATAGGCAAGCATCGTGTACAGTTTTTGAAACAGTCGGCTGGAAATTGTGAGATGTGATAGACACACAAGATATTTAAACGTAATATTTGAAGAAAAAATGCCATAACTTCGGTAATACAACATCGAATTTGACGCCGAATAGATATGCACATCTTGACATCATATGTAAGCAACATGTTTTCCGAATACGTCTCGAAACCACAACAGGTCGGTTACTAAGCAAGTATGCTAACAATAAGACCACAGTATGTCCTAATCAAATGCAGTCCTATACAATCAGCTGTTGTGCGCCAATATTAGTGTTGTTATGATAATGCTAGATGCCACATATATCTAATGGTGTATTCAGTGTTGTTAATAATTTAACTCTCGACAGTTATTTTAATAAATTTTATATCGTTAATTTATATTTCATAACTGTTTTAAATAAAACACTAGACTTAACGCATACAATAACATAACAATATTCTCAGAAAATACGCGTTATACCACAATAGCCTAAATACACACTATGCATCGTGTAAAACCCGAGGATATACACAGCATATGTTCGTTATTGTGGTATAAATACAATAGAGCATGAGTCTTGCACGTGTACGGACGATAATGCACTAACGTCAAGTTAATGTACGTTTTCTGACGTAATGGGACGTTATAAGTTATGTGATAAATATAATCTAACATTTGTTCTCGTTCATTATTGAATTTATTAAAAGAGTTGGCAAATATATCATTTTGCCAACTCGTTTAATAAATTCAATAATGAATGAGCACTCATGTAAGATCCTCTATATATATTTATTTTTTTTAAACTTTCTTGCTCACATTACATTTCTCCTTTCAGTATGTTAGGCCTTTGCTATTGCAAGTGTGTTTTGTGGGTTGGTCAAAGACTCCGTGCAAAATGAAGCTGTCAGCTGGAGCATTTCTACACTATACAGAGTTGTAGACACAGTTTCAATATTTTGGGTTTACCAGAAACTGACGTTTAGTAAGTACATGCATTCGCGTTTTTGCTTTATATTAAATACCCAGATGGTTCCGCCTATTCCGTATAGGACTTGGACCGGTTACATGTTGGGGCAGAAAGGACATAATGGTCTTTTCCAAATTTAGATTAAATTAATGTTTTCTGGTTCATATTATTTAGAGTCAAATCTAATATGTATACGGGAGGTATACAGTACTGGTTCACCCCCACCCCCCCACACCCTCCTGTGGAAAAAGTGGGTGGTCTGTCTTCACAACTAAACATCGACCAGTTTATTATATAGCCTAAAATGTTCGGGAAATGACCTGAAACACAATTTAACCAAAATTTATTGGTTATTGTTTTTGAAACATAGTTATTATTAATAATTATCAGTTTATCTTAATTTATTTTTGCTACTCGGCAGAGATTCTAAAAATAAATCCCTACCTACCCATTTTTCACACTTAAGGGAAACACACATAGTGTATTTTTGTTTGGCCTTTAAGTACTGTAACAGCTTTAACATGTCATCTCAATCTACAACTGTTACCTGTATAGGGTATAGTTTAAATATTTATTGCACATGACTGATGTATTGATAGGCACCAGTTTTACTTTCAGAAAAAATGTACAGTATGGATGATGAGGGTGCCCCATAAAACTTTGTTTGGATACATTCAACCTTGTTTTGATACCAACTTACCAAGTACAATAATGTGCCACCAGGTAAGTTTAGATTAAACGTTTCAGACCTTGATATTTACATTAAATGTTATTCTTATTTTTTTATACCACGGTAGGGAGGAGTAATCTTTGAAAGTATTAAAGGGAATTGCATGAAACTTGACACACATATACTTTACACAACGAGAAGGTGTGTTGAGTCCAATAATCAGGCCAGTACCTCAAAAGTCAATATTTCACTTGGAGGACAAATACAATTTCTGGGGCATTTATCACTTACTACTACTTCACTTTTATTGCTGAACCTGTTTTAATCCGTTTACATACAGGGCCTAGGTTGGTGAAGACATGAACAGATTATAGAAAAAGTTAAGATTAAAACATGACTGAACAAACTGTGGCCTGAGCTATGAGTTTGACCTTTATATACTGCAAAGGTCACATGAAGTATAAATATAAAAAGATTGAGGAAAGATGAGGAAATGAAAAAGTTACAGCCATTGTTATGTTTTTGTGACAGCCGAGATCGTACAGATTATCCCTATATATATTGTTATGAAAAACTATGCGTGTAATACCTGAAAGAAGTATATTGTGTACATAAATAAGTTTACTAGTGTTTCTCATTTAATAAGGCAGGATAAAAATACAATAAAAGTCCTTTTAAGTGCACGAACATTTGACAAAAAGGTCAAGTAAAAGACTGTTGAGGTTGGTGATCTTTAATATCTACCCCGCCTCACTAATCGTTTGGATTAGAAAACCCCAACCATACATAATAAAGGTGAGAGGTTACAAGTGTATCTATGTTTCAGGCTTATTTGAAATCACAGAGGTGGTGTGTCAAGGGAAGTGTGGCACAGATTATTACACAAGACGTATTACAGGAATCCAGTACAACATGATACTAGGTGGGTTTAATCATTGGCATAATTCACAATATTTCTCTTCGTTTTTAATGTGTTATGGTAAAGTACAGACACTTTTTCATCATTGAAAAATAAAGTTCTGAGGGTTAAATCATTTAAGGTACTACTTGTGACATTGGTTATTTTTGCCCGAGTTATATTGAGATCATGTGAACTACTACCCAAGGCCAACAGTAGAGATCACTTGGTGATCTTTTAAGTCCCCCTACCTTCGGTCGTGGGCAGTAGTTCACACAATCTTTTCATGCAGTTGAGACAAATAGTTCTACTATGGTAAGCCATTCAACTACTTTATTACAAGCCGTTATTTAATACTTTATTACAAGCCATCATTATTGACCAGTCATGTATATATTTTATACATTATAATGTAAACTACTTCACATAGTATGATGCTATAATCTCAATGTATGCCCTCTCATATACACTTTACAAATGATGTCCTAAAGTCAATCTACATCACACGTTGATTGCTTAATTTATTACAGAAGTATGACCCTTTGTTTGACTTACATGTGGGGGTATTCATCTACTTCCGGCATATTTCTAGTATGTATGTTATTATTTGTTCTTGCACTTAAGTTTTTTGTTGTTTTTTTACTCTTTTCAGATTATTCTGTGGTTTTGAGACCTGATATGTCAAGGACGTCTAGAGCAGGCTAGAGGATATATTGATCCAGAGATGCTTGCTGACATTAACTAGAAATTCAAAAATGTAAATTGAAAAAAAAAAATCTTAATTTATTTTAAAATAGTGTTTATTTATCCTTTTGGTAAACATATTAACGTAATAGCGATGACGCAGTTTAGGTTATATTTTAGATTGTTAATTCATTTGACGTCATTGTTTTGCTGTTAACTATTTAATAATGCATATTTCATAGCAAATGTCTACGTAATGTTGAATCTTCACTCGTATATATATAAAACAAGACACCTCGAATTTTGAAATAGTCAAGATTGCCGTGTGACCCTTTAAAACATGATCTAAATGCATTACTCTGTACATAAATGAAGTCAGTTTTTTTGTTGTTTTACCTAAATACAAATGGATGTCCCATTTATACACATGAGCTAAATAAACTGTATTTATTTGGTTATTTAGAGCTACTACCAATGCGGTTGAGAAATCGAGAATACAGAATAACTTTACTCTTATGCTATCAAGAAGATTCCTCTAGTTCTTTTAAATACATTAAACATGAATGGATATAGCATACAGTGCACTGCAAGAACATGTCAAAGATCAATGAGCATGGAAGCATTATACCACCAAAAACAGACCAGATTGAGATCACTGAGTTACCAAATAGGATACTTCTGGAAGTGATAATTGTTTAAAGTGTTAAACCAAACAAGTACAAAGCAATCCATATAAATGTAACCAATCAACTTGAAAATGTACCTTTAAATCTGTGTGAAGACCTAGACATTTTTAAATTGAATGAACTATCAAAACGTCTTTCAGATTGGTTTTTAAGAAAGACAGAACAAAATACCTCTTAATGTAACATTCATTAAAAACACAGATTGTTAAGTGTATTTTGAAAGTTTAGGTTTCATGGAATATTTAAAAGCATATGGATTGCATATGCAGCTCCTTTCATATGCTTTTCATATGATACCTTACATATGATTTTCATATGAAAGGAGCTTCATGTGATTCTCATATGATACTTTACATATGATTTTCATATGAAAGGAGCTTCATATGAAATTCATATGTAAGTCATATGCATTTCATATGAAAATCATAGGAAACTCCTTTCATATGAAAATAATATGATTCTCATATGAAAATCACGTGAAAGGTTTCATATGAAAATCATATGTGGCTCCTTTTTGTTGATTCACATATGAAACCTTTCATATGATTTTCATATGTGGCAAGATTGCCGGCAATTTGGTTACTCATGGTTGTTTTAAGAATATTTAAAGCCTTTGCATTTATTTAACTTTATATGCATAAAAGACACGTCGATTGATTACGAAATGTGTCCATGTAGCATCGCTGAAGAAGATGCGTTGTTTTTGGGTATGTTTAATAACTGCAAGCAAATGTATGTGCATGAAAAAGTGAATAGTGTAGTGTAATCCTTAATAAGAGAATGAATTGTAAACAGTAGGTCAAGGTCAGTGATGATGACATACCGTTTGGTCGAAACATATAGAACCATTCTAGATATATTTATGTATGACGATTCAAACGTTTAAGGCTATCGGTGACTTAGAAACGAGCTAATATAAAACTTTGTACCAGAATCAATCAAGTATACAAAGTAGGTCAATGACGGCCGTAGTAAACTAGTTCTGGGCGGAATGTGTAGTAACCACGTGTCTGTGTACGAAGTTTGAAGAGTGTAGGAAATAACTTACTTAACTAGAGGCTTGCTCCTCGGATCACTAGAGTGTTGTTCCTCGGAACACTAGGTGTTGTTCCTCGGAACACTAGAGGGTTGCTCCTCGGAACACTATAGGGTTGTTCCTCAGAACACTAGGTGTTGTTCCGCGGAACACTAGAGGGTTGCTCCTCGGAACACTATATGGTTGTTCCTCGGAACACTAGAGGGTTGCTCCTCGGAACAATAGAGGGTTGCTCCTCGAAACAATAGTCTAGGTCTTTCCTCGGAACACTAGAGGGCTGCTCCTCGGAACACTAGAGGGTTATCATTGAACTCACTATAATTAATCACCTGACTGGAATAGAAATTACAACTAATTACCTTCTTTTATGCGCAATATTGTTAGTAATGTGCAATGGTAGCAGACATGAAGCATTGAACATATTCAAACGGCCATATTTCCGTCAAAAAACATCGAACCGGAATGAGATATGCTCATCGCTACTTCATATTAAAGTTTCGCACACGTTTGGTGAAAATCCATCAAGGGGTTATGTAAAAATAGTGCGGAGATGATTTGTGTATGAACATATTCAAAGGACCATAACACCGTCAACAATCATCGAACCGGAACGAGGCGACGATAAGCACATCTGCATTTCATACTGCAGCTTCTCACAACTTTTGTGAACATCCATGGTTAAAATATTCAAAGTGCCATCCATAGCTCGGTCAAAACGCATCGAACTGGAACGAGACGATAACATGCGCAACTCCTCTTCATACTACGGTGTCCTGTTAGGGCCATGTTACCATCGCAAGGTAACATGCGATGGTCGATGGTAACATGCGATGGTAACATGCGATGGTCGATGGTAACAGGCGATGGTAAGATGCGATGGTCGATGGTAAGATGCGATGGACCATCGACCATCGCATCTTACCATCTTACCATCGCATCTTACCATCGACCATTGTATCTTACCATCGCATCTTACTATCGACCATCACATCTTACCATCGACCATCGACCTAAATATTTTACTACGGTAATCGTGAGATCTTGATCAGCATGAGAATTGATAAGTCGATGGTCGATGGTAAGATGCGATGGTCGATGGTAAGATGCGATGGTATGATGTGATGGTCGATGGTAAGATGCGATGGTCGATATGTCCCTTAGGGAGGGGACGAAACCCGGAGCCGATGCTGGTTGGATAGTTTTATCCGTTTGTTCATACAAACAAGTGTATAACTGTGGATTCAGAAAGAAAATCGTTTAAATATTTCCATATATAATTCTACGTTAAACATGTGATCCCTGTGATATTTGACCCAATGATCTCGATTGAACAATCTTGATAGAGGGCCAAAGGCTTATGGCACACGCAAAATATTAGCCCTTTAGATCATGAACTTTCAATGAAGATGCGTGTTATACCATATACCAAACAAGTCATTCGGCTTTTAGTAGATGGTGTTAATTAAATATGCGGCACCAACAAATGAAATGAACTTTAATGGGTCATTACATCTGTATATTACTGTTTTTATCGGCTAATCAACACATACTAGGTTATGTAAAACCTTTCAAGAGACAGGGGAAGGATACAAAGGAATCCGAGAACCTGCCGTACTCTTACTAACAAATATATTCATATGGTTCTTTAACTTGCCTGGAGGATAGACTCCGATACACGAGACAGCCCGATGGACGAGGAAAGGGGAAATGTTTTGCCGAAGAACACACCGACGAAACTCACTGATGCCGGTGGCGGGGACATTTACTCCTACATAATTATTACCATATTCATATGTATTTATGACTTTGGTTTTGGATATAAATGTCGGCCCAGTGGGTAGCAAAGTGTATCAGGGTACGTAGTCCAAGCGTGTTGAAGAACTAGAGGAATCTATTTGATAGTAAGTTGAGGGAAATGGTCTCTCTTTCTCTCTTTCTCTCTCTTTCTCTCACTCTCGTCGCTAAACATCGATTTAAATCGTTTTAAATGGGTACATCATGTCTTGGTGGGTATCTAGGGGTACGTCTTGAAATTGAGAAATAACGAGGGCCTAAGCATAATGGATAAGCCTATTAGGATCCCTGGTTTAACCGGAAATTCATGTTACACAGTAATATGTGCTATCCTGGAATACACACAAGGGTTAATTAAGCATGTTACGCCTGATGCCATTAAAACATATGGAGAATTCACATGTTGGACATGAACACCACGGTACTAACAACAACATATTCTGGTTGATATGACATCTTTATTACAAACTGGAATATATTTAAAAAGTTACATTCCACAACAAAACGGCCGATGTACTCGCTTTATCATGTTTAGGTTATGTCAGCCCAAGACTGTTAACATCCGACATATCTTGCACGGTTTATTAATCACCAATTATATATACGTCACTAAACCTTAATAGATTGTTTAAACATCGTGTTATTTCAAAGAAAACGTACTATTCAAAGGTTACAACAATAATAAATCGCCTAATATTTAGATCGATACGTAGGATATCGGATTTCAGGTTACGATCCATAACTGATTAAGCATATTTAACAACCAAAAGCGACACATTTAAACACTGCACCTGATTCGCATCTTCTTTAACAACTGTCCAAAAGGCATACACTCATATTGAGCACATATCAGTTAAACGAGGTATATATTATGCTTCTATACAATATATAAGGATTAGAGGGCGGGGTTGGGAGGGGACGCCAGATCACAACTCCAACTGAACCAGTTTTAAAACGGAAGTCATTATACTGTATTTACTCACTTTAAGGTATATAACATTTAACATTAGTTGGTGTCCCGAACGTAGGGTTTTCCCCACCTCTTTCACCCTCTCCTTCCCAGATCGGATATTCAGAATATTAACGTTGAGGTACTAGTCCGACCATAAAACAAATGCTGGTTTTCTTACACTAAGGTCCATCAATAATAAATAGTGTGTTTACTGTATAAAGGTAATGCAGTTTAAATGATACATAGCTGACATTGTTATGTATAGTATGAGGAGCAAATCCAATCTTAAAGGGATACACAGTAGTCTTGAGTGTGTTTTTTTAAATCCTGATCATGAATTTGATTTTATAGTCGCACCGACAGCTAAGGTCAGAATTATGGCGACTTTTCAGCTCTGTTGGTGGAGGAAGACTCCAGGTGCCCATCCGGGCAATGTTAGTGCACGGGCGCATACCTGCATGGGTAGAACCACCGACGTTCCGCAAGCCAGCTGGATAGCTTCATCACATAAAAATGCCTAGGCCCCTGAGGGATCGAACCTACATCGTGAGGGGCAATATAATTTAACCCACCCACCAAAACAAATCCTATCTTAAAGGGAAATACGGCAGTCTTGCGGGTGTGTTTTTTTGTGTTTGTTTAATCACGGTGTTCAGTTTGTTTTTCTACATTACTTGCATTCGTTCAATCATTAGTATTAATTATAAGAGTAGTATAAATGTTTAACGCATTATTTTTGCTTATTATTAACAGTTGATTATATGCACCTATGGTAGAATAAGACGAAACAATGAAAACTCATAATTTTATATAATTATCGGAAAGCTAATTTAAAGTTAATTTTTAAAAAATGATACTTAATTAAAATGATAATATTCCCTTTAAATGACGGCTCCATGACCAATTGTTTCATACATATACGTATTTTATGTTCTACTTTCGTTTTCGAATAGATAGTTTAAATGCATTTTAATAATGTATCTACAAATGTTAACGCAATATATTAAGCGGAAGAAGTTAAATGTGCGAATAGTTGTTTACAATTACATTGTTTATGAAGTTAATTTAGAATTCTACTTTCGTTTTCGAACTGGCCAGTTATTCATCTTACCAATCATTAATAACAAGTCAACTGCAGCACTTGTGTATAAATACAAAATATCACGATACCCTCCTCTGTAATACAATACAAACAACTAAAACCATGAAGACGAAAAGTTATTACCTTAAGATCTACTCGTGTTGACCTCAGTGTTTCTGGCAAACGGTAGGTCGAGATGACGTCATAAGCGGTGTTGTAGTAGACAATTATGTACTAGAATCAAAGTAATTCAAGTACTGATAGGCCTGTGAAAAGCTAGCTATTTGTACCAAATTTACGGAAATATTTACTAGTTACTAGTTTATACAACTCGTAAATATTTCCGTAAATTTTGAAGAAATGCGTTATCCTTTGTTTGCAAAACAGACGAATTTACAAATAGTAGATCTATATAAAATAAGTAAATAAATGAAATTGCATTTAAACCGCAGCTTTTAAATATCTTTCTATACTGTACAATACTAAAATAAGTAAAGAAACCAGATTCATTGTCTCAGTATCAAAATCCAGAATGTTTATGTTTTAGCACCACAGATTCTCAGTTTACTATATCGATTAGATTGAAACATCATAACATTAAACTGATAATCAATATTATCTGCAAAAGTGCCAAGATATATGCTGAGCCGGGTAACTATTAAAAAGACACACGACACTCTTTTTATTCAAACTCGCGGCCTCATCATCATCGTCATAATCATCATCATCATCATCGTCATCATCGCCATCATCATCATCCATGGCTATGTAGGATTATTAAGACTGATATTATCAGACTAATTTTTTCTTTGCGTTGCATCCACAATATACACGTCGTAATAAGCGTCTGCACGTGTTATAGAAACAGTGCAAAGAGGCGTGTCTATACTCTACATTTTACAGAACATTACATTTACATGGGTGATTCATGTGTAAAAAACATTAAAACGTTAGTTATTGGCGACGTCAACGCACAATATGTCAATGATATGCAAGAAATAGAATCAATCATGGGTATCCGGTTCAGATAGGGAATTCCAATCCTCGATATAATTGTTTTAATCGGAACCCTGGCAGAGCCTCGGTTTCGCTAAAACCAATTATACATCGGGTTGGAATTCCCGATCTTTACCGGATACCAATGAAAGATTCTTATTATGTTCGCGCCCGTCGGCAAAAATGCCATAAGAGTATGCGCATGACGTCCTCACGGGTTATTAACCACATCATCACTGCCTTAGATCTCAGTTTAGCGTATGCATATACCGCGATTCCACAAGGATGATCCCATGATGTGCTCACGGGTTATTACACCACCGCCTCATGACTATCCACATTACACACGGGCAATCAGAGAGACAGGACTCGGCGTGTAGCAGTTGTTATTCTATATTTGCCTTTGAAAAGTCAAAAGCACATTTCATTTAAGGCGGGTATACTGGACGCAGTCTGTCATTGTGTAGAGATACCAATGAACATAATAGTGTTCATTCAATAACTTTTACGAAACGATTTAGAATAGTAAACCAACGTTTAACATGGCAGTGTTATAACATTAATTCACGCCTAGTAGACTGAAGGAAATAGGTGAAAATGTGTGCTTCCCTAAATGAAGAACGCTTTTAAACCAGTTTATCAAACTCACATTTTACAGATGGCATTATAATAAAATTCAGGTCAAGATAAATTTTGCGCATCCATTGTCATTGGCGATCGAGTCTTTGCTTCCGCCTAATAAAACAAAAGTGAAATGTTTGGTTACAACAAATTGCAAAAAAAATATATAGGTTTTAGTGTAATAAACCCGACAGATATTATAACACAATACCAAAGCACGTAAAGTTCGATTATCAGTCATCGGGGCCTTCTACGTGTCTTCGTAGCACAGTTGTTGACGCACTCGCTCACAACAAAACATTAATTCACCGTCACCGTCTCGGCGTTGTACGTGAGTGTACGGTTGTTGTCCTCTCGTCTGAATCTGATTATGCGTGTTTCTAGTAGTGGCCAATAGAGTATGGGTCATGCCTGGTTATGCGTGTTTCAAGTAGTGGCCAGTAGAGTATGTTTAATACTGAACTTGTATTATGTAGCTTGTTTCGTAATGAACAAACACATTATAATTTCATTAAAGGGATGTTTGATTGATTTATACAGCTATGCATTTCTGTTTGGTTGATTTATACAGCTATGCATTTATGATTGATTGATTTATACAGCTATGCATTTATGTTTGATTGATTTATACACTATGCATTTATGATCGATTGATTTATACAGCTATGCATTTCTGTTTGGTCGATTTATACAGCTATGCATTTATGATCGATTGATTTATTCAGCTATGCATTTATGTTTGATTGATTTATACACTATGCATTAACGTTTGATTGCTTTATACAGCTATGCATTTATGTCTGATTGATTTATACAGCAATGTATTTATGTCTGATTGATTTATACAGATATGCATTTATTTTTGATTGATTTATACAGCTATGCATTTATGTTTGATTGATTTATACAGCTATGCATTTATGTTTGACTGATTTATACACTATGTATTTACATTTACGAGAGGCTCAAGTATTTGTTTGTTTGTTTGTTTGGTCTTTTACGTCATTTTCAACAATTGTAAGGTTTTATATGACGGTCGATTTTTTGTGGTGGAGGCAGACCACCTATTTTTTTCTGGGTAGAAAAGTGACGACATGTTTAATTCAGAGGTGCTTTAGCTTAGTCGAAGAGATGTTTTTACAAGCACTATTTGTTAATGTGTATTTTGAATTACCGAAAAAAGTATGAACCCGGCATAAACAGTATTCACATATCAAGTCTTCATGATACAAGAAGGGAAACCACTCTAGATTAACACTATACTAGTAGTGACGTAGACTGGCACCAGCCCCTAATGTTCTTATCTACACTATCTCGCTGACAGATACAATGTTTTACTCTTGCATTCTTATATCATATCTGAACATCAGGAATTCGTCATGAGAAATGAAGACAAGAAGTATTTTGTTTTTTTTCTAATTGTAATATATATATACACGTAACCAATATACAATCCATAGACTGCAACCACCCTATGTTTAATGATGCACAATACCAAAGATGAAAACTTATACTACAATCAGTAGTCATCAGCATGAACAGTAATGTACAACAGCAAATCAAGGGTTTAACGCAAAACGCTCTATTATTAAATGCATTTCAGTAAAGAAACAGAAGCAAAACAGTGAATTGTATATATCCCTAATATTGATAATGCGTATATTCATATATGGTACAACATAATTAGTATGTCCTTATGTTTAAATAAGTTTGATATGAAAGATGTTAAAATAGACAAACCGTTATAAAATTATATACAACATTTATCTAAAATTAGTTCTGTCCTTGTATTTTAACTGTTGTCAGGGGAGAGTACTCTTATATCGCGGTAAACAGTGAAGGCCTTGACTAGAGTTTATTTATTGCAAAAACATATAAATAAAATAAATTGGGTATATCTACAAATAAAACTACAACTATATGCTGAAATTCAACAGTTTCTTTTAATGATCACGCAAGTTACATCAATTCATCACTCAACACTTTTGTTTTCTTTACTTTTTTAACTTTTGTACTAGCAGTTAGACCTTTATAAGGCAGTGTGGACATCTGAAAACAGAGTCACGCCTCAAAACTGTAACATTACAGCAGTACTTAAGGTGCGTCCAATGTGGACTGAAAGAAATATAAAAAGATCGGACAGGGAAAGTACCATTCAAGGAGGACAGTCAACCACAAAACTCAGAAACAAACACGCAAACAGACAAACAAGAAGACAAAAGCAATAATAAATGCAAAATACATCACAAACACAAAAGGGTTGACAATAGGGCTACCGCCTTGGAACGGTCAGTGGCAAAGTAGGCCACTGGGGGTTTAAACCGGTTCTAGGGTGCACCAAACCTCACACTTACCCTACTGTCATCCCATTAAAACAGGACAGTGTAAATAAGGAAATCCCCGCCATGATCTAATCTCTAACAAACAAGGCAGAATCAATAGGCAATATAAGTAAAACACAAATATGCTCGTGTAAATATAATACAAAAAAACAATAGCCTAGAAAGCCACAATGAAGGTACTCATTGACTTGGCAGAAGCCAGGGCAGTAAGAGAATAAACCATTAAGGGCGTCACTTTCCCCAAAAAACAAAACAAAGTGTCTTCAGTGCTCAAAGAAAATTATTTTAAGAGACAGGCCCAGGGCTTGTTGCTTCTGAAAATGGACAGGCCCTGATTTGAAATGGACAGGCCCTGATTTAAAATGGAAAGGTCCACTATTTTTTTCTTATTGGAAATGTGTCTTTATTCACTTTTATAGCACACATTTGTTACGTATGTATTAATCAAGCTCAGAACCTCCTCTGACTATATTTTTATTTTTGCTACCACTTTATGCTCCCTGGTCAGCGGACTTATTTACCATTTCGTTTAAAATATGTTAGAATAGAATATTACATAGTAATTTATTACCAATGGCTATATTTTTTCTTTTTTTTTCCACTTTCTACAAGTAAAGCATTATGAGCCTAGACTAGAATTAATTTAAAAGTAGGATTCCAGGAACTCCCTACACCTTAAATAATGAATAGAAATATACTTTATATATACAGTATATATATTTTTCTTTCCACCAACATGTATTTGTAAAGGACAGTTTTTCTTATTTGATTATGTAAAAAAAATATCCGAAATTATGTACCATTCGAACTACTATGACACCGCACTTTTACGGTCCGAACAAATTTTCACAAACATTCAATCGAAATACCATCACTAACGATTTTTTTTCATGCATTAGTGTGTTTTTAATGACAAAAACGGTATTTCTTATCACAAATGAAAGAAAACACAACCCTGATAGCAGAATAATGAGTTTTATGTCAACAATTGTCGACCTCAAAGTTGTGACAAACTGCCGACACGAAGCCAGGCAAAATATTCGAACTTCTTATTGTTTCAATGTGTGTATAACACATTTTTATTACTTTATTGCAATTGTTTTCACAGTTCACAATACACATGGGAGTATTTTGTCTTGAGGAACTTGAGCTTGAGATCCAGTAAAACTGATTTTTTGGGGGATTTCTTTTTTTTTTCTTTTTTTTTAGACAGGCCCGACGGGCTCCTCGTCTGCAAAATGAGACAGGCCCGGAATGGATTTCGAGGAGCCCCGGGCGTCGGGCTATCCTATTTTTTGAGCACTGGTCTTGCACCCCCTCAATATGTGCGCCTACAAACCAATTAGGAAAAAGCATAGCAGAACTACTTTATTGGTTCCGCTTAATTTATTGACGCTGTTGGCAGGTGCCCTGTTCGCAAAATAGCATCGTCACGTGACCACAACAAGCATCATCAAGCAGACGAAGATTTGACGGAGCCCCAAAGTTTATAAACTTATTTTACAAAGTGGTATGGGTTCTTTTGTTGGTAATGGGGTGGGGAAAATTTACACATTGTGATTTTTTTTATGTATTTATATAATTTTGTTTTTTACTTACCATGAGTTGCAACAATTGCCGATATGTATTTGTAAACATTAGCGTGACCTTCGGGTATGAATTGTAAGATTTTGATCACACGTTGGTGGCGCTTGAGGGGGATGTCATCAAAAATAGTGTTTACCGCGATATTAGGAGAAACCACTATACGGAGCTAGACCGTGTACCATGGGGTCAATCTGGTGGAGCGCAAAAGTTCCCTAAGGTGAACTATTGAGTAAGTTACTGGGAAGCATGGGAGAGGTGAAAGACACAGGGCTGGTATGTATTGAATGTTATCCTTTATTTCTGAAACTTTTAACTTGCTTCTAGCGAAAACTGCATGACAGTTGAAGGTGAGATAGACATGCTGCACTTCTTTTTGTGAAGCAGAGTTTGAAGTGTACTTTGGCCATTTTGACCTCAGAATTCAAAAAGAAGGCGTTTACTTTCAGTTTGGAAAATATTTTGCGGCAAAAAGCAGCGAATCATCTAATGCCCATGATTGATACTATATTGTGTGTGTTATATGGCCAGCATAGGTATGATTGGATATTTTCGGTAAGGTATTTATTAACAACCCTATGTAAAATAATGGTGGTCTAGGTCCTTTATACAATGATTATTCATAGCCATTCAGAGTGTATTTTATTTTGCATTGAACATTTGAAACATTCTTTACAGTCAAGCTAAAGATTACAAAGGAAATTCCTCAACATTCAGTTTTCTTACTTTGATGAGATATTGTCACCTAGAGTAATTTCGAGTTTATTTATTGTTTTTTCTTATTGAATATGTATTATATAAGGTATAATATATATTTTCTAAAATTATAACTACATAGAGGATATTTGTTGTTTTGGAGTGAATACCATATTGTATTTCATTGAGAAGTGAGAAAACATTAGTGAAAATATAAAACTTTTCTCACGTCGAGATAAAATGTTATTCACGACAAAACAACACATTTTCTTTTCATTTTATGATTTACAAACAAATATTTAAACATTTTCAGTAACTAAACCGTTTAACACACGCTTCTTTCCTAGTCACGATGACGTAACAAAACGTTACATGACGTCACTTTTTCTTTTAAAACCATTAACGTCACAGAAAGAAAGTAATTAAATAAACAGTGAATTTAACAGTATAACAGTAGGAATATCTTGTGATCCATGTTACCGTTACTGTGCATGCATTTGTGTTGGTTGTACATTAAAAAAGTAGTCCCGGCAGCTACTGTGGAAATAAAACTCTATATTCCACAGTGTGGAATAACACTTTTATTTCACTGATAAAACACAGTATTTCATTGATTATCATAAAATAAAATAAAATACTCTCATTTAATTCAAGGAAACTCATTTTGGTAAATGTCACTTATATTAGAATAGTTTTGCGTTCAAAACCGGTGCTCTACAATTGTCTTCTTAATATATTTCTAACGTATTGATACACATTTAACGTATTTGTAACAATATGTAGATACACATCCTACACCAAATTGTCCATGTAATACGTATCGCCTACACTAACTTGTCCATGTAATACGTATCGCATACACTAACTTGTCCATGTAATACGTATCGCATACACTAACTTGTCCATGTAATACAAATCACATACACCAAATTGTCCATGTAATACGTATCGCATACACTAACTTGTCCATGTAATACGTATCGCATACACTAACTTGTCCATATAATATACATAAGAATCATAAGAGGTTCTATTTGAACTTGAACTAAATTGGGTTTTAAGGCGAACCAACATATAAAAAGTTAATGGCGCCTAACAGGAATAAACATACCCGATTAATCCTCCATTTATATCAAGCTACAATATGGAGTATGGGTCTAGAACTTTCTAACCTGCAGAACTGCAGATTCACTGGAAATTCTACAGGAGACACTCCATTTACGATGGAGCCACGTTTCCGAATTTGTGCATACGCGGTATCACGATGAAGACCTTGAATGAGCATGGTACAAAATGACAAAATGAACATGAAGGAGAGTTTTTCCCAGCTGCCTCTAGCGGGATTTGCACTTGTTCCATTCTACCCTGGCAACCACACGGGGATATATGAGGTTCGTTTCGTTTACAGTGTTGAGCAAAAACACTGAATTTCATTGGGCGAGTACCCAGCAGACAGAATCCAGATTTGGATTCTATTTCATATAGTTTATTAAAGTCTCGCCAAATATATTTCATTTACAACAGTAACATAATATAGCAAATTGAAACTTAAGTGATTGGTTCAAGGGCTATTGCACCAGCCGTGTCATCAGATTCACAAATAGCTGAAACATAAAAGGTTATATGGCGCCTAACAGGAATAAACACACCAGATTAATCCTCCATTTATATCAAGATAAAATATGGAGAATAGGTCTAGAACCTTCTAACCTGCAGAATTGCAGAGTCACTGCAAACGCGGTATCACGATGAAGACCTTGAAAGAGCATGATACAAAATGACGAAAGTGAACATGAAGGAGGGTTCTACCCGACCGCCTCTAGCGGGATGTGCAGTGGTTGTATTCTACCCTGGCAACCACACGGGGATATATGAGGTTCGTTTCGTTTAGTGTTGAGCAAAAACACTGAATGCCATTGGGCGAGTACCCAGCAGACAGAATCCAGATTTGGATTCTATTTCATATAGCTTATTAAAGTCTCGCAATAGTACAGTATTATATACAATACAACATAACATATGCTTTTAACTATGCCATTCTGAAAGAATTTTAAGAGACTTTAAGAAAATACATTTAATTTGCAACAATAACATAATATAGCAAATTGAACTTAAGTGATTGTCTATTGCACCAGCCGTGTGAAACAATAGCCAAAAAGAACCAATCACGATGGTTTCACATTATATTTATCATAGAATCAAATGTTTTAGCCTATACATGCTATAAAACCATTATATATAATATGCTAAATTGCTAAATGCTGAATAGTCATTGACAATCGCCCGCATGTGTACCATAACCATTATACACATAATATTATGCTTAAAATGCCAATAAAAGTGTCTTCGTAGACTATGACTTTTGTAAATAAGAACCTGGGGACACTTTTGTCCACCTTATAAACACAAATTAAAAATAAATAAAGCTAAACATGCATTTATCACATTAGGTCAGACGAGGTATGAACTGATTAACAGTAACTGTTAAAAAAATACATGTCACATTCAAATTACATATAAACTCAGATAAAATAGTATTATTTATATACATACGAATTTCTAGATTGTAAAATATTAAAACAGGTTTTGCACATACTCTTATCATTTACTGATTGAAAAAAACAAAGAATCTTGTTTAAATCACTAAAACTATAATAAAGTTTCCTTTTAAAAGGAACGGCTTGCCTGTGCAGGAACGGAAACAATATATTAGTATCGATTATACTAAATCTGCGACAAAAAATTGGCTACATTTGTGATTTGGGCATGATACAGGTTTTTTTTGTCCGTGTGAATGCTGTGTTATGATCATAATGTTTAAACATTATTGTTATTAAAACATAAATAATATCCATACGATCAGTCTTAAATTTTAAAATCGTCCACTCTTTTCACCTAGGCATTCAATGCAGACAAGAATGTGTGCATGTAGTGCAGAAATATCATATGTATAAGAAAATGAAATGAAATGAGTTTTATTTGAAAAGTGTAATTTACATTGAAGCATTTAAGAAATTGACTTACGATCGAAATGTTCGTAAGTTGTTTCATAAAACGGGGCCCTCGTATTGGTCCCAGCGCTGTTGAATGTACACGTTAAACGCTGAAATTTGAGCAGGGAACCAGTTATTTCCGTATTGGTCCCCGCGTTGTTGAACGTACTTGTCAAGCTTTTTGATCAGAGAACCGGTTACATCCGGTAAAAAATTGAAGTTAAGGTATACAGGAAGTAAATCACTGGTATTCATGCCTGGTGCATCGAAAGGAGTTCCCAAATATATAATCCCTAACTTTTTTTGTGATAAAAGGCATTTTTGAATATTTAAGGCCTGTTTTTTCTGGCTGAAATGACTTTATTAACTTGTTTGTGAGAGCTAAGAACCATTTGCATGGTTGTATGATGATTTTATTTATCAACTTGAAAGTTTTGAAATTGAAAGAAGAACACATTTAAGAGGTGTCGAATGAATGCAGTTTGTTCACGGTGTTAACAAAGATCAGAATTTTATTTTCTTATATGCCACATGACCTCTCTTATTCTCAGCAGTTTTCTAGAGAGGAGTTTTCCTAAGAACATGTAAGTGAATCTTAGTTTGAACTTCATTTTGAAAATGGCTAACTAGAAAGCATGGAAATATTGCATAGGACTCAATGGGATTTGTTTTTCTTCCAGTACACCTTAACATTGGTCCGCGCCGTTAAATCCTCCAAGTTTTGAGCAGAGAACCCGTTACATTTACTTCCTGTGAAAAACTGAAATCAATACATAGGCTAGCACCCGAAGGTGCAAGTCAAAAACAAATCTACAGAGACTGTTACAGAGACTGTAAGAGCTTATTAAATAATGCATCTTTATCTTCGTTATACATATTGCACTTAAGGATCACATGCATTTCGTCTTCTACTTGTGACTTACAAAGTAAACACACGGTCGCTTTCCCGTCAGTTCTTAAAGCGTCCCGTCTCTAGCCTTAAAGGTGCAACGCCTGATCTAAATTTCGAAAAAGCTGATCGATGACGTTAAGGTAATAAAAGTTGACAATAAGTTTCTACACAATACTCTGATTTCATCAACTTATACGTTCTTAACTTGTTGCCAACATTACCACTTTGACATGTGACCTGAATTATGCTAAGTTTCCATTCTTCAAATCATTTGTTCATCAAATAATCAACAACAGAATTAATGAAAAAAACTTAAATGGTTGAAAATAGTATCATAATTTATGTTATTCAGTAGTGTATTCAACACCGTAAATACCTCTTTATTTCTTACCTGTAGAATTCTAAACAAAATCTTGTATTTGTAGTTCCTATATAAAATTCAAACTTGATTTTTCCGTTATTGACCGAACAAAACAAAAACTGTTGTATTTGTCAGCCTGTATTACGCTATCTGTGTAAAATACATTTTGAAAAACAACAACAATATGTAAATGATCAAAACAGTACTGTTTCCATTTGAAATTTCCTAAAACAAGATGATGAGATAAATCGTGTATGACTGATTGTGTTTAACTGTAAAAGTTATCTTCCCATATTAATGCTACACAGTCTCTATATCAATCGATTTTTTCTTTGTAGGCGTGTCCTTATTTTTAACTTTATGTTCACCAGCTCATGTCGAAATCGGGTATTTAAGCGAGCAAATATAGCGCAGGAAATCGACATCGACCAGTGCACATCGTACCTATACACTGGTAGCAGTATTTTTTACAGAACAAAAAGTTTGATTTCAAGTCAGGTGCGCTATCCACTGAACTATAACGCTACATGAGAAAATAGCATCCTAAATATCATTTATTATGAGGCAAAATAACAACATATTTGAATGCAACTCAAGATCGATCAATAAATATATAGTCCATCTTTTAGCAGGTGTAAATTAACATTGCCTGTTGTAATACTGTATGTTATCAATATGAAACTATTGTTTGGGGCGATTGTTTCAGCCAATGTTTTTTTTGATTTTTCAGATAAAATTCATCTACTACCTAAATAAGTTGTACATCAGTGAAACAGAACTTTATAGTGGTAAATAAAAATACCTTACTTTTCAAAATCGATTGAGAAATACAAATGTCATGTGCGAAAGCTGTTTTTGATGGGTCTTTGCAAAATTTTGCTGCAGGAAACATTTGGGAAAAAAATGTTTTTTAGAATTTTTATCCAAAAATGGTTTTAAATTGTTGGATATTACAGCACAATATGAAGGCTAACTGAAGATATTTGAAATCTTAATTTTCTGCTACAAGGAAGTTACATAGAAAAAGCCCCATCAAAAGTAAAGTAGTTTGATTCACCACTAAAATACCAGTTCTAATGATATTTAACTGATGTACGTATTATTAAAATTGCCCAATCTATTGCAGAAAAACCTTTGGCTGAAACAAGCGGCCCGAACAATAATACGTCGCTTCAAAAAACATATACCGACTTGTTATTTAGCGCTTGATGAGTTTGTGTGTGCGCGCTAGTTGTTACGTAATGTCTATTTAGTGTTAAAAATACTACAACATACCAATAAATAGCCGTGGACTAGTGGTTCAGCGTACATCCTTCAAAACTTAAAAGTGTAATGCTGTGGTTCAGATCCGTTCCTGGAAACTATTTGTGTACTAGATGTAACCTGTACGGAGGCTAAATAAAAAATGTGAAATTTTACGCATCGCTTTTTACCTAATATACGAATTTTGGGTATTCGTCGATTTGAAACTACTTCACACGTGATTCATTCATATTCAAGAGTTATTATCAGTTTAAATAGAGACTGTGTAGCTTTAAGCAACTGTTTTGAGTACAATAGTGGAAATAATGGAATGTCACATGGTTAAAAAGACAGAAAGAGATTGGTTAGATTTATACACAAGTGAAAAAAATACGTGTCACTTCCAATAAGGTCAATTCTCATATAGAGACTTGTATGTGAGTGACTCTCTTAATGAAAGCTATTTCAATCCGTGTAAAGTTCAAGCAACATGGCAACGTTTTCCAAGAAGAAGTACTGCAAGCGGAAGAGGACGGCGGATGTATACACACATAGATCACAATGCTCTCTTTGTGCCGTCGGCTCAACTGAGCTACATGTATAATATTGGTTTAATAGTTTATTTAAGTCTCATGACAGTACAATATTATCTACAATACAACACTTCATAAAATACAACTGTGCCGTTCTTTTTAGAAGTACAAGAGACTATACAATATAAAATATACATATGACTGTTCACAATGTTAAAATATTGAGCAATTGATTCTGAACCGACTGCCACAGCCGTGACATAAGACTCACAAAAAGCCACAGCAGTAGTTTTTTTTATTATAACCGACAGAAATTTCCCACAGAATATTAGAATGTGTCGATTATAGATTTCTAGTTTTATCCGGTTTTCAGAATAATGATAATCTCTGTACACTGAAGAATCTAGATTCGGCGGTTATAGTAATTACGATCATAGTTTTTAAAGGCAGGTTACACGTGTCGGTTTTAATAAATGAAATCATAGGGAAGATGTTATCATTTTGAACAGATTATAAGAAGAATAATGTATGATAATAATGATAATGTGACTGCAGATATTTTAATATAATTATAACCTACCGAAATCATAGAAAAGTGGTGATTATAACAATGCGGTTAATTATACAGTAATACAATAATTACAATCGCAGCGTCCCTTGCGGCTTTCATACGTGTCTTCTTAAGTTTAATTTTATCTACATAGCCCCCCCCCCCCCAACACACACACACTCACACCTGCCCCCCCCCCCCCCCCCCCCCCCCCCATATAAAAAACTATATAAAAAACAACGGTCATATATGACCTAATATGTGCTAAAAGGTACAAATCTGAGATGACCGTGTGCCCCTTTAATACACATATTATACAATAATCGCAATACATAGTATCTGGAGTATATACGTTGATATCAACGCATATTAAAACAATAACAATAACAAATAAATACATGTATGAACCAATCATACGAACATACATTTCTAGTCTAGTTACATTCGTGCATAGCACTTCACTATTTTTTGGCTTTGAACTGCACGAGACATTTCTATCAACCTGCAATTACAGATGAGTCTCTGGGAACCAGTCTTACATTGCTGGTTTAGTCGTTTGGTTTTCCATCTGCTGTCTGATATCATAATAATTATTATAAAGCGGAACACGGGCACTACGACTATTTTCGTAAAGCAGTGTAAATGGAGACATTACACTGAAAATGGGCACGGGCACTACGCCTATTTTCGTAGCAGTGTAAATGGAGACAACACACGGGTACTACGCCTATTTCGTAATGCAGTGTAAATGGAGACAACACACGGGCACTACGCCTATTTTCGTAAAGCAGTGTAAATGGAGATAAGACATGGGTACTATGCCTATTTTCGAAAAGCAGCGTAAATGGAGATAACACACTGGCAATGAAAAACAACAACCGGACACTACGCATATCTTCGTAAAGCAGTGTAAATCCAAACAAAACACGGGTACTACGCCTATTTTCGTAAAGGAGTGTAAATGGAGACAACACACTGGTAATGGAGAAAACACAAAGACACTAAGCCTATTTTTGTAAAGCAGTGTAAATAGAGATAACACACGGGCACTACGCCTATTTCCGTAATGCAGTTTAAATAAAGATAACACAAGGGCACTACGACTATTTTCGTAATTCAGTGTTAGTAGAGACAACACACGGACACTGCGCCTATTTCCGTAATGCATTGTAAATATAGATAACACACGGGCACTACGCCTATTTCCGTAAGGCAGTGCAAATAGAGACAATACATGGACACTACGCCTATTTCCTAATGCAGTGTAAATAGAGATAACACACTGGCAATAGAGGTAACACATGGGTTATACGCCTATTTTCGTGATGCAGTGTAAATAGAGATAAACGGGCACTACGCCTATTTTCTTAAAGCAGTGTAAATGGAGATAACACACAGGCACTATGCCTATTTTCGTTATGCAGTGTCAATGGAGACAACACACGGGCACTACGCCTATTTTCGTAAAAAAGTGTAAGTGGAGATAACACACGGGCACTACGACTATTTTCGTAAAGCAGTGTTAATGGAGATAGCACAATGGCACTTCGCCTATTTTCGTAATGCAGTGTAAATGGAGATATCACAGGAGCACTACATCTATTTTCGTAAATCAGTGTAAATGGAGATATCACACAGGCATTACGCCTATTTTCGTTATGCAGTGTAAATGGAGACAACACACTGGCAATGGAGACAACACACGGGCACTACACCTGTTTTCGTAAAGCAGTGTAAATGGAGATATCACACAGGCATTACGCTTATTTTCGTTATGCAGTGTAAATGGAGACAACCCACTGGCAACGGAGACAACACACGCCCACTACCGGTGTAAATGGACACAAAATAAGCGCACTACGGTTATTTTCGTAAAGCAGTGTAAATGGAGACAAAACACGGCCACTACGATTAGTTTTGTAAAGCGGTGTAAAAGGAGAGAATACACGTCGTGGGCACTACGCTTATTTTCGTAAAGCAGTGTAAATGGAGACAAAACATGGGCACTATGCCTATTTTCGTTAAGCAGTGTACATGGATACTGACAAATGTCGCTATAGAAAATGGAGAAAACACACTGGTAATGGAGACAAAACCCGGGCACTACGACTATTTTCGTAAAGCGGTGTAAATGGAGACAACGACTATTTTCGTAAAGCTGTGTAAATGGAGACAGCAGATTGGCAAATGTCGCTATAGAAAATGGTAATTTCACTTAAATTTACAAGGAGGCCCACACACTGTACTCACTACTCGCCCTTACTGTGTACATTGCACAAACGCACTGCGCACAAATCCAATATGTCTCAATGTAAAATAATTATTTCACTGTCTAAAAATATATGGAGGGTTGTCTTGAATTTGTGTATATGCCGTTACTAATGTTGTTAGAACTTGTGGTCATAACCGGTTGCATACTATTGGTAAAAAATATCTTTCAATAAAACAATGTTTTATCATTATTATTCTTCCAAGGCATGGTAATTGCTGACAATATAGCGACAGGAAAAATAATGTAAATATCACGCGCTTCACATAATTTGCCATTATATAACCGCATAAGCGCCGATCTCTTAATTGACATTTACCCAACTTCCCAAATGATTTTAACTTATCCCCACTTCTAAGCATTTATATTTGTAATAAATCCATCAATGGCAATATAACACTAGGGCTTATTTGACTCTAAACACCTTTACTATGTTGTCACTCACTGCCACATATAGTTTACCCTCACTATCAATAATTGAGTATGGATTAGTCACACCATGTTCCTGTCCCAGTAGTATCTGTATATTGGTACACTCGGCTGTTATCTGGTGGACGTTATGGGAACTGTAGCCACATACATACACTGTCCCTGTCCTGTCTATAGCAAGACCACGTGGGTTCTTCAGGTTATTGTTCGGCGCCCCTTGAGGGCGCCGGACATACTGTGGTAGTACTTTGACCTTAGGCAGTACTTTGACTTTAGCCATGGGGAATCAAAAGGACTGATAGTTGAGTATGTTTGGATTGTAATTAAAAATGTTTAAATGGCATTTAAAGCATGCTATAAAACGCACCAGAATAAGATATAAAACACAAGAGATAAAACTGCTTAGCGATTTCTTGAATTTCTGTAAGAAATGATGCACCAATAATTCAAAAATTATACAAAATCATTTCATTAAAACGATGTCTCCCTGTATTTTGACTGAAAACGAGGCAAATGCGTAATACAAATTTTAGAAAAAATATCGAAATTTATCGATCGTAATATCTGCGTTTCAAATGTTTGCACATTGTTCTCGTTTTTAAATCGTTTTGATTAATTATTATTGCCAAATTACATTAAATGTTGCTAAGAAATGAGAAAATACGATGATATATCGGAAAGTTTTGGCATTTAAATTTCGTTTACGGGAAATCGCTAATTTTGTAATGCTTCATTTTGACTGTCAAATGCAGACAAATGTACTGAAAACGAAAGTAGATTTATGAGCGCAGACTCGGAATCAAAAATATTCAAAATTATGCGACTTCCAGTCGAAATGGTGTTATGAAAAGGGTGTAATAGATTTGTTTGAACCCATCCCCCTTTACTTTTGAAAATCCCCCCACATTTTTAGAGGAAGGGGGGAAAATCCCCCCTGCTTTTTAGATCCTAGATTGGACACTGCATTTTCTATTGTTTTCTAAGCTGAAATGGCTTGTGCAAGATCAGCTTTACCATAGGCTGTCATCCATCTGTCTTCTTCTCAGTAAACAACACTGAAATTTTCATGAAACATTATGTTAAGCATCTTAGCATTGACCTTTCAAGTTTGTTCAAATTGGGTGGATCATGTCATTTACTAAGTTATATAATTAACTTATGTATAACCTTACTCTTACCAAAAATATAGGCTTCTGGCGACTATTTGCTGCAACTCTGCGGCAAACATTGCTGCAAAGCTGCGGCGAACAAGTTTGCGGCAATGTTGCGGTACACTTTTATCATGCAAATGAGGTCTGCGGCAAAGTTGCAGCGAACAAATATGCAAATGAGGTTCTGGTGATGTTCAGGCGATGTTCACCGCAACTTTGCCGCAGACCTCATTTGCATGGTAAAAGTGTGCGGCAACTTTGCAGCAAACTTCATTTGCAAAATGCTTTTAGCTGTAATCTTCTGGCGATGTTCGCTGCAACTTTGCAGCAAACTTCATTTGCATAAAATGTTTCTCTGCACTGTTCTGGCGATGCTTGTGGTGATGTTCGCTGCAAAGTTGCGGCAATGTTCGCCAACACATCGCGGCAAAGTTCTTCAAAATAAATAAGGACTGAAATTATGAAATGGAACAATAGTGCGCTGTTTTAAAAAAACATATTTAGATCAAAAACATGATTTTTTTTCACTATTTAACATGGACTGCACCAAATTTAAATAAATGGAAACGATTTAAATAAATCTACACTAAATAAATTCTCTCGATTTAAAGTATATCCTTACGGTTTGTTACGGGGGGTTGCGGGTGTCCGACCAAAGTTGACATTTCAAAATGTCTCGTAAGGGTCCCATGCCTAGTTAGGAAATTCCTCACGGGTGTATGTCTCACGCCCAGTGTTTTACATGTGCTCATGGCGATGTCGACCGCTGTCATTTCTACTTTACTCCCATTTTCATGGAGATGTCGGCCGCTGTCATTTCTGCATTACTCCCATTTTCATGGAGATGTTGACCGCTGTCATTTCTGCATTACTCCCATTTTATGGAGATGTCGACCTCTGTCATTCATGCATTACTCTCATTTTATGGAGATGTCGACCGCTGTCATTTCTGCATTACTCCCATTATCATGGCGATGTCGACTGCTGTCATTTCTGCATTACTCCTATTTTCATGGAGATGTCGACCGCTGTCAATTCTGCATTACACTCATTTTCATTGAGATGTCAACCGCTGTCATTTCTGTATTACTCCCATTTTATGGAGATGTCGACCGCTGTCATTTCTGCATTACACCGATTGTCGTGGAGATGTCGGCCGCTGTCATTTCTGCATTACTCCATTTTATGGAGATGTCGACCGCTGTCATTTCTGCATTACTCTCATTTTCATGGAGATGTCGAGCGCTGCCATTTCTGCATTACTCTCATTTTCATGGAGACATCGAGCACTGTCATTTCTGCATGACTCCCATTTTTATGGAGATGTCGAGCGCTGTCATTGCGCATTACTCTCACTTTTACAGAGATGTCGACCGTTGTTATTCCTACAATACAGTCATTTCATAGAGATGTTGAGCTCTGTCATTTCTACATTACTCTCATTTTTATGGAGATGTCGAGCGCTGTCATTTCTGCATTATTCCCATTATCATGGACATGATGGAGATGTCGAGCGGTGTCATTTTCATGGAGATGTCGAGAGCTGTCATTTTTGCATTACTCTCAATTTCACGGAGATGTCGAGTGCTGTCATTTCTGCATTACTCCCATTATCATGGAGATGTCGAGCGCTGTCATTTCTGCATCGCTCCCATTTTTATTGAGATGTCAAGCGCTGTCATTGCGCATTACTCTCACTTTTACAGAGATTTCGAGTGCTGTTATTCCTGCATTATCTCCTTTTCATAGAGATGTCGACCGCAGTCATTTCTGCATTTCTCTCATGTTTATGGAGATGTCGAGCGCGGTCATTTCTGCATTACTCCCATTTTCATGGAAATGTCGAACATCATCCTAACTGTAGCAGTCCAATAGGCACATGGTGCCTGGATATCTTAGAATCAGCACCAGACCCTTAGGACAGACCGACAAACATAAATATAAACATTTACCAATTTTCTTTTTAAAACTTCAATAATCTCAGTTAAATTTTTACCTGTCCATGTGCTTGATTACCCATTTTATTAAATTGTTTTCTTCCTGTGCCATTTTTTTTATAAAACTGTATATTTTTGTGTGTTTTTTCTTAGTTTTTTTTACGGGTATAAATAAAAATATCATGATCATATTCACAAGTGCTATTATTAAAACAGCAGATTCATTTCAAATTACAACTGAAAAAGTCGGCATTACCACTGTTAGTAGCGCACTTGGCTTTGAATCCAGAGGTCAGTTGGATCCTCAGACAGTACCATGTTGTCTTTAAACATGACACTATTTCTATAGCGTACACCCTTTATAATGATTGACATGCAACATTGTGTCTTATTGTCCCTCGTCTCCAGCCACTAATTCAAATGAGTAGATTATCAGTTACCTGTATAGATGGTTCATGTGATACAGTATAGGTTTAATAACAAAACAAAAACAATTAGTCTAAAACTGATCGTCTGTTGGCCCTTCATGGCATAAAAACGACGTTAAAAATTCAAACAGATATGTGAAGTGCATTGTCCATTAATTCTTGGCTTACTTAGCTTTCTCTCCAAATGTTTCAACAACGACTTTGTAATCACTCGGCATTCATCACCTTATCTTTCCATAAACTATTTATTTAAACATAATGCAGTCAATTCATTTAACACATTTTAAGGAAAGTCTGCAACGAAACCGTTTGGAAAATTGTCTGAATGACCTAGTTAATTCAAAATACATTTAACCAAGTCAACATAGCAACGTTTATTAATATTATGTCCATGACCACTAAATATACCAAGGTTTAGTACTGATGATAAGATAGTTAAAATAACTGATAAACACGTGTACTGTTATTTAATAACGTATGTTTTAATTCTTCAAAATTTTGGCGCCGAATTGATGCTTTGCATCAAGTTTTTCTTGTCATCCTTGTATACTGCCTTCACGGTACCGTCCATCGTCATTCACGTCACTGTGTGCTTGCTATTATCAGACACGTATATGGTTGTCTTATCTGGGCTGATGGCTATGTAGAACGGACGATCAAACAGTTGTGCACCGTTGGAATCTGTATTCATACTTCTTAACACAGATCCGTTCATGTCCATTATTTCAACTTTACCTGGGTTACAAAATGTCACTATAAGTGTCCCGTCATTGTGTACAAGTCCCCAACACTGACCATTTGTCTTTATCTCTCGACCCTTGGACAAGGAGGACGAAGTTGTAGACAGGAGCTGGATCTTCTTCTCCCCATAGACTGTCACGGCTACTTGACTGTTGTCGTTCAAAGTTACGTCCCTTGGGTAAGATGTCAGTTGTACAACAGACATAACCTTGTTTTGTTTTATGTCCACTAGTTTAACCTTCTTGTTGTTATGATCAACAATAACGAGTTGGTTGTCGGATAGTAGGCATGATCCCGTGATGCAGGAGGAAGAAGTGTCAGTGTCTGCAACATGTTCATTCAACATCACTAACTGTCCTAATACATTCTGTTTTCTATCCACAGCGTTAGACTGTTCCATTTTAGTAAACGCGTACCTCCTGATTTTATTATCTGACTCTACTTTACCAAGTGTGTCTTCTAACAGGTGTATTTGTTTTCTCGCATTTCTCAGTTCCACAAACATTTGACTGTTTTGGTTTTTTAGTTGCAATTTTTCCAGTTTAGTTGTCATTGATTGAATTTCTGCCTTGACGGCGTTGCTTGTGTACGAAATCGAGTTCATTGATTTCATGTCTTCATCTCTGAACACGGTTATTATTTGTTCTATTTCTCCTATCGCCTTTGTATGGTATGTTTCAATTTCCTCCACGTGTGTCTTCGACAGTCTCAATGTACGGTCATACTTCTCTTCTAGTCCATTCAGTGTCTTCAGTGTTTCTTTATATTCCGGACTAGTTGCAATACCGTCAGACACATCTGCTAGTTTGCTAACATGACAACCCACGTGACCAATCTTCACATATGTTTGACATCCCAACGTGTCATGTGACTTGCAGTAAAAACTTATAATCTCACCTTTATGGTGAGCGCATGGTTCTGTGCACGTGTCAATCTTCGTAGACGTAGGTCGGATCTTAGGAATTTGGGACTTGTCTAGCAGTGTGTGATGTCTACATGGTTTGGCTCTACGATGTGTCGTGAAGCACGTGACACAGAGGTACTCCTGACAGTCGGTGCAATAGCCCTCGGCAGGGAGAGGTTCACCATCGTCACCACACGGCTGACATACCATTTCCGCAATTTTTCTGATCCCACGTCTGCTGATGCCATGATGATGTCCTGTGAACAATTATAAATAGTTTTACCCAATTCCATTTTACCCAATTATATTCTACCCAATTATATTCTACCCAATTATCTTTTACTCAATTATGTTTCACCCAATTATGTTTTACCCAAATATATTCTACCCAATTATATTCTACCCAATTATCTTTTACCCAATTATATTTTACCCAATTATATTCTACCCAATTATCTTTCACCCAATTATCTTTCACCCAATTATATTTTACCCAATTATATTTCACCCAATTATCTTTTACCCAATTATCTTTCACCCAATTATATTTCACCCAATTATATTTTACCCTATTATATTTTACCCAATTATATGAATGCATTTTAAAGTAGTATGATTATAATCTCCGACTGAGTATCGTTAACGGCCGATATTCGTGAACGTGAGTATTATTATTAATGTGTGAATAGTTTTTAAAAGGGAACACCCCACTCTTGATACGTTTTTTCCTATTTGGAAAAATCATCACCCCATGCTGACAAAGCAATCATTAACCCAATATAAATTAGTGTTGCTCAATTAACGGCGAAGCAACAGATATTATCTTAGGTTATCAAGAGCCGCCCCAGAGAGGGGGGAAGGATAGTGACTGTTAGAATTGCGTAACCTTTCCCTATTCTTACTGTATAACAGATTTCTTACGCAGGAAGAATGCTAGAAAGTACAAAAATGGTATATATCTCCCCGCCACCCGCCCCCGACGAGGCTACTCCAATGCTGGTAACACGTACATGCAGTTATGTTTTTGCTTTTTACGTGTTTCCAAGCATTCAATATCCAATAATGATTTCATTTCAATTACTAATATGATGTTTGAATATTTTATTATGAATATTAAGACCCGCAACCAAGAAATGAGTAGAATTCAAGGAGATCGCTATCTTGATATTGAAAAGTTTCACCAGGTCTTCAAATGGGACCGCATGAAAAGGGTCGAAACAGCTGTTGTTAAGGACTGTTGGGGTGCCATTTTTAAAATAAGATCCAAAATCATTTCGAAATTTGGATAATGGTGATAATATAGCTCATTGTATTCAGAAATGATGTCTCGTCTGCACTCACTGGATAAATGGACTATTCTATGGACCACTTTATTTCGTATACAAAACAAAACAACTTTGAGTGAAACTGTTCCAATGTTTTCGTATATAAAGGGTACAAGTTCTGCCCTATAAGTAAGCACATCACTAATATTGAATTCTGGCATGTACTATATGATATTGCTCATACATAAGATATACATTTGGTTGAAAATTTTATTTGGCCAAACCCCATCTATGTTGGATCTTTATTTTAAAGACGGCGGACCAATACACCCTTTAGGACCTACATCCTAGCGAGTAAGAGTAAATCAGTGTTAGACATACAATTGCCTGATAAAGTGTGTTATTCAACTTGTGACGTATGATGAGACCGTTGTGTATGTAGTAAACATATTAAACATTGAAGCAGGATTTCATTATTAAGAAGGCACAAAATTTACTAACAGATAAGAAAAGTATCATCATTTATTAAGTTGTTTTGCAAATATTGGGCGCGGCTCCAAATAACAGGCTGCTGGAAACACATACACAGCATGGTAGCCCTGAACAATTTTCACAAAAGAGGGCATGACCCAAATGCCTGATACCCTTAAAGAAGCCCGAATAGGCTTAAACAAAACAGGGCATGGCCCAAACGCCTGATACCCTAAAAAGCCCCAATAGGCTTAAACAAAAGATGGCATGGCCCAACAGCCTTATACCCTTAGTGAAGACCCAAAAGGCTTATATCAAGTGTTTATTCAAATTTCTAATTCTAAAGTAAAATGCTTCTTCATTTAATCACTTGAAAGTTATTTCTTTTCGAAAGTTTACAATAATGTGCACGACCGAACGGCCCGTATTATTTGTGTCTTGGTTTTGAAAACAATAACGAACTTTCCACAAAAGTATTTAGTTTAGCTAAAATGTTTACTTGTTCTTTCTTCATGAAAGTAAAGGATACAGTATTATATAGTTATACCTTAGACATTATACAATATAACACTGATATTCAAAGAAATTAGAAAGTTGTCCATGGGACACGGATGCCTCCATTGAAAATAATCCGAGGACAAACAATTTGAGGGAAATGGGCCAATAACTCCGGTAATACACGGTCGATTTTGATGCGAAATCGACATGCACATGTTGTAATCATAGGTTATTATCCTGGAAGTTGAGAAACACTCAGTTGGAACTTGTGGGAGCAGTTTGATAAACAATGATGCTAACCATAAGCCCACAGTAGTCCTATGCAAAACATTAAACTTCTAGCTCATGTAATTTCAGAGAAGATGCTTGTTATATCATATAATAGACATGTACTTGTTATACCATATAACAGACAAGCCATACTTATTACACCATACCAGACAAGCCATGCTTGGTATACCATATAATAGACAAGCCATGCTTGTTATACCATATAATAGACAAGCCATGCTTGGTATACAATATAATAGACAAGCCATGCTTGTTATACCATATAATAGACAAGCCATGCTTGTTATACCATATAATAGACAAGCCATGCTTGGTATACCATATAATAGACAAGCCATGCTTGTTATACCATATAATAGACAAGTCATGCTTGTTATACCATATAATAGACAAGCCATGCTTGTTATACCATATAATAAACAAGCTATGCTTGTTATACCATATAACAGACAAGTCATGCGTGTTATACCATATAACAGACAAGTCATGCTTGTTATACCATATAACAGACAAGTCATGCATGTTATACCATTTAACAGACAAGCCATGCTTGGTATACCATATAATAGACAAGCCATGCTTGGTATACCATATAATAGACAAGCCCTGCTTGTTATACCATATAATAGACAAGTCATGCTTGTTATACAATATAATAGACAAGCCATGCTTGTTATACCATATAATATACAAGCCATGCTTGTTATACCATATAACAGACAAATCATGCGTGTTATACCATATAACAGACAAGCCATGCTTGTTATACCATATAATATACAAGCCATGCTTGTTATACCATATAATAGACAAGCCATGCTTGTTATACCATATAATAGAAAAGTCACGCTTTTTATACCATAGAATAGACAAGTCACGCCTTTTATATAATAAAATAGACAAGTCGCGCTTGGTATACGATATAATAGAGACGCCATGCTTGTTACACCATATAATAGACACGTGCTTGTTATACCATATAACAGACAAGCCATGCTTGTTATACCATATGATAGACAAGCCAAGCTTGTTATACCATATAATGAACATGTGCTTGTTATACCATATAATAGACAAGCCATGCTGGTTATTTGATACTACAGATTTCAGTCTTGTTTTAGATTTCCTAAAAGAAAGCATACTATATAAATCATTATAATGTGTTCTTATATATGTTTACTTGTTTATATACCCGTTGACGGGCATTTGTTGATTTACGTATAAAGTATATATTACTACCATATCATCTCTTATTTGTTAATAGTTTTATTTTTATATATTTACATTAATTTTTAATTACTACTTAATTTCTCAATCTTTCGTCTTCTTTTACTCACAATATGACCTATTTATGTGTCGACGTCTCGTTAAACACCATTCATTCATTCATTCATTCCATAAAATAGCCAAACCATGCTTGTTATACCATACAATAGATAAGTCGTGCTTGTTATACCAAGTAATAGACAAATCCGGCCTTTTATACCATACAATAGACAAGCCATGCTTGATATACCATATAATAGACAAGCCTAGCTTGTTATACCATATAACAGACACGTCATACTTGTTATACTATATAATAGACAAGTCATGCTTGTTATACAATATAATAGACATGTGCTTGTTATACCATATGACAGAAAAGCCATTCTTGTTATAATATATAACAGAGAAGCCATGCGTGTTATACCATAAACAGACAAGTCATGCCTGTTATACCATACAATCAATATGTCGTCCTTGATATACCATGTAAAAGACAAACCAGGCTTGTTATACCATACAATAAACAAGCCATGCTTGTTATATCATATAATAGACAAGCCAAGCTTGTTTTACCGTATAACAGACACGTCATGATTGTTATACCATATAATAGACAAGTCGTGCTTGTTATACCATATAATATACATATGATAGTTATACAATATAAAAGACAAGTCATGTTTATTTTACCATATAATAGACAAGTCGTGCTTGTTATACCATATAATAGACAAGCCATGCTCGGTTCACCATATAATAGACTAGCCATGCTTGTTACATCATATAAAAGACAAACCATGCTCGTTATACCAAATAATAGACAAGCCATGCTTGTAATACCATATAATACACAAGCCATGCTTGTCACACCATATAACAGAAATATGCTTGTTATACCATATAATAGACAAGCCATGCTTGTTATACCATATAATAGACAAGCGATGCTCGTTATAAAATATAATAGACAAGCCATGCTCGTTATACCATAGAATAGACAAGCCATGCTCGTTATACCATATAATAGACAAGCGATACTCGTTATACCATATAATATACAAGCCATGCTCGTTATACCATATAATAGACAAGCCATGCTCGTTATACCATAGAATAGACAAGCCATGCTCGTTATACCATATAATAGACAAGCGATACTCGTTATACCATATAATAGACAAGCCATGCTCGTTATACCATATAATATACATGTCATGCTCGTTATATCATAATAAACAAGTCATGCTTGTTATACCATATAATAGACAAGTCATGCTTGTTATACCATATAATAGACAAGCCATGCTTGTTATACCATATAATAGAGAAGCAGGGCTTGTTATACAATATAATAGACAATTCATGCTTGTTATAACATAGAATAGACAAGCCATACTTGTTATACCATATAATAGACAAGTCATGCTTGTTATACCATATAATAAACAAGTCATGCTTGTTATACCATATAATAGACAAGCCGTGCTTGTTATACCATATAATAGAGAAGCGGGGCTTGTTATACAATATAATAGACAAGTCATGCTTGCTATAACATAGAATAGACAAGCCATGCTCGTTATACCATATAATAGACAAGTCATGCTTGTAATACCATATAATAGACAAACCATGCTTGTTATACCATATAACAGACATATGCTTTATATACCATATAAAAGACACGTCATGCGTGTTATACCATATAAAAGACACGTCATGCGTGTTATACCATATAACAGACAAGCCATGCTTGTTATACCATATCATAGACAAGCCATGCTTCTTATACCATACAATAGCCATGTCCTTGTTATAACATATAATAGACAAGCCATGATCGGATGATTGTTATACCATATAATAGACTTACCATGCTTGTTATAACATATAATAGACAAGCCGTGCTTGTTATACCATATAATAGACAAGCCATGCTTCTTATACCATATAATAGACATGTGCCTTTTATACCATATAATATAAGGCATTATTGTTATACCATATAATAGACAAGCCATGCTTGTTACACCTTAAAATAGACACGTCATGCCTGTTATACCATACAATAGATAAGTCGGGCTTGTTATACCATGTAAAAGACAAACCAGGCGTGTTATACCATACAATAGACAAGCCATGCTTGTTATACCATATTATAGACACGCCAAGCTTGTTATACCATATAACAGACACGTCATGCTTGTTATACCACACGTCATGCTTGTTATACCATATAATAGACAAATTTCGCTTTTTATACAATATAATAGACAAGTCGTGCTTGTTATACCATATAATAGACATGTGCTTGTTATACCATATAACAGGAAAGCCATTCTTGTTATACCATATAACAGAGAAGCCATGCTTGTTATACCATAAACAGACAAGTCATGGCTGTTACACCATATAATAGACTAGTCGTGCTTGTTATACCATATAATATACAAGCCATGATTGTTACACCATATAATAGACAAGCCTTGTTTGTTATACCATATAATAGACAAGCCATGGTGGTTATACCATATAACATACATATTATTGTTATACAATATAATTGAAAAGTCATGTTTATTTTACCATATAATAGACAAGTCGTGCTTGTTATACCATATGATAGACAAGCCATGCTCGTTACACAATATAATAGACTAGCCATGCTTGTTACATAATATAAAAGACAAATTATCCTCGTTATGTTATACCATATAATAGACAAGTCGTGCTTGTTATACCATAGAATAAACAAGTCATGCTTGTTATACCATATAAAAGACAAACCATGCTTGTTATACAATATAATAGTCAAGTCATGATTGTTATACTATATGATAGACAAGCCATGCTTGGTATGCCATAGAATAGACAAGCCATGCTAATTATACCATATAATAGACAGGTCATGCTTGTTATACCATATAATAGACAAGTCATGCTTGTTTTACCATAGAATAGACAAGCCATGCTCGTTAGACCATATAATAGACAAGTCGTGCTTGTTATACTAAATGATAGACAAGCCATGCTTTGTATACCATACAATAGACAAGCCATGCTTGTTATACCATATAATAGACAAGCCATGCTTGTTATACCATAGAATAAACAAGTCATGCTTGTTATACCATATAATAGACAAACCATACTTGTTATACCATATAATAGACAAGCCATGCTTGACATACCATATAAAAGACATATGCTTGTTATACCATATAATAGACAAGCGATGCTCGTTATACCATATAATAGACAAGTTATGCTCGTTATACCATAGAATAAACAAGCCATGCTCGTTATGCCATATAATAGAGAAACGAGGCTTGTTATACAATATAATAGACAAGTCATGCTTGTTTTACCATAGAATAGACAAGCCATGCTTGTTATACCATATAATAGACAAGTCATGCTTGTTAAAATATATGATAGACAAGCCATGCTTGGTATACCATAGAATAGACAAGCCATGCTCGTTATACCATATAATAGACAAGTCATGCTCGTTACACCATATAATAGACTAGCCATGCTTGTTACATCATATAAAAGACAAACCATCCTCGTTATGTTATACCATATAATAGACAAGTCGTGCTTGTTATACCATAGAATAAACAAGTCATGCTTGCTATACCATATAATAGACTAGCCATGCTTGTTACATCATATAAAAGACAAACCATCCTCGTTATGTTATACCATATAATAGACAAGTTGTGCTTGTTATACCATAGAAAAAACAAGTCATGCTTGCTATACCATATAATAGACTAGCCATGCTTGTTACAACATATATAAAAGACAAACCATCCTCGTTATGTTATACCAAATAATAGACAAGTCGTGCTTTTTATACCATAGAATAAACAAGTCATGCTCGTTACACCATATAATAGACTAGCCATGCTTGTTACATCATATAAAAGACAAACATCCTCGTTATGTTATACCATATAACAGACAAGTCATGCTTGTCATACCATATAATAGACAAACTATGCTTGTTATACCATATAATAGACAAGCCATGCTTGTCATACCATATAACAGACATATGCTGGTTAAACCATATATTAATAGACAAGCGATGCTCGTTATACCATATAATAGACAAGATATGCTCGTTATACCATAGAATAAACAAGCCATGCTCGTTATACCATAATAGAGAAACGAGGCTTGTTATACAATATAATAGACAAGTGATGCTTTTATACCATAGAATAGACAAGCCATGCTCGTTATACCATATAATAGACAAGTCATGCTTGTTATACTATATGATAGACAAGCCATGCTTGGTATACCATAGAATAGACAAGTCATGCTCGTTACATCATATAAAAGACAAACCATCCTCGTTATGTTATACCATATAATAGACAAGTCGTGCTTGTTAAACCATAGAATAAACAAGTCATGATTGTTATACCATATAATAGACTAGCCATGCTTGTTACAACATATATAAAAGACAAACCATCCTCGTTATGTTATACCAAATAATAGACAAGTCGTGCTTTTTATACCATAGAATAAACAAGTCATGCTCGTTACACCATATAATAGACTAGCCATGCTTGTTACATCATATAAAAGACAAACATCCTCGTTATGTTATACCATATAACAGACAAGTCATGCTTGTCATACCATATAATAGACAAACTATGCTTGTTATACCATATAATAGACAAGCCATGCTTGTCATACCATATAACAGACATATGCTGGTTAAACCATATATTAATAGACAAGCGATGCTCGTTATACCATATAATAGACAAGATATGCTCGTTATACCATAGAATAAACAAGCCATGCTCGTTATACCATAATAGAGAAACGAGGCTTGTTATACAATATAATAGACAAGTGATGCTTTTATACCATAGAATAGACAAGCCATGCTCGTTATACCATATAATAGACAAGTCATGCTTGTTATACTATATGATAGACAAGCCATGCTTGGTATACCATAGAATAGACAAGTCATGCTCGTTACATCATATAAAAGACAAACCATCCTCGTTATGTTATACCATATAATAGACAAGTCGTGCTTGTTAAACCATAGAATAAACAAGTCATGATTGTTATACCATATAATAGACAGACCATGCTTGTTATACCATATAATAGACAAGCCATGCTTGTCATACCATATAAAAGACAAGCGATGCTCGTTATACCATATAAAAGACAAGTTATGCTCGTTATACCATAGAATAAACAAGCCATGCTCGTTATACCATATGATAGAGAAACGAGGCTTGTTATAAAATATAAAAGACAAGTCATGCTTGTTATACCATAGAATAGACAAGCCATGCTCGTTATACCATATAATAGACAAGTCATGCTTGTTGTACCATAGAATAGACACGCCATGCTCGTTATACCATATAATAGACAAGTTATGTTCGTTATACCATAGAATAAACAAGCCATGCTCGTTATACCATATAATAGAGAAACGAGGCTTGTTATACAATATAATAGACAAGTGATGCTTTTATACCATAGAATAGACAAGCCATGCTCGTTATACCATATAATAGAGAAACGAGGCTTGTTATACAATATAATAGACAAGTCATGCTTGTTATACCATAGAATAGACAAGCCATGCTCGTTATACCATATAATAGACAAGTCATGCTTGTTATACTATATGATAGACAAGCCATGCTTGGTATACCATAGAATAGACAAGCCATGCTCGTTATACCATATAATAGACAAGTCATGCTCGTTACATCATATAAAAGACAAACCATTCTCGTTATGTTATACCATATAATAGACAAGTCGTGCTTGTTAAACCATAGAATAAACAAGTCATGATTGTTATACCATATAATAGGCAAACCATGCTTGTTATACCATATAATAGACAAGCCATGCTTGTCATACCATATAACAGACAAGCGATGCTCGTTATACCATATAAAAGACAAGTTATGCTCGTTATACCATAGAATAAACAAGCCATGCTCGTTATACCATATAATAGAGAAACGAGGCTTGTTATACAATATAATAGACAAGTCATGCTTGTTTTACCATAGAATAGACAAGCCATGCTCGTTATACCATATAATAGACAAGTCATGCTTGTTGTACCATAGAATAGACACGCCATGCTCGTTATACCATATAATAGACAAGTTATGTTCGTTATACCATAGAATAAACAAGCCATGCTCGTTATACCATATAATAGAGACACGAGGCTTGTTATACAATATAATAGACAAGTCATGCTTGTTAAACCATAGAATAGACAAGCCATGCTCGTTATACCATATAATAGACAAGCCATGCTTGGTTTACCATAGAATAGACAAGCCATGCTCGTTATACCATATAATAGACAAGTCATGCTTGTTATACCATAGAAAAGACAAGTCATGCTCGTTATACCATATAATAGACAAGTCATACTTGTTGTACTATATGATAGACAAGCCATGCTTGGTATACCATAGAATAGACAAGCCATGCTCGTTATACCATATACTAGACAAGTCATGCTTGTTATACCATATAATAGACAAGCCATGCTTGGTATACCATAGAATAGAAAAGCCATGCTCGTTATACCATATAATAGACAAGTCATGCTTGTTATACCATATAATAAACATGCTTTATATACCATATAATAGAAACGTCATGCGTGTTATACCATATAATAGACAAGTCATGCTTCTTATACCATATAATAGACATGTGCTTGTTATACCATATAACAGACAAGCCATGCGTGTTATACCATATCATAGACAAGCCATGTTTCTTATACCATATAATAAACATGTGCTTGTTATAACATATAATAGACAAGCCATGATCTGATGATTGTTATACCATATAATAGACTAGCCATGCTTGTTATACCATATAATAGACCGGTCGTGCGTGTTGTACCATATAATAGACAATAGATGCTTGTTATACCATATAATAGACAAGCCATGCTTGTTATACCATATAATAGACAAGCCATGCTTCTTATACAATATAATAGACATGTGCCTGTTATACCATATAATATAAGCCATGAATATTATACCATATAATAGACAAGCCATGCTAGTCACTCCATAAAATAGACAAGCCATGCTTATTATACCATATAATAGGCAAGTTATGCTTGTTATACATTATAAAGTACAAGCCATGCTTGTTATACCATATACTAGACAAGTCATGCTAACCTTGTTATACAATATAATAGACAAGTCTTCTTTGTGATACCATATAATACCATATAATAGACAAGCCATGCTTGTTTTACCATATAATAGACAAGTCATGCTTGTTATACCATAGAATAGACAATAAATGCTTGGTTTGACATATAATAGACAAACCATGCTCGTTATAGCATATAATAGACAAGTCATGCTTGTTATATCATATATTCTAATACACCCGCACAATATAGCCTAGTTTAGAATATCTCGTTAAATTGAACGATATATCACTGTAATTTTTGCAACGTTTTTGCACTTCGGGCTCGTGAAATTAATGTTTACAATTGAACTCCAAACCGTGATATATTAAAGGATAATTCACAGTAAACGATGTTCTATTTTCTAAATAGACAAACCATGCTTGTTATACCATATAACAGACAAGCCGTGTTTCTTATACCATATAATAGACAATGCATGCTTGTTATACCCTATAACAGACAAGCCATGCTTGTTATACCATATACTAGACAAGTCATGATTGTTATACCATATAATAGACAAGTCGTGCTTGTTATACCATATTAAAAACAAGCCATGAATGAACACCATATAACAAACAAGCCATGGTTGTTATACCATATAATATACATATGACTGTTTTACCATATAACAGACAAGCTAGGTTTATTTTACCATATAACAGACAAGCAATGCGTGTTATAACATATAACGGACAAGCTATGCCTTTATATCATAAACAATCAAGCCATGTATGTTATACCATATAACTGCTTGTTATACCATATAACAAACAAGTCATGATTGGTATACCATATAACAGACAATTCATGCTTGTTATACCATAAAATAGACAAGCCATGCTCGTTATACCATATAATAGACAAGCCATGCTCGTTATACCATATCTCAGACAAGCCATGCTTGTTATACCATATAATAGACATGTGCTTGTTGACCCATATAATAGACAAGTCATACTTTTTATACCATAAAAAATCAAGCCATGCCTGTTATACCATAAACAATCAAGCCATGCTTGTTAAACAATATAACAGACAAGTTATGTTTGTTTTACCATATAACAGACAAGCCATGCCTGTTATACCATACACAAGCAAGCCGTGTTTGTTATACCATAAACAATAAAGTCATGCTTGTTATACCATATATTAGACAAGCCATGCTTGTTATACCATATAAAAGACAAGCCCTGCTTGTTATACCATTAAATAGACATATGCTTTTTATACCATAAACAATCAAGCCATGCTTGTTATACCATATAACAGACAAGCCATGCTTGTTATACCATATAATAGACAAGCCATGCTTGTTATACATAAACAATAAAGCCATGCTTGTTATACCATACAACAGACATGATATGCTTGTTATACCATAGAACAGACAAGTTATGCTTGTTATACCCTATAATAGAGAAGCGATGCCTGTTATACTATAAACAATCTAGCCATGCCTGTTATACCATATAATAGACAAGCCATGCTTGTTATACCATATAATAGACGAGCCCTGCTTGTTATACCATATACAATGTAATAGAAATATGCTTTTTATACCATAAACAATCAAGCCATGCTTGCTATACCATCTAGTAGACAAGCCATGCGTGTTGTACATCAACAATCAAGCCATGCTTGTTATACCATACAACAGACAAGCTATGCTTATTATACCATATAATAGACAAGTTATGCTTGTTATACCCTATAATATACAGGCCATGCCTGTTATACCATAAACAATCAAGCCATGCTTGTTAAACCATATAACAGACAAGTTATGCTTGTTATACCATATAACAGACAAGCTATCTTGTTATACCATATAATAGACAAGCCATGCTTGTTATACCATATAATAGACAAGCCCTGCTTGTTATACGATATAATAGACATATGCTTTTTATACCATAAACAATCAAGTCATGCGTGTTATACCATATAACAGAGAAGCCAAGCCATGCTTGTTATACCATATAACAGACAAGCCATGCTTGTTATACCATATGATAGACAAGCCATGCTTGTTATACCATATAATAGACAAGCCCTGCTTGTTATACCATATTATAGACATATGCTTGTTATACCAAGCCATGTTTGTTATACCATATAATAGACAAGTCATGCTTGTTTTACCATATAACAGACAAGCCATGCTTGTTATACCATATCACAAAAAAGCCATGCCTGTTATACCATACACAATCAAGCCCAGCTTGTTATACCATATAATAGACAAGCAATGCTTGTTATACCATAAACAATTAAGTCATGCTTGTTAAACCAGATAATAGACAAGCCATGCTTGTTATACCAAATAACATACAAGCTATGCTTGTTATACCATATAATAATAGAGAAGTCATGCTTGTTATACCATATAACAGACACACCATGCTTAGTATACCATATATCAGACAAGCCATGCCTGTTATACCATAAACAATCAAGCCGTGCTTGTTATATCATATAATGAACAAGCCTTGCTTGTTTTACCATAAAATAGACATATGCTTGTTATACCATAAACAATCAAGCAATGCTTGTTATACCATATAACAGACAGGCCATGCTTGTTATACCATATAACATACAAGCCATGCTTGTTATACCACATACTAGACAAGTCATGCTTGTTATACCATACAACAGACAAGGCATGCTTGTTATACCAAGCCACGATTGGTATACCATATAATATACAAGTCATGCGTGTTATACCATATAATAGACAAGCCCTGCTTGTTATACCATATAATAGACATATGCATGTTATACCATAAACAATCAAGCCATGCTTTTTATACCATATAATAGACAAGTCATGCTTGTTATACCATATAAAAGACAAGTCATGCTTGTTATACCAAGCCATTGTTATACCATATAATATACAAGTCATGCTTGTTATACCAGATAAAAGACAAGCAATGCTTGTTATACCTAATAACAGACAAATAATGCTTGTTATACGATATAACAGACAAGCCATGCTTGTTGTACCATATAATAGAGAAGCCATGCTTATTATACCATATAACAGACAAGCTATGCCTGTTATACCATAAACAATCAAGCCGTGCTTGTTATACCATATAATAAACAAGCCTTGCTTGTTATACCATATAATAGATATATGCTTGTTATACCATAAACAATCAAGCAATGCTTGTTATACCATATAACAGACAGGCCATGCTTGTTATACCATATAATAGACAAGGCATGCTTGTTATACCATATAATAGACAAGACATGCTTGTATACCATATAATAGACAAGGCATGCTTGCTATACCATATAATAGACAAGGCATGCTTGTTATACCATATAATAGACAAGACATGCTTGTATACCATATAATAGACAAGGCATGCTTGCTATACCATATAATAGACAAGGCATTCTTGTTATACCATATAATAGACAATAGACAAGCCATACCATAAACAATCAAGCCGTGCTTGTTATACCATATAATAGACAAGCCTTGCTTGTTATACCATATAATAGATATTTGCTTGTTATACCATAAACAATCAAGCAATGCTTGTTATACCATATAATAGACAAGACATGCTTGTTATACCATATAATAGACAAGACATGCTTGTATACCATATAAAAGACAAGGCATGCTTGTTATACCATATAATAGACAAGGCATTCTTGTTATACCATATAACAGACAAGCCATGCTTGTTATACCATATAATAGACAAGGCATATTTGTTATACCATTTAATAGACAAGTCATGCTTGTTATACCATATAATAGACAAGTCATGCTTGTTATGCCATAAACAATCAAGCCATGCTTGTTATACCATATCACAGACAAGCCATTCTTGTTATACCATATAACAGACACGCCATGCTTCATAAACCATATAACAGACAAGCCATGCTTGTTATACCATATCACAGACAAGCCATTCTTGTTATACAATATAACAGACACGCCATGCTTCATAAACCATATAACAGACAAGCCATGCTTGTTATACCATATAACAAACAAGGCATGCTTGTTATACCATAAAAAAGACACGTAATGCTTCTTATACAATATATCAAACAAGCCATGCATCTTATAGTACATCTATATGGCGTTATTTAAACATGCGGCACCAACAAATGAAATTAACTTTAATGGGCCATTACATCTGTATATTACTCTTTGTGTCGGCTAATCAACACATTATAGGTTGTTGTATTAATATGGGTCTTCATATTAATGAATTATAATAATGTAATTCCTACGATTGGAATGTACTAAATAAAAGAACGACTCTGTGTTCTAACAACGATGTTTATTCATTGAATGAATGTATGAAACTGTGCCTGCTATTCAAGAGGCAATGTAAAGTTAAGCATGTAGAGTATGTGATAAAGGGCAATAACAGTGTATAGTAAAATGTAGTATTTATAGATAGTAGTTATACATCTTGAAACATTTTCCCTCTGCAAAATTTAAAATAATGTTTTTATTTTAAACACTTTAAAAGTCATTATAACTATAAGAATTAATTTGCAATATAATTAAATTCCATTCAATAAATGTACTGTAAATTCACACAAGGTACAATCAATCTGGTATGATAAAACAGGTCTCATTAATTCTCAATTAACTTGAGTTCAAATAGCTTCCTGTGAGCTAATGTACTGTGTCCAAATCATTTTGTTTCGTCAATTCCATCCTTTCAAATTAGCTGTCAGTTTAAAGGATAAATTGTTGACACATCTTATACAGCACATCTTGATGTGTTGAAGTTAATTTTCAACGGCGGTAAAATTCCGACACTGATTGAAAATGTCCGGTGTTTCTCTTTTATGTTTGTTGTTTGATAAGTTCATGTAAACATTGCAAAGTCTAGCTGTCTATGTTTTTGTTTTCAATATCCAAATTGCTGATGTATTTTGGATTCGGTTTAATTTGACGGCCAGACCTAGTCGTATATATTTCTGATTTTGCTGTATTTTAATTGGCATTTTCCTGAGTAGAGAGAGAGACCTGTGGTGAGGTTTCCAGTGGGGATTTGTCTAACAGGGGGATTTTGGATGGGATATTTGGTATTTGGGTTTCATTTATTGCTGAGGGTAGCAAAACCTCGTTCTCTGTGAAATCGGGTTCTGGGGAAAATATTTGTTCATTTGTCTTCATAAGATGACGTCTGTTTCTAATATACTGGGCACCATCTGGTGTACGGATTTGGTATGATCTGGGGGCTTTCTGATCCGTAACTATACAAGGTTTCCATGTTCCTTGTTTATACCTAATAGTTTCTCCTATTTTCAAGGACTTTAGGGGAGCGGCAGTTTTGTCATAATTTTCCTTCTGTTTACTTTGCTTCGAAGCAAGGGCGGATCTTACTTTTTGGGGAGTTTCAGCTTTTGGGCACACTTTTTCTACATTCATAGGTAGAAATGATCGAATATTTCTGCCCATTAGCAGCTGTGAGGGGGAGTAACCTATGTTTAGGGGGAGTCGCCCGGTACTCTAATATTGCAATTAGAGGATCGGATCGGCTTGCTTTGACTTTTTAAGAATGCGTTTCACGATTCCTACATACTTTTCGGCCATACCATTTGAATTACTCATGTACGGTGAAATAGTGACATGTTTAATGTCCCATTCTTTTGTGAAGTTTTGAAACTCGGAACTTGTATAGTATGATGCATTATCAGAGACAAGTTTCATTGGAATCCCGTGTCGCGAAAACCAATTTCTCATTTTCTTTATAACCGAACTAGTTTTCGTGCTTGACAGTTTCTCAACTTCGAAATAGTGCGAGTAATAGTCAACGATTAACAGGTAATCGTCACCATCAAGAGTGAATACGTCAGTGGCAACGTTTTGCCAGGGGTACTCTGGTACGTCATGTGAGATCAGAGGTTCTTTGGGATTCGAACATCGGTGTTCGAGACAAATTTCGCATTGTTGTACTACTCTTTCGATATCTGACGTGATTCCGGGCCAGAACATTGTCAAACGTGCTCTATTTGTCACCTTATCTATACCGAAGTGACCAGAATGTAAAATATCTAACATATTTGACCTTCGAGCTTTCGGAATGATTAATCGCTGACCTTTGACGATAATATCGTCAATAACCGATAATTCATCGCGATAATTCCAGTAGTGACTTAACTGTTCAGGGCATTGTTGACGTTTTTCGGGCCATCCATTTTTAATGACGTCTTTGAGCATTTGTAACTCGGGGTCTTGCTTTGTGTGTGACCTTATTTCTTGCATTTTTCTATCACTGACAGGTATTTCTTTCATTACGAAATTGACGTGATGGTTGGTAGCCTCAGATAGTTCTGGGTACGTGTCTGGCAAGAAATGTCTTGACAGAGTATCGGCTACTGGTATTTCTGTACCGGGCTTGTGTTCAAGAACTATGTCATAGCCTTGAAGTTGTAATAACATTCGCTGTAATCTCGCGGGTGCACTGTGCATTGGCTTTTTCATAACTGCCAGCAGCGGTAGGTGGTCAGTTTGAACCAAAACACGGCGTCCGTAAATGTATTGGTGAAAACGTTTACACACGAACACGATTGCGAAAAGCTCTTTTTCTATTTGCGCGTAATTTACTTCAGTAGGGGTCAATGACTTACTAGCGTACGCGATTGCTCTATTTTCTTGCAATAGACCTACACCTAACCCATATTTCGAGCTGTCACATTGCATGATTAATGGTTTGTCGGGGTCGTAAAAGGCAAGTACTGGACCAGGACATTGTGTCAACAGGTCTTTGACTTTCTGGAATGCCTCCTTCTGAGGTTCCTCCAAGTGAAATAATACTTCTTTGTTCAATAACTGGCGTAGCGGGCTAGTTATTTCAGATAAGTTCGGCACGAAACGCGCGAGATATACAACCAAGCCTAATATGCGTTGTAACTCTGCCCTATCTTTCGGCGGTTTCATGTCTCTGATCGCAGATACCTTTTTAGGGTCAGGCTTTAACCCATCCGACGAGAGAATATGTCCGAAATAACTTAATTCCGACATACCGACTTCGAGCTTATCGCGGTTTAAACGGATGCCCTGCTGTTGGCATCGTTCTAACACGTTCCTAAGGTTCTGGTCGTGTTCTTGAACCGTACGTCCTAACACACATATGTCATCACATATGACCGCGCAGCCTTCAAGACCGTCCAGGCATTCATCCATTTTGCGCTGAAACTCGTCTTGGCTTGAAACAAGACCGAACGGGAGCCGTTTATACATAAATCGACCTATCGGGGTATTGAACGTGGTAAGAACTGCGGATTCTTCGTCTAATACCATTGACCAGTAACCGTTTTTGCAATCCATTTTTGTCCATACTTTCGCATCTGAAAGCATTGGCAAAATGTCATCAAGCGTTCTCATTGGGTAATGCGGCCTTGATATAGCCTTATTAAGGTCCTTTGGGTCGAGACAGATTCGGACCTTGTCTTTACCTGGCTTGCTTACAACAACCATTGAGTTGACCCATCGGGTAGGCTTTTTTACTTTTTCTATGATCCCGGACTTTTCCATTCGGGTCAATTCATTCTTGACTTTGTCTTGCAAAGACTCAGGGACGCGCCTAGGGGGGTGTACAACTGGGGTAATTTCAGGGTTAACCTTAATTGACACCTCACCGTCAAGGCGGCCAATACCAGTAAACAAAGTGGGGAATTCTGAAAGCACAGATTCCTTACTTAGGGGTTTGCTATCTACAGACATAACCACTTGGATAAGGTTAAAGTCAATACATGACCTTAGTCCAAGGATAGGACATCTACTTGTGTTGTCATCGACAACATAAAAGACCATGTTGTCTGTCTGAGAGTGTCTCCTACATTGGAGGGTTATTTTTCCTAAAACATTTAGGTTTTCGCCATTGTATGCTGTTGACCTTCAGGCTTTTAAAATGGCTTTCGGGCAAGATGTTACAGCTTGCGCCGGTATCTAACTTGAAGGGTATTGAAACACGTTGGGGGCCAACCAAAATATTACAAAATACCTGATCACTCCCGATAGCATCCACGTAAAAATCCAAGTCATCACTAGTGTCACTTTAATTTTCTTCGAGTTCACATATTCCTTTTTTGTTTTGTCTGCACATTTTGTGAAAATGATTCCATTTCAAGCAGTTATTGCATTGTTTTCCCTTGGCTGGGCACGGCGATGATTTGTTGTGGCTGTATCCACAGTTTGGACATTTCTTGGAAGGCGTCGATGTCGGCGGATGTTGTCTGGCTTCCTGCAGTGACTTCCGGTTGGGCGTCTTCTTGGGTATGGATGGTTTTGATTGTTTAACTTCTCTGTGTTTTCCACGGATGGCTCCAACTTCGTGTGGTGGATTAGAGCCATGATTTATTGTCCTGAGTTGTTTTTGGGCGTACTCATAGCTTTGTGCGATTTGAATCGACTTTTTAAGTGTCAATTTATCACCTTCGCTCAGTAGTTTCTCTCTGATTTTCTTTGAGTTTAGTCCAAACACAAGACGATCACGTATCATCTCTTCCTTATTTGGATAGTTGCAGTCTTTTACGTGTATTTTTAGTTTTGTTACATAATCCTCGATGGATAGTTGTTCCCGAACAATATTGTTAAACTGGTACCGCTTGAATACCGAGTTAACCTTTGGTTCCACATACTCGTTGAACTTCTCATATAATTTGCTGAGTTTTTTGGCATCATCGGCCGATAAGTCCCATGACTTAAAAACTTCACGGCCTTTGTGGGCAACCCACAATAGCAAGTACGTGCATTTTTCTGCTTCGTTTTTATCAGTTAATGGACCACTGAATATTAATGAAATATGTTCATGAAACTGCTTCCACTGTTCAATAAGGTTTGATGAGTTCCAATGAATTTTGGGTGTTGGAATTCCCGTTAATTCCATATTTGAAACACTATATTACAGTTTAATTACTTCATAAAACTGTAGAAATGAATGTTATTAATCCGTTATAAATACATTCTTACTGTGGAATGTTAGATTAACGGAACTTAAATTCACTCTCTGAAAAATATTCAGAACTTTTTTTAAAATTTCAATTAACACAAAATATCCTTTTGATGTTAAATCAAAAAACACTTCTGACACCATGTATTAATATGGGTCTTCATATTAATGAATTATAATAATGTAATTCCTACGATTGGAATGTACTAAATAAAAGAACGACTCTGTGTTCTAACAACGATGTTTATTCATTGAGTGAATGTATGAAACTGTGCCTGCTATTTAAGAGGCAATGTAAAGTTAAGCATGTAGAGTATGTGATAAAGGGCAATAACAGTGTATAGTAAAATGTAGTATTTATAGATAGTAGTTATACATCTTGAAACAGTTGTGTAGAACCTTTCGAGAGAGAGGGGAAGCAAACAAAGGAATCCGAGAACCCGCCCTACTCTTACTAACGTATAGATTTCTATGGTTCTTTAACTTGCTTGGAGGATAGACTCCGATACACGAAACCGCCCGATTCACGTCACCATTCGATGGACGAGGATAAGGGGAATGTTTGCCCAAGAACACACCGACGAAACTCAGTGGCGCCGGTGAGCGGGGGCATTTACTTCTACATAATTATTACCATGTCTATATTGATGACTTTGTTTTTGGATATAAATTTCGGCCCAGTGGGTAGCTAAGTTTATCAGGGTACAGAGTCCAAGAATTTTGAAGAACTATAGGAATCTATTCGATAGTAAGAGCAGGGAAATGTTCTCTCTCTTTCTATCTCTCTCTTTCTCTCTCTCACTCTAGCCGCTAAACATCGATTTAAATCGTTTTAAAGGGGTACATCATGTTTTGGTGGGTATCTACGGGTACGTCTTGAAATTGAGAAATAACGATGTGTTCTATTCTATAGTGCCTAAGCATAATGGATATGCCTTTTATGACCCCTGCCTATTATGACCTCTGGTGTATACGGAAATTCTTGTGACACAGTAATATGTGCTATCCCAGAATACTTAAGCATGTTATACCTGATGCCATTAAAACATATGGAGAATTCACATTGTGGATCTGACCAACACGGTACTATTAAACAACAACATAATTTTGTGCTGATTGATATGACATCTTTATTACAAATAGGAATATATTTAAAAAGTTACATTCTACAACAAAATGCTCGATGTACTCGCTTTAACATTTGTAGGTTATGTCAGCCCAAGCCTGTTAACATCTGACATATCTTGCACGGTTTATTAATCACCAATTATATATATACTTCAGTAAGTCTTAATAGATGGTTTGTTTTATTTCAAAGATAAAGACAATACAAATGCTACAACAATAATAAATCCCTAATATTTAGATAAATAAATAGAGTTTAATTACCAGTGTTTTTGAGATACGGGAAATATCTCCCGAGGTAGAGAAATGGCCCCGATATAAGAACGAGTGCAGAGAACGAGTTCCTGTATCGGGGCCATTTCTCTAGCGAGGGAGATATTTTCAGTATCTCAAAAACACTGGTTATTAAACTATATATTACATAATTTAAAATGATATTTTATTAATATTTCTAATAGGCCTCGAGCCAGAACCCAAAATGTTCTATATTGTTACCAACTCAAGGGACAAATTCTACCATCACTTTTTGAAAAGAACAATGTATATAGATTACATTTTTCCATGATAGCAGTCTGGAACAGGTAGTTTATATAAAAAAAATCGAACATTAATAGGTTATCATTGTAGCGCTTTCATATAAGTTTTTGATGTTCATTTTTGAATGTCATGCTTGTGTGAATAATTATTGATGTACTTTTTAAAGATGCACTCAAGTTTACAATTCATTGAGTTACATAAAGCGTAAATAAGCTCTTTTTTAGCACTGAATTCAGTTTAAAATCTCTATTTTGCTTCAAATTAGAAGTCAATTTACCCCACCCACTATTGACACATTTTTATGCATTTAGTTTAGTAAATATGTTTTACAATATACGTGTAAACTTGTAAGAATCAGTAATTTACAACCTTTCTACATGATTTAAATAATATTATAAAATGAATAATGGATTGTTATGATATAATGATGAAATTAAGTACTAAGCAATGGCATTGCACATATGTGTTCATAAGTAAGCCTGATAAGTTGAGACACATGCCAGACTGGAAGTATAAGCCTTCCTCAAAGTAACTGCAACATAAATAGTATTAACATGTTCTGATATATACATATATTGCACAGACAACACATAGTCCAAAGGATTCTAGATAAAGGAAATGTGCGGTTTAACGTGTGTTTTTTTTAACAAAAGTCTTTTTTAGGTGTATGCGTCATGGCAATACTTATTATGATTACACATTTGGATTATGTATTACACATAAATACATGAATTAAACATTGCATATTGCAACGCAAAATCTTAAAAGTTATTTTAATTACAATTTATGCATATTTTAAGGATTTTTACACCTGAATTACCCCACCCATATACAACACAATGAAGAATTCTGCATATGACATGTAACAATAGTAGTATATGCATTTGCACGAAACATTTTTGTGTTACTGAAAAAAGAATCGACGAAGATGAATTGAATTGTGGTTTTACGGCGCACCAACACAAACATGTTATATGGCGCCAACAGGAATGAACATTCGACCCGGCTCACTCTTTATTAACATCTAGATAAAAATTTGCAGAATGTGTCTAGAACCTTCTTACCTGCAGAAATGCAGAGTTGCTGCAAATTCTCTAGTAAACACTCTATTTTTAGCTGGAGCCACGATCACTGCCATCACTGAAGTAGCACCTGAAACAATACAGGTTTCATGATGAAAATAATGAACAAAAATGACAAAATTAACATGAATTCGGGGAAATTTTACCCCTCTGTCTGGATATGCAGTGGTCTTATTCTTGCCTCGGAACCACACGGCGTCGACGAAGAAATATCTTTCGGGTGATACCCAGATCACTGTACTAACTACTTACCATGGCAACTATTTGTTAGTATTGGTGCAGTTGTTACAATATCACCTGCTTAGGATACGTATCTAAACAGATATGTATCTAAACATAGGTTGTGATGTTCTCCGTACTTGATTTAGAGTATGGAATTAACCTAGGATAGTAAGCATTAACCCCACTTTTGCGCATGTAAGTCCAAGTGGAAGGATTATTACCTAAAAAAGAAGGTGTATTGCCAATGAAGAGAGAGAGGGAGTGTGTGTGTGTGTGGGTGGATGGGTAGAGGGGTTGGGGAATATATTAAATAGGCATTTAGGAACCTGCCCTACTGAGAATAGACACCTGTTTCTTTAACATGATGGGAGGAAAAAAAACAAGCGATACACGGGATCGCCTGGATTTACGTCCCCATCCGACGGACGAGGGTAAAAGTGTCTTGACCAAGAACACACCGACAAAATTCACTGGCTCCGGTGAGGCTTGAACCAGGGTCCTCTGAATTTAAAGTCTCCCGTGCTATCCACTGCATCAACAGGCTGTATGCGCTCAAGCAGGATGACTGCATTAAAGTACATACAACTAAAATGTTAATCCGTCATAAAGGTTATATCCAAGAAGCTGGGTTCACAACGGTCTCTCATCTAGCAAGTTAGCACCAAGTTCATGTATGTCGAGTTGCAACTTATATAATGCCCAGCTCATTGCTGTTTTGATAAACTTGGAAATTAATGCCTTGGGATAAAACAGGACAATTAAGAATACTCATTACATATTATCTGATTTAAATAATATAACTTAATGTGACAATATAACATACATATAAGATATAAAAACGCTTTCAGATAAGAATCGGTACCCAGTGCATCGAGATAGATTACATTTAGTGATCACGATTAGTTTACTGATGTTTACTTTAAAAGCTATATCCGACATACAGGTGCTACTGCAGTTAAAGTAGCTATTCCGCCAACAACAGCCACATTTTACAACATATGTACATCGTTTCTAAACCTACTGACCACCAGGAATATATATAACTTACATCGTTTGAGAATCAAAACTCTATAGATACAATATACAAAGCTTTAACCAGCCAGACAAAAAAAAACAAAAATGGATAATTCATTTTACACTTATTCAATTACGGATATTACAAAAACCCATGATTAAACATATACTGTAAAGCGACACATATATGCATTATTATATGAGATGAACTGTTTTGTAGTGTAATTTTGTCGTAATTTGGCGGGTTATTTTAAAATGTATATAACAAACACCTAAAAATCATATTTGACCCCATTGTCATCATTTGAACAAACTAGGTAGAGCTTTTGAAGTATCAGAGAAGCTGTTTGAATATGTTTTCCTATATAATTCAATGTTATAGTGTGACCCCCGGGACAGGGCCAAATTTGATTCCAGGCTTGATTCAAGGGACACCATTTAACTTATTTGGTACAGGACAATAATCTTAAGCTACATGTAGCTTATTACACCTCTAGCTCTTGTAGTTTCAGAGAAGATGTTTATAGACGTTCGTACATAACTCTATGTAATATGTGACCCCACGGGACCGGGCGACATTTGACCATAAGATCACCATTTTAACAAAATAAATTGGTAGAGATCGATATTCTCATGCTACATGCATCGTATTAGACCTTGTAGTATCAGAAAAAGAATATTTTTATGGACTTTCCTATATAACTCTTTGTAAAACTTTAACCCCAGAACCGGGCCATAGTTGGACATAGTCACGATTTGAACAAAAGTGACCCCTGGGGCGGAGCCAGATATGACCCCAGGGTCAACAGTTTAACAAACTTGTTAGTGGATCATAAGCTTATGCTTCATGCATAATATGGGGCCTCTAGCTCTTACAGTTTTAGAGAAAATCATTTTTTTTAAAAAAAAATCCTTTATAACTGTATGAAAAAATGTTACCCCTGGGGCTGGGCCATATTTGACCCTGGGGTCCTCATTTTATAAATACTTGGTAGAGGACCTAAATGTATAATACATGCAAAATATTAGACCTGAAGCTCTTCTAGTTTCAGCGAAAACTATTTTTTTAAAGAAACAAGAGTTTTGCTTAAAAGGGGGAGATAACTCTAATAACAGGAATCAGCTACCCTGTTCACACTGCTATCATGGATTTTTTGTTTCTCTACAAGGTACTCAATAACATGGTACTAGTAAGAATTTGTCCCTTGAGATGGTAACAAAAAAGTGTATGGCTCACGGTCTATAATGATTCACGCCTGTTTACACCAGTTTGCACGAGAACGCCAAGACGACGTTACAGGTTGCGTACAGCTAAATATAGCCTGGTTGAAGCCCCGCCTTTTGTTGTGTACGATTCAGTACAGAAGTGAAAGTTCACAGAGTTCACAGAGGTCAGCAGATATATCTTTGAAATATTCAATATGCATTTTCAGGAAGGATAAACTATAGGTAAAATAATCCCCATCAGCTAGGATCATTAAATTAAATAAAAAAAATGTTTTTTAATGTTTTTGAAAATTTAACATCCATTGAAATTGCATGTCAATATTCAGTGCGGATTCAATAGTGTTTGTAAACACAGACATGTGCAGAGAGGTTGAGTTGTCGTTTTCACACATGCAAAGGCTTTGTGATGGAAATATCTAGGAAATAAGGTAATTTAAAGAAAATCTGGTGTATAATTCTTGAGATATTAGCTGACAGGTGCAACAGGAGGTCTATGGGAAAGTATTTAGTTTTCTGCAACCTATAAGCTAGATTCTGCATATGGTAAAAGTGAAAGTAGACATACTTTTTTACTAACACAATGATTTGAAAGTGTGAGAAATGTTGAATTGTGGTGTATTTTGACTTTTCTTATAACTCTTTTCATGATTTTTAAATATTTCAAATTTTTATGATGCAAAATAGGTATTTTAAATTATTTTATTAAAGGTTGTGGACACAAAATTAGCCATACCTGGCACCTGGTATACACAATTGGCCTTAGATGCACATGTTTAACACATTTAAAGGTATATCTAGTAAGTTTTATTCATTTCTGAGGGCTTTGCATACGTTGTTTGGCAAAAATGTCAGTAAGCGACAATCTACATCTCTCCGAAAAGATGTCGAAAAGCCGCTTATGTCTGTTTTGAAAAAGATGTTGAGGTAAATTCTGACTTTGAGTTCATCGCTTCTATACGGTTAGTGTCGATATGCAAATGTTTTATGCGGTTTAATACATTTTACAAATTAAATTATTTAGTTGGCAAAAAATATGTCCTTTTCTATGCTTTTAAAAAGTTTTTATTTACCCGACCCCCCTTAATTTTAATGAATTTTCATGGATCTGTTCTTTAAACAGTGCTTATTGGCTGCATGGTTGCATGAAACTGACCTGTAAAGATGCTACAAACAATATCTAATAAAACAAATACAATAAATAGTACATTTATAGTCAATCCTGTGTAATGAGCATATTGTAAAACATGGCATGGCCCTAAAAATGGAGATGGGGAGGATAGTCTCAGAATCATTTTTTGTCATTTTTAAACTGAAAAGTTGCATTTTCTTGATGGTTTCACATATAGAAACTGCTGAATAATGTTAATTAATTCATTTGAAGGCAGATTTTGAATATATACAAAAACAGTGGCATTTTTATTGTAAAATCTAATATTTTGACCCCTGAAAATCACAAATATCATTTTTGAGTAGATATTATTTTCAAGATAGCTTCAACTGGTTAAACATCACATGTTGTTGATGAAATCAATTTAAAATCACTTTATTTGAAGCAAAAGATTGGAACGGTTGTCGATATATGGCATTTTGAAGATTCTTGATTTACGCGTAAAAACTGATGGAATTTTGCCTTAGCCGAAGCTATTTAAGCCCTCATATTTTGTCGAAAAGGATTTTTTTCTAAAAAAGAATGGTTTAATTCTTCTCAGATTAAATGTATCAAATAATTTAGCCAGAAAAAAACACTTCTGTCAGTTCTGAATGTCTCTCTATAGGTTGCGTACAGCTAAATATAGCCTGGCTGAAGCCCCGCCTTTTGTTGTGTACGATTCAGTACAGAGGTGAAAGTTCACAGAGTTCACAGAGGTCAGCAGATATAACTTTGAAATATTCAATATGCATTTTCAGGAAGGATAAACTATAGGTAAAATAATCCCCATCAGCTAGGATCATTAAATTAAATAAAAAAATATTTTTTAATGTTTTTGAAAATTTAACATCCATTGAAATTGCATGTCAATATTCAGTGCGGATTCAATAGTGTTTGTAAACACAGACATGTGCAGAGAGGTTGAGCTGGAAAAGTTGTCGTTTTCACACTTGCAAAGGCTTTGTGATGGAAATATCTAGGAAATAAGGTAATTTAAAGAAAATCTGGTGTATAATTCTTGAGATATTAGCTGACATGTGCAACAGGAGGTCTATGGGAAAGTATTTAGTTTTCTGCAACCTACATCATCCAAGACGACGTTACGTCATACAAACAAAACAAGTGGAACCGGAACTCTTCGTTAATTTCCGTAATCGTTATTTCCTAGTGACGGAATCTGACGAAGACGTCCGTAAAACAATCGGAACGTCATTTGGCATTTCCGCCACTGACGGAAAAGGCCGAGCAATGTTCCGTATTGGGAGATATCTCCCACTGGGGGAAATATTTTCCAGTAGAGCAAACGAGTAGATATAGCTTTTCTATTTCCTATACAAATCACAGACAAATATGTAATATGTAGGGATATCGGTTTTAAGGTTAGGATCCATAACTGTTTAAACAAGTTTAACAACCCAAAACGACACATTTAAAACCCCACCTAATTCTCATCTTCTTTAACAACTGTTCAAAGGGCATACAGTCATATTGATAATAAATCAGTTAGTTTAAATGAAAGTATGTATGCTTCTATACATAAGGAGTAGAGGGCAGGTTTAGGAGCGGACGCCAGGTCACAACCTCCACTGAACCTGTCTAAAAACGACAGTCGTTATACTCCGACTCACTGTCTGTATTTACTTAAATTTAAGGTATGACATTTAACATTCATTTGTGTTCCGAACGCCGGATTCTTCTACACCCCTTTCATCCCACTCCGTACCAGATCGAAGATTCAGAATATTAACGTAATCGAGGTACTAGACCGACCATAAAACAGATGTTGGTTTGCTTACACTAAGGTCCATCTTTAATACATAGTGTGTAACTGTATAAAGGCAATGCAGTTTAAATGATACATAGCTGACATTGTTGTATATAGGGTGAAGAGCGATAATTGAACTCAATTCACCCACAACAAATCCTATTTTAAAGCGATACACGGCATTCTTGAGTGTGTTTTTTTAAATCATTATCATAAATTGCATTTTATAGTCGCACCAACAGCTAAGGTTATATGGCGACTTTCCAGCTTCCATTGGTGGTAGAAGACCCCAGATGCCTCTCCGGGCAATTTTCGTGCACGAGCGGACCCCCCGACCCCCCACCCCGACCGCAGGTGCCTCTCCGGGCAATTTTCCTGCACGAGCGTTTTCGAATAGATAGTTTAAATACACATTAATCTTTAATCATGTATCAACGAATGTTAACATATTATTTTAAGCGGAAGAAGTAACTTTGCGAATAGTTTTATGCAGTTATATTATTGTTTATGACGTTTATTTTGAAATTTATTCTACTTTCGTTTTCACACTTCCAGTTATTCATCTTGCAAATCATGAATACCAACTGCAGCACCTGTTCGAATGTGTATAAAGACAACATATCACGATATCCTCCTCTGTAATACAACACAAACAACTAAAACGATGAAGAAGAAAGGCTATTACCTTAACAATATATTCTCGCGTTGAATTTCGGGAAAACGGTATGTAGAGATGACGTCATAAGCGGTGTTGTAGTTGCTAAATATGTACTAGAATCAAAGTAATGCAAGTACTGATATACCTGTGAAAAGCTAGCTGTTTGTACCAAGCTAACTCCGAACCAAAAAACAAACTGTGACGTTGAGTTATGACGTCAACAAAGTATTGGTGACGTCGACGTCATCCAACGATAACGTTCAATAAAACGATTAATTCCGATTAAATATAGATATAAAAATCGAACAGGAAAAGCATCATTCAAGGACGCCAGTCAACCACAAACACACAGAGAAACAAAGTACAAATTTAAAGATGAATAAAAGGCCAAATAAGACATCACAAACACAAAGGGGTTGACAATAGGGCTACCGCCTTGGAACGGTCAAAAGGCCGCTGGGGGTTTAAACCAGGTTCTAGGGTGCACCAAACCTCACACTTACCCTACCGTCAACCCAATAAAATGGGACAGTGTTAATAATGAAATCCCCGCCATGAACTATTCTCTAACCAATAAGACAGCATTAAAACGCAATATAAGTAAAACACAAAGATGCTCGTGTATATATAAATACAAAACAAAATAGCATAGAAAGCCACAAAGAAGGTACTCATTGACTTGGCAGAAACCATGGCAATAAGAGAATAAACCATTGAGGGCACGACAAGACAAGATCATGCATAAACCGATTTAAAATATAATAAATATATTGTTAACTGCTGTCTGCTACCTTCTTGTGAAGGATGTCCCTATAATCGATCCCATCATTTAAATAATATCTATTATAATCTACTAAAATAATTTAAGAAAAAATCAAAATCCGTTCTCAATTGACTACATAGATAACATTGAAAAGTCACAACATTAAACTGAAGGTCAATACAATCCGCACAATGATCACGACATAAGGCTGGACCGGGTAACTATTAAAGGGATACACGACGCTCTTTTTTCAAACTCGCGGTCTCCGGCTAATTTTTCCACATAACTTGTACATTTGCAAAGCATTATTTCCATTATTTGAATAGTTTAACGCAAACTAGTTTTGCTTATTACTAAGTGTTGATTATATTGGACCAATAATAGACTCATATTTAAAACTTCTGGTCGAATAACGAAGAAAATTGAAAATTCTAAATTTTGTTATCCCTCATTTACTTATATACAGGCAAGGTTAATTTTAATGCTTGATAACTACTTTAGGATTACCGATTGTCCCTTTAAGTAATTACCTCATCATCATCACTCATGGCTGTATAGCATTATTATGATGATATTATCAAACAACGTTCATCCACAATATACACGTCGTAATAAGCGTCTGCATGTATTAAGTGCAAAGCGTTGTGTCTATACTCTACAGTTTGCAGAACATTACGTAACGATGAGTTAATCCCTGAACAATGTCCGCCAGATGGAGCAAATGTACTATATGCTCGCGTCCCGTCGGCAAAGATGCAATAAGGTTGTGCGCATGATGTGCTTATTAAGGCTAACCACATCCTCAATACGATCCACAATTTCACAGAGACAGGGTTCGAAGGGTAGCAGTTGTTATTTTATATTTGCCTTTGAAAAGTCAAAACACATTTCATTTAAGGCGGGTATACTGGATGCAGTCAGCCCTTCTGTAAAGACACAGCCGTATTGTGTGACATGGGTTTGGGGTATACTGGATGCAGTCAGTCCTTCTGTAAAGACACAGCCGTATTGTGTGACTAGGGTTTGGGATTAGTGTAGTTTCAGTACAATGAAAAACAGATCTGGGTAAAACGCACGCAAACGAAGCGCTTAGTTTGTTTTTAGTGTATATCTTCCTTCTAATGGACATAATAATTTTCATTCAATAACTTTTACCAAACGCTATATAATAGTAAATCCACGTTTAATATGGCAGTGTTATAACATTAGTTCGCGCCTAGACTGATAGAAATAGGTGAACATGAAGAACGTTTTTAAATCAGTTTATCAAACTCAAATTTTACTGATATCATTTTAATAAAATGCAGGTCAAGTTCAATTCATGGGTCATAGGCTGTCGAGTTATTGACTTTGCCTGATAAAACAAAATATAACACAATACCAAAGCACCTTAAGTTCGATTATCAGTCATAGGGTCCTTCTACGTGTCCTCGAAGCACAGTTGTTGAAGCACTCGCTTACAACGCAACTTTCATTCGATTCCCCGTCTCGGCTTTGTAGGTGAGTGTACGGTTATCGTTCTCTCACACACGTGGGCTTCCCCTCGATCTCTCCCGTTTTCCACATCAAATGAATTAAATTGGATTTTATAGTGGTACCAACAGCTAAGGTCATATGGCGACTTTTCCAGCTTTCATTGTTGGAGGAAGACCCCAGATGCCCTCCGGGAACTACCGACGTTCCGCAAGCCGGCTGGATAGACTCCTCACATAAAATGCATAGGCCGATGAGGGATCGAAGCAGAGCGTTGAAAGGCAAATGATTTCAAGTAGACTCTAACCACTCGGACACGGACGCCCCTTTTTCCACATCAATATCATGGTAACACTGTATCAGAAGATCATTTGTTGTGTGCCGGATTAATAATTTAAAATTGCTATATATATATATATTATATCTGTGATCTCACAAATGAATTTTTATATTGTAACGTTATTTTTAATTGTTGTATATATGCTAAATGATTTTTGATAGTAAATGAGTGTAGCAACGCTTAATGTAAAAACGTCGCTAAATTTAAAACACATTGTCGTTAAACTTAAAAAGGGTGGCTAAATGTAAACGTCGCTAAATGTAATAAATAAGGAGCTAAATGTAAAAACTTCTTTTTTGGTGTTGCTAAGTGTAAAAGTAAAAAGTGACGTATGTAAAAATGTGTGTAGAACAGTAATATATGTATTGGAAGATGCACATATGTGAATTCTTTAACATGTTTAACAAGGTATACGATGACACGAATATGTTGTATATATTTCCCAGTGATAATAATATTTTATTCCCCCATAAATATATAATGCATGAGATTTAGAATATAATTACAAACAATTGATAAATAATCATTGAGTTGGAATATGGCTTCATTCATTCGTTCGTTCGTTCGTTCGTTCACTGGTATAAGTTTGATAGCCATTGACATTCACTAGTTACATGACTAACTTGAGATACACAACAATATGACATATATGGCGTGACTTGGTTAGAGTGTGTAACAAGAGTAAAAAATAAAAATAGTAGTAGTTGCAGCAGTGGCGGTATTATTATTATCGTCGATAAACGTAAAAAGGATGGATTGAGATCTCGAAAAATGTACAATGTTGTAAACCAACAAAATGACATGTGATACTATACCATCAAACTTTTGGTTTCTTATGTTTTTATTCAAAATGTCACATTTTTACATATGCCGCTTTGCCTTTTACACTTAGAAACAAAAAATGTTTTTACATTTAACTCCTTTTTGTAACATTTAGCTCCTTTTTATTACATTTAAAGACGTTTTCATTTATATTTAGCCACCCTTTTTACGTTTAGCGACAAAAGTGTTTACATTTAGCAAGGTTTTTACATTTAGCGACGCTTTTGAAAGCAAGATTTATTTCCAACTTGCATTCATAGCCATTGCTTTTGGCGCCTCCGCATCGCCATTTGGCGCATAACCTACTTTTGTTTTGTTTTTCATAAATCGAGGCTTCATGTCGTATATGTATACTGATCTATGCTAGACGAACGTATTGGATGCTGGAAACAACTATAATGCAAATAAACAGGTCGAGAAACCCTACGAAAATCTCATTATGTATGAGTTGTTGTCCATTTGTTTTCAAGTGATTGTTTGCAAGGTTTTCTCATCAAGGGAGAAACACGACGTGATGTCACGCGCACCCTCGCTTGTGTTGAATTAGGCAAGTGAAAGGAACAAAACACCCCGGATAAATTGCAACAGATTTTTTTTCAATTGTTTCTAAACAATATATATAAATATATGATTAGAAAACAAGAATTGGACACATTTGCTCAGAAGAAACACATTGTAACGTATTTCGAAATTCGTATAATTGCGCTATCCGGTTACTAGTTCATTTACATTCTTGCCTGTTCATACAACAATTATTTGCGTTTGAAAACTGTACCCATAATTAATTCCTGTATGCATTTATACATATTACTTTTTATATTTATGTTTGGATGATTTTATAAGATAGGTTGGCGAGAAAACGATATGTATAAAAACTATTTTAGTATCAACATGAGCAATTTCGTTTCGTCCTCAGTTTCGTACCTCGTTTTGTCACAATATTAACTGAACAAAAATGTCAGCGTACAGTCTTATATCTTCAAGTTCATGTTTTCTGCAGTTTCTTTATGATAGTACAGCTGTGATAGTAGATATGTTTTACTTTCGAAAATGAACAGTTGTTCAATTTTCGAGGACAGTCTTGACAATGGACAAGATACTGTTAGTTTAATGAAGAAAGGGTGTGATGGTGTAAATAGGGCAAGTATAGCTCGTGGCGACAGGTTATGTATAAAACCTGGGCAAACTGTTCATAAAACATGTAGAGCTACATATATTAGTCCTAAATCAATAGCAGGGCGCAAGAAAAAATGTGAAGCTACTACAGGATTTGTTTCCCAGTAGGCCTTAGACTATTCAAGCCAGTAGAGTGATAAAGGCCCTCTTGTGCATCTTGCTCCCGGAAGACTACTTAATACACGTCACTCTGTAAATGACATACGTTTAGACACGGATGTCATCTTGAGTGACAGTTTGGCCATAAAACACAAATCTGTCTATCCATCAGCAATTTCATTAAATAATATTCTAGTCTAGATTTGAAACAGATTTAAACCTCTAAGATTTTTGTAGGTCGCCCAAAATCGCCAATTTGGCTGAAACTATGTCAAATTTATGGAAATTTTAAATGTCCAGCAATCGTGCAAATATTCATACAGCCTTTCCTATCAAACCTTGCATTCTCAGTACTTTGATTACATTTAGCGTTGCTACACCTAGTTTGAGTACAGTCACAGGGATAAGGAGTTTCAACGCACCCACTGTGCTGGCCGAGGTGACTGATGTGGGTAGTTGACCATTTGGACAACCGTTTTAGGGTAAAACTAGTATTTATAGGAGTCTGTGTTGATATAGATGTGTTTGAAGCCTGGATAGTTTGAACATGTGTTGGTATAGATGTGCTTGAAGCTTAGATAGTTTGAACATGTATGTTACTGGGTCGTGTTCCTGAGTCCTTAGAAGGTTTGAGGTATAAACGTCAACAATATTGTGTATGCCTTTGCAGAACAAGATTTGTCTGAATCTGATTCTGCTTGTTTCAAGCAGTGATCAAAAGAATATGGGGCATGCCTGATACTGAACTTGTAATATATAGCTTGTTTCATAATCAACAGACAAATCTGTATGTCATTTTAGAATTTAATTAAAGGGAGGTTTGACTGATTTATACAGCTGTGCATTTACACTGACGAGAGGCTCAAGTAAAGTGACGACATGTTTAATTCATACGCGCATTAATTTAGACGAAGAGACGATTTAACAAGCACTATTTGTTAAAGTGTATTTTGAATTACCGAAAAAGGTATGGACCCAGCATAAAAGGTATCTTCATGATACAAGAAGGGGAACCACTCTAGAAAAAAGGAATGGAATCAGCTCAAACAGTATCCACATATCAAGACGTCATGATACACTATGGGGAACAACTATAGAACAAAGGAATGGAACTAGCACAAACAGTATCCACATTATCAAGTTTTCATGATAGAAGAAGAGTAACCACTCTTGAAAAAGTTATGGACATAGCACATACGGTGTCAGGCCCAATCAGGAAGTACTTCCGGATCGTAGGGTGCTGAAATAATTCCTTGAAAAAATACAAAGTTTCTAGTTTGTGTTTTTCCCAAGATAAGTTTTTATTTCATTGTTAAATCTAACCTGAGGTTAAAGTAGTATGTCTGTTGTCATGAATAGTAAGTTTTTTACTGTGTTTGTCTGGACTATTTCTTTGGAGATTATGAGCACAGAGGTTATGTAGCGATGTGGTTTTGACAGATGTTTATTTCAAAAAACGCATAGTGTGAATGAATGACGCGAAATGTTGAAAAACTGAATCGGTGTTTTATTCTAAATATGGGACCGTTTGCTAGCCGAATAAAAGTGTATTTAAGTGAACGACTCTAGAAGAAAGGTATTGACCTGGCACTTATCAACTCGTCATGATACATAAAGGGGAACCACTCTCGAAGAGAAGTATTGCCCCGGCAAAAATAGTATCCATATATCAACTCGTCATGATACAAGAAGGGGAGCCACTCTAGATAAGCACTATACTGGTCTTGACGTAGACTTGCACCAGCCCCTAATGTTATCCAACATTTATAATAACTACATGATCTCACTATCCAACATGTCTTATAACTACAATACATCTCTTATATAACTAAATTATCTTGCTATCCAACATCTCTTATATCTACATTATCTCGATATCCAACATCTCTTAAAACTACACCATCTCGCTATCCAACATCTCTTATATAACTGCACTATCTCGCTATCCAACATCTCTTATATAACTACACTATCTCGCTACCCAATATCTCTTATATAACTACACTATCTCACTATCCAACATTTCATATAACAACACTATCTCGATATCCAAAATATTTTATACATTATCTCGCTGACAGATGAAATGTTTTAACTCTGCATTCTTGTATCTTATCTGTTTGTTTGTTTGTTAGTTTGTATGGTGTTTTAAGTCATTTGCAACACATGCAAGGTTATATATGACGGTCGATTTGTTTGTGATGGAGGCAGACCACCCACTTTTCCTGGGTAGAACCAGTACTGTAAACCTCCCGCCATCCGTAAGATCGACATTTCCTCACTTAGAAGTCGAGTTTTGAACCCGCGGCGGTGAGAGGCGAAGATTTACAACGCAACGTTGTTAACCATTCGGCCACGGAGACGCTTATATCTTATCTGAACATCAGGAATTCATCATGAGAAATGAAGACAACACGATATAGTGAAATGTTGATTTCTATTTTCAAAATGTAATGTATATAAATGTTGTAAATGTTAATTAGTACACAATCCATATACCAGTCAGTGTTCATGATGCAAGTTACCAAAAAGGATATCCTACAAGCAGTATATCAGTGTTAAAGTAGTGTATACAACAATCAGTAGCCATCAGTATGAGAGTAGTGTGTACTACAATCAGTAGCCATCAGTATGAGAGTAGTGTATACTACAATCAATAGGAGAGTAGCGTATACTACAATCAGTAGGAGAGTAGCGTATACTACAATCAGTAGCCATCAGCATGAGAGTAGTATATACTACAATCAGTAGCCATCAGTATGGGAGTAGTGTATACTACAATCAATAGGAGAGTAGCGTATACTACAATCAGTAGGAGAGTAGCGTATACTACAATCAGTAGCCATCAGCATGAGAGTAGTATATACTACAATCAGTAGCCATCAGTATGGGAGTAGTGTATACTATAATCAATAGGAGAGTAGCGTATACTACAATCAGTAGGAGAGAAGCCTATACTACAATCAGTAGCCATCAGTATGAGAGTTGTGTGTACTACAATCAGTAGCCATCAGTATGGGAGTTGTGTATACTATAATCAGTAACCATCAGTATGAGAGTAGTATATACTACAATCAGTAGCCATCAGTATGGGAGTAGTGTATACTACAATCAGTAGCCATCAGTATGAGAGGAGTGTATACTACAATCAATAGGAGAGTAGCGTATACTACAGTCAGTAGGAGAGTAGCGTATACTACAATCAGTAGCCATCAGTATGAGAGTAGTGTGTACTACAATCAGTAGCCATCAGTATGGGAGTAGTGTATACTACAATCAGTAACCATCAGTATGAAAGTAGTATATACTACAATCAGTAGCCATCAGTATGGGAGTAGTGTATACTACAATCAGTAACCATCAGTATGAAAGTAGTATATACTAAAATCAGTAGCCATCAGTATGAGAGTAGTGTATACTACAATCAGTAGCCATCAGCATGAGAGTAGTATATACTACAGTCAGTAGCCATCAGTAGGAGATTAGCGTCTCCTACAATCAGTAGACATCAGTATGAAAGTAATGTATAATACAATCAGTAGCAATCAGTATGAAAGTAGTGTATAACAGCAAATCGAGGGTTTAACACGAAACACTGCTATTATTAAGTGCATTTCAGTAAAAAAACATAAGTAAAACACGTTTGTTATCAGCGATTTGTATATATCCATAATATTAATAAATCGTATGTACAGATGTGTACAACATAGTTAGTATGTCCTTATGTTTAAAAAACTTTGATATGAAAGATGTTAAAATAGACAAACCGTTATAAAATGTCACTTAGAATAGTCTGGAACTAAACTGTATTAAATTTGTTAAACGCAATACTATTCTACTTAATCAGTATGAAAGTAGATAAAATATGGAGTATTGGCATAGAACCTTCTAAGCTGCTTAACTGCAGAGTTGCTGCAAATTCTATAGTAGACACTCATTTTACGATGAAGCCGCAGGGGTGGGTTGTCCTAACCCTATGGTGGGATTTGCAGTGGTTGTATTCAGTGAATTAAAACGATTATTTCGCTGTAGTATTCTACCCCGGCAATCACACGGGGATATATGAAGTTCGTTAACAACGTTTACAGTGTTGATCAAATCACTGAATTCTATTGGACGAGTACCGAGCAGACAGAATCCAAATTTGGATTTCATTTCCAATGTTATTCAGTTTATACTCAACACTTTACAATTACCTATTTATTTCACACCTGTATAATTCTAACCAAACCTTGTATTTGTAGTTTCTACATCAACTATAAACTTGATATTTCCGTTATTAATCGAATAAAACAAAAGCTTTTTTTTCAACCTGAATGACGCTGTGTAAATCATATTTTAAAGGAAAACAACAACAACAACAAAACAATATACATGTATAAATGTTCAAAATTTGAATTAAACTAAATCGTGAGATAAATCGTGAATGACTCATTGAGGTTAACTGCATGAGTTATCTTCCCATATTACAAATACAGGATTTGGGCTCAATAAAGATTGCTGGGACTCTAGATACCAGAAGGTGTACAATATGTTTTGACTGTTTTAGGTACCATCAGTACTGTACAATAGTGGTAATACGGGATGATCACATGGTTAACAATATAGAAAAAGATTGGTTAGATGTATACAAGTGTGAAATAATATGAGTTCGTTGTGCATCACTTGTAAAATAAAAATGTACGTGACTCTCATTTGAAAGCTATTTACATCCATGTAAAATCTGGTCAAAATTGGTGCCGAGGAGAAGTGCTGTAAGAATGTACGGGAGACGACGGCAGACGTATACACAGGGCGATCACGATGTTGACTTTTTGAATTTGGCTGAGGTGAGCTATAACATAATGCATTCTATAGCTATAATGAGCAAGTAACGATACATTTCTGCTCGCAAACATATTGACACTGACAAACTTGAACTAAATAAAGATGGAAATAAATATGATGATAACTTAAGCCGTTCTTAAACTTAAACTTAAGCGTGCTCTATTATGGAATGCACACTTTGTCAATATGATTCAATAACAAAATGTAAAGAAAAGACGTAAAGGGGCTGACGGTAATTATGAGAGGATTGTTCTCTTTAAATTATCCAGGAATATACATATCTTGAGTTTACCTCTTTGTTTCTTTAAAAAGAGGCCCAAGTTGCTATTAGACGCTATATATATATATGTATTGATATTGAATATATACTAACCATCTTCGCATGTGTCTTCTTTTGGTTAATTTTATCAACACGTCGTTTTCATTTTGTTTCAGTTTCATTGACGTATATCCAACTACGACGTTGTACCAGATTTAACCAATGTATTGTGTTTTTAAATTCACGATTAAATACATAAATGTACCATTAAAATCTCCAAATGTGAAGATGCTTCAAATTATTTTTTAATTATTTTTTACATGCAAAGCTGGAATGATGACTTTGCAAACCATGCATGATTTGCAATGATTTGGAAATACAGTGCCTTTGGCAGTTTAGTTATCTTTCCTTAAAATAAGGATTAAAATAAAATAAAAAATATGCAAAACTTCCAACAAAAAATGAGAGACCGAGAGAGAGAGTTTGGTATGCAGTCGATAGTGCGGCTGACAATATCGGTAAACCAGGACCACACCGTTATCACTGAGTTTCGTCCTAGGGCAAGACACGTTCACCTAGGCTCGTCCGTCGAATGGGAAAGTAAAACGAGTGGTCCCGTGTATCGGAGAATAACTACCCTCCGAACACATTAAAGAAACATAGCAACCTATACGATACTAAGAGTAGGGCACGGTCTCCGGATTTCTATTTATCCGTCCCTTCTCTCTGGGACAGCTCTAAATAACATATAATGTGTTGATGAGCCGTTAAACAACATTCAGTTCGTTAAGCAGTGTATCAGTATTTTAGGTAATATGTAATTCCACATAAAGTAACCAATTTTATGAAAATCAAAACAATATGGTAAATCCAGTAAATGAAAAAGTGGCATGAATGAAATGGATATGACTGAGTATTGCGCAAGCTACAAAATTATATTCATTACGTTTAACACGTATTTTTACCTAACTTTCCAAACAGTTTAAGCTTCTCCCCACTTCTACGTTTACCAAAAAACAAAACATGAATGGAACTATAACGCTAGGGTGTTATTGGACTATATATACGCGTTTATACTGCTGCTTTTCATATGAATAGAATGTGTTCGTCTTATTTGACATGAAACACTTTGACAACATTGCCACTCATTCCCACATATAGTCTGTCCTCGCTATCAAAGTATGTAATTGAATATGGAGAAATCACTCCATGTTTCTGTCCCAGTAGTATCTGTATCTTGGTACAATTGGCTGTTATCTGATGGACGTTATTGGAACCCTGGCCACATACATACACTGTCCCTGTCCTGTCTATAGCCAGACCATATGGGCTCTTCAGGTTATCATCCTTGTAGACCGCCTTTACGGTACCGTCTATCGTCATACACGTCACTGTGTTTTTGTAGTAATCAGACACGTACATGGCCGTCTTATCTGGGCTAATCGCTATGTATCTCGGACAATTAAACAGTTGTGCACCGTTGGAATCTGTATTCAGACTTCTCAACACACACCCGTTCATGTCCATCATTTCAACTTTACCTGGGATCTGGAATGTCACAATAAGTGTGCCGTCATTGTTTACTAGTCCCCAACACTGACCATTTGTCTTTATCTCTCGACCCTTGGACAAGGAGGATGACGTTGTAGACAGGAGCTGGATCTTCTTCTCATTATAGACTGTCACGGCTACTTGACTGTTGTCGATCATAGTTATGTCCCTTGGGTAAGATGTCAGTTGTACTTCAGACGTTACCTTGTTTTGTTTTATGTCCACTAGTTTAATTTTTTTGTTGTTGGAGTCAGCAATGACGAGTTGGTTGTCGGACAGTAGGCATGATCCCGTGATATTGTAGACAGTGGAATCAGTGGATGACTTAACATCGAGGTCGGCAACATGGACAGGTGTAACTGATTTCCGCAACAACTCCGGTGCAGGTGAAATGGATTTTTGCAACACAGGTAACATCACTAACTGTCCTAATACTTTCTGGTTACTCTCGACAGAAGATGACTGTTTCAGTTTAGTAAAGGTATACCTTCTGATTGTGTTGTCTGCCTCTATTTTTCTCAGACTGTCTTCTAATGTTTGTATTTGATCGGTCGCGTTTATCACTTCTACAAAAAATTGACTTTTTTGATTCGTTTGTTGCAATTTTTCAAGTTTAGTCGTCATTGATCGAATTTCAGATATTATGGCGTTGCTTGTGTCAGAAATAGAGCTCATCAACTTCAAATCCTCATCTCTGACTACTGTAATCAATTTCTCTACATCTTCCTTCGCTTTGGAGTGGTATGTTTCAATTTCCTCCACATGTTTCTTTGACAGACTCAGTGTACGGCCATATTGTTGTTCTAGTCCATTTAATTTCTTCATTAACTCTTTATATCGGAGACTCTGAACAATTCCTTCAGATACGTCGGATAATTTGCCTATCGTACAGCCTATGTGACCAATCTTCACGCATCGCTGGCATCCTAGCTGGTCATGTGATTTGCAGAAAAGGCTAATAATCTCACCTTTATGTCGAGCGCATGGTTCCGTACATGTGTCAATCGTCGTAGACAAGGTCTTGATCTTAGGCATTTGGGACTTGTCCAGTATGACATGGTGCCTGGATAGTCGTACTTTACGGTGATGAGTAACACACGCGGTACATAAATACTCTTGACAGTCTGTGCAGTACCCATCGGCACCATCATCACCACACGGCTCACAGCATATTTCCGTCACTTCGTCTGATCCGGCTTTCACGGATGCCATATTGACGTTCTTTACAAAATAAAAGAGTGAAACACATGATATATTTTCTATAATTTATGACTTAATGTGTAAGGAGAACACTGACTATAATCTCAAACTCAATACGTGTAGTAGATAAAAAAGCCTATGTATGCATTCCTACCAATACGTGTACGGGAGATTTACATCTAGATAAAATATGGAGAATGTGCCTAGAACCTTCTAACCTACATAATTGCTGCAAATTCTATTGTAGACACTCCATTTATGATGGAGCAAAGTTTCCACATTTGCATATGCGGTGTCATGAAGAAAACCTTGAATGAGCATGATAAAAAAATGACAAAATGAACATGAAGGGGAGGGGGTTGGGAGGGTCCTACCCCTCTGCCTCGAGTGGGATTTGTTTTGGTTGTATTCGACCCCGGCAACCACACGGGGACTGTTTGCTTCTGAAGTTCTGTCATGTTCTAATATTAATTTTAATAGTGTCTCGCTGGTCTACATGATAGATCATCAATACAAGCCAGGGCTTTTTCTAGAGGTCCCATGGGGCCGAAATTCGACCCCATTCCCAATGAAAAATAGGTACTTTTTTCCCCAATTGTTGAAAAAAAATCCAAATGTGAAAAAACAACAACACGTACTTGTATTTTTTATACATATTATATCCTTTAAGTTACATACTAATAAAAAAAAGTTCCTTTTAGTGATTTAATAGTGTTCATTTATACTTTTTAGACTTTTGCTTTGCCCTAACTTGTAACATGTTGCCGTTGACAGCTTTCAATTTGGCCGTTTTATCGATGAAAATACTTCCCAATTTGGTCGTTTCTACGATAAAAATTCCCCAAATTTACCAGGGGCCCCTTTCCTAAAATACCTAGCAGTTTTAAAGTCAAAATGAGGTAAAATTAATAAATCGAGGTACTAATTTTAATGCGTTAATAAACCCAAGATTGCCATGTGTCCTTTTAAATAATAGTCTACTCAAATCTTTCATTTTTTATACAATTTATTTTAGCATCGATGTATTTTTCCGATGTTCATCTCTCTTTCTCTTTCTCTCTCTCTCTCTCTCTCTCTCTCTCTCAATCGTTTTAAAGGGGTACATCATGTTTTTGGTGGGTATCTAGGAGTCCGTCTTGAAATAACGATGTGTTCTACTTAAACAGGCCTAAGCATAATGGATAAGAGTAGTATGAACCCTGCCTATTATGACCCCTGGTTTATACGGAAATTCATGATACACAGTAATATGTGCTATCTACAATACACACCAGGGTTACTTTGACTTTAACCCTGCCTCCATTTAAATAAATACAACATAATAACATTTGGAGTTATCTTATGGATATTATCTATTTTGCATTGTTATTCGACCATAGGTTTTAATATACAATTGGTGCAACCTGTACGAAATTCGACGCCTGGAAACAAGACGTAATTTTACCAAAATTCCAGGCGTCAAATAGTTAGTAACCATTTAAATTAAACAGAAAAACCAGGCGTCAACACGGAAAGTAGCAGAAATTTGAGGCGTAATAGGCAAATGAGTTACGCCTGGAATAATTGACGGGTGTCATTTATGCAGACGTAAACACAAAAATGACATGAGTCGCTTAGTAAAATGACAGGCGTAAACTAGACGGAAACTAGCTGGAATTTGAGGCGTAATATGCAAATGAGTTACTTCTTACCATTTATCCAAAGAAAACATCATGAACGTTGTTAACCACCAACAATTTATTAATAAATGAATAAAGCCACATCAATTAGGTAACTTAATCATATAAAACAATACACATTTTATGTTATCCAGTCAGGTTCTAATTATGAGCTTATAAATAGTATTGAATTATTAGTAGTACAGTTTAGGTCTGTATGTATAGAACAATGTGAAATGTATTCGTACCTCAGACAGTGCATTGTTGTAAAATTATTCCTTTGTGTTAGGTTTCACTTATAACTAACCTTCTAATTAAATATGTTTTACTACATTGTCCAGATATATACATACAATCCACACACAATTTGGGTTGGTAACACATTATTAATAAGTTAAAATAAACATTGTTTAAGCCTAAGAGTTTAATGCCAATATTTTTTCTCACAAAATGTCAAACTGAATTTTCTCCCAGAATGCAATTTAAAATCCATTTCCTCAAATAATCAGTTATAAAATACGCCTGTGAAATATTAAAATCCAAAATGACGCCCGTCATAATGTTAGCCTCTTGCCAGGCGTCATTTTTACATGTTTACGCCTCTATCAAGAGACGTCAAAGTAATATTATTCCGTCTCCTGCTCGTTAACATTTGGAAAAAGAGCATTACGCCTAAAAACAGTAGGAATCGTTTACTTTACGCCTGGTTTCCGTCTGCTTTTTTCGTACAGATATATAATCAACAATTAGTTATATGAAACACTTATAAGCATAATGGATAAGCCTATTATGACCCCTGGTGTACACGGAAATTCATATTACACAGTAATATGTGCTATCATAGAATACACACCAGGGATAATTAAGCATATTATGCCTCATGCCAATGATGTGAATGTTGGTTGCTTACACTAAGGTCCATCCTTCGTAAATAGTGTGTTTGCTGTTAACTGTATAACGTTAATGCAGTTTAAATGATAAATAGCGGACATTGTTGAACAATATAGGGTGAGGACCGATAATTGGACTCAATCCACCCCACCCAACAAAACAAATCCTATCTTAAAGGTTTACATGGCAGTCTTGAGTGTTGTTTTTAAATTATGATATTGAATTGGATTTTATACTCGCACCAACAGCTAAGGTCATATGGCGACTTTCCAGCTTCCATTGGTGGAGGAAGACCCCAGGTGCCCCTCCGGGCAATTTTCGTGCACGGGCCCATACCTGCATGGTAGAACAACCGACGTTCCGCAAGCCAGCTGGATAGCTTCCTCACATAAAGATTTCTAGGCCCCTGAGGGATCGAACCTACATCGTGAGAGGAAAATGATTGCATGCCAATCCACCCCCACCCATCAAAACAAATCCTATCTTAAAGTGACATACGGCAGTCTTGCGTGTGTATTTTGTTTGTGTTTTTAATCACGATGTTCAGTGGTTTTTTTTACATTACTTGCGTTCGTTCAATCATTAGTATTAATTATAAGAATAGTATAAATGTTTAAAGCATTATTTTTGCTTATTATTAATAGCTGATTATATTGCACCTATGGTAGAATAAGACGAAATAATGAAAAGTCATAATTTTATATAATTATAGGCAAGCAAGTTTAAAGTTAAAATGATACTAAATTAAGACAGTAATTTTAATGTTTTATAAGCATTTTAAAGGGACACTGTCCGTAAGTAAGCAGATATTGAGCATAACCAAATAACTGTCTGACTTTTATTCATTGAAATGTATACATGAAAACATGAGGATAGACCCTAAGAAGTATGTAGGAATACATTCGTGAGTTTGAAAAAAAAGTTTTAATTATTAAATGTAAATAAAGTGGGACCCACAATATTTACCTTTTATGCGTTCACGTGACTTCCATAGCGCACTAGGTTTTCACCATAGTATGTATTGCCTAATATGTATAGCCCGCTTAGTTCAGTCGGGAGCGAGTTCCGACAACTTTACGCTCACGCACACTTATTTTTACTGCGAGTTTGGGCTGCGAGTTTAAAACCACGAAGTGGATTTGCTTTTTTTTGTACCGCGATTGAATTCCGTCAAACAATCTTGCTTTTAGTTAGCAAATATTGAATAATGTTTAGTGTATAATGTTTGCGAACATAATTATTGGGTGTTTTATAAGCTAATAGTTACGGACAGTGTCCCTTTAAGACTGCCATGTGTATTTTAAATGACGGCTCCATGACCAATTGTTTTATACATATACGTATTTTATGTTCTACTTTCGTTTTCAAATAGATAGTATGCACTTTAATAATATCAACAAATGTTAACACATTATTTTAAGCGGAAGAAGTTAACTGTACGAATAGTTGTTTACAGTTATATTGTTTATGAAGTTTATATATTTAGAATTCTGATTTCGTTTTCGAACTGGCCAGTTATTCATCTTACAAATCATTAATAACAACTGCAGCACTTGTTCGAATTTGTATACAGAAAATATATCACGATATCCTCCTCTGTAATACAAAACAAACAACTAAAACAATGAAGAAGAAAGGTCATTACCTTAACAATATCTACTCGTGCTGACCTGGACTCAGTTTTTCGGGAGAGATGACGTCATAAGCGGTGTTATAGTAGCTAATCAAAGTAATCTACATTGTGTCCGCCAGGTTCGCTGCGCCCTATCGTCAGTTGTGACGTAGCCGGTGTATATATAGAATGAGTAATATAAGTACTGATAGGCCTGTGAAAAACTAGCTGTTTGTACCAAATTTACGGAAATATTTAGTAGTTACTAGTTTATACAACTCGCACATATTTCCGTGAATTTTGAAGAAATGCGTTATCCTTTGTTTGCAAAACAGACGAATTTACAAACGTAGTAGATCTATATAAAATAAATAAATAAATTAATTAATTAGTTAAATTGCATTTACAAAGAAGCTATTACGTCCCCCTATTACGTATGTTTCTATACTCTACAGTATTAAAATAAGTAAAGAGACCAGATTCATTGTGTCAATATCAAAATCCAGAATGTTAGTGTTTTAGCACCACAGATTCTCAGTTTACCACATCGATTACATTGAAACATCATAACATTAGTTAAACTGAAATTTCATAATTTTTCATTACAGAGATGTTGAGATTTTATTTTATTTTCAGTAGGTGATAACATTTGTATTACTCGGTTTTTATCCTTAGGTTCTATAGTAAAAAAAATCTTTGGCAGAGTAAAAAGATGATAATTTTCAAGATTTTGATTTTAAAATATACATATATTAAATCGTTTTGCATGAATGTGCATGAAATAGGCAGGTTTTAAAAGAATCACACGGTAGATACCTTAATTTTAACAGTAAACTTGGTTGAACATCAAGGATAAAGACCGAGTTTATCACCTACCAGAATGTATTAGTTATGTCTTATATCTGGTCACTGATTGGTCAGTTTTTTTGATGATGCTCTAGAAAAATTATGAATACAATCAAAAGTGACAAGATATGTGATGAGCCAGGTAACTATTAAAAGGACACACAGCACTCTTTTTTTCAAACTCGCGGCCTCATCATCATCGTCATCATCATAATCATCATCATCATCGTCATCATCGCCATCATCATCATCCATGTAGGATTATTATGACTGATATATCAAACTACTTTATTCTTTGCGTAGCATCCACAATATACACGTCGTAATAAGCGTATATATTATAGAAACAGTGCAAAGCGTTGTGTCTATACTCTACAGTTTGCAGAACTGTAGGTACAGGTGATTTGATCCCTGAACAATGTCCGCAGGATGGAGCAAAACGTACCTATTTGATTTTAATCGGAACCCCGGCATAGCCTCGATTCTGCTGAAAGCAATTAAACCTCGGGTTGGAATTCCCGATCTTTACCGGATACCCATGAACGATTCTTATAATGTTCGCACTCCGTAGGCAAAGATGCCATAAGGCTGTGCGCATGATGTCCTCACGCGGTATTACACCACATCATCACTGCCGTAGATCTCAGTTTAGCGTATGCATATATCGCGATACCACAAGGATGATCCCATGGTGTGCTCACAAGTTATTACACCAAAGCATTGATACGATCCACATTACACACGGGCAATCACAGTGACAGGACTCGGCGTGTAGCAGTTATGCTATAGTTGCCTTTGAAAAGTCAAAAGCACATTTCATTTAAGGCGGGTATACTGCATACAGTCTGCCATTCTGTAGAGACACAGCCGTATTGTGTAACTAGTGTTTGGGGTTAGAGTTCTTCCAGCACATTGACCAGCTGGGTAAAAAGCACGTAAACGAAGCGGGGTAAAAAGCACGCAAAAGGAGCGTTCAATTTGTTTTTAGTGTATATTGTCCTTCTAATGGACGTAATAGTTTTCATTCAATAACTTCTACGAAACGCTATAAAATAGTAAAGTTAACCCACGTTTAACATGGCAGTGTTATAACATTAGTTCACGCCTAATCGATCTAGTAGACTGATGGGAATAGGTTAAAATGAGGAACGCTTTTAAATCAGTTTATCAACTCATATTTTACAGATAGCATTTTAATAAAATGCAGGTTAAGTTCAATTCATGTGTCATTGGTGATCGAGATATGGCTTCTGCTTGATAAAACAAAAGTGAAATGTTTGGTTTCAAACAATTAAATAGGCTTTAGTGTAATAAACCCGACAAATATAATAACACAATACCAATGGACGTCAAGTTTGATTATCAGTCATCGGGTCCTTCTACGTGTCCTCGAAGCACAGTTGTTGAAACACTCCCTCACAACGCAACTTTCATTCGATTCCCCGTCGCGGCTTTATACGCGAGTGTACGGTTATCGTCTTCTCACACACGTGGACTTCCCCTCGCGTTCTCCCGTTTTCCACATCAAATAAATTGAATTGGATTTTATAGTCATACCAACAGCTAAGGTCATATGGCGACTTTTCCAGCTTTCATGGGTGGAGGAAGACACTGATGTTCCGCAAGCCAGCTGGATAGCTTCCTCACATAAAGATGCACAGGCTCATGAGGGATCGAACGAACAACGTTGAGGGGCAATTGATTGCAAGTCAGAGACTCTAGCCACTCGGACACTGACGTCCCCTTTTCCACATCAGCATCATGGTAACACTGTCATCCGCTTCACCGAGAATGAATTGTATAAGCTTCTTCTTCTTCTTCTTTTTCTATATATATATACAGCACTCCTTCATTTACGGAATAAGAAGATCGCCGGGTTAATAAAGTGCTTTACACTATATGTCTGTGATTTGACAAATGGAGTTTTATATTACAATGTTAATTTAAATTGTTGTACATATGCTTACTGATTTGATACAAGAACGGGACCACTCTATAAAAATGGTACGGACCCAGCATAGACAGTATTCAAATATTAGGTCGTCATGATACAAGAAAGGGAACCACTCTAGAAAAAAGGTATGGACCCAGCAAAAACAGTATCCACATATCAAGTCGTCATGATACAAGAAGGGGAATCACTCTAGAAAAATGGCATGGACCCAGCATAAACTGTATCCATATATCAAGTCGTCATGATACAAGAAGGGAAACCACTCTAGAAAAAAGGTATGGACCCAACATAAACAGTATCCACATATCAAGTCGTCATGATACAAGAAGGGGAACCACACTAGACAAATGGTATGGGCCCAGCATAAACAGTATCCACATATCAAGTCGTCATGATACAAGAAGGGTTATCACTCTAGAAGAAAGGTATGGACCTAGCACAAACAGTATCCACACAACTCGTCATGATACAGGAAAGGGAACCACTCTATAAGAAAGATATGGACCTGGCACAAACAGTATCCACATATCAACTCGTCATGATAGAAGAAGTAGAACCACTCTAGATTAACACTACACTAGCCTTGATGTAGACTGGCACCATCCTCTAATGTTATCCGACATCTCTTACATCTCTTACAACTACACTATCTCGCTATCAAACATCTCTTATAACCACATTATCTCGTAATCCAACATCTCTTATAAATACCCTATCTCGCTATCCAACATCTCTTATAACTACACTATCTCGATATCCAACATATCTTATAACTACACTATCTCGCTATCCAACATCTCTTATAACTACACTATCTCGATATCCAACATCTCTTATAACTACACTATCTCGTTATCCAACATCTCTTATAACTATACTATCTCGATATCCAACATCTCTTATAACTACACTATCTCGCTATCCAACATCTCTTATATAACTACACTATCTCGCTATCCAACATATAACTACACTATCTCGATATCCACCATCTCTTATAACTACACTATCTCGCATCCAATATCTCTTATAACTACACTATCCCGCTATCCAACATTTATTATAACTACACTATCTCGATATCCAACATCTCTTATAACTACACTATCTTGATATCCAACATCTCCTATATAACTTAACTATCTCGCTATCCAACGTCTCTTATATAACTACACTATCTCGCTATCCCACTTCTCTTATTTCTACACTATCTCGCTGACAGATGAAATGTTGTAACCTTGCATTCTTATATCTTATTTGAACATCAGGAATTCGCCATGAGAGATGAAGACAACAAGACAGAGAGGGACGTTTATTTTTATTTTCAAAATGTAATGTATATACATTTTGTATATGTTAATTAATATACAATCCATATACTGCTGCTACCAGTCAGTGTTCATGATGTACATTACCAAAGACGATATCCTACATTCCGTAGCCATCAGTAGGAGAGTAGCGTATACTACAATCAGTAGCCGTCAATATGATAGTATTGTATACTACAATCAGTAGCCATCAGTATGAGAGTATTGTATACTACAATCAGTAACCATCAGTATGAGAATATTGTATACCACAATCAGTAGCCATCAGTATGAGAGTAGCGTATACTGCAATCCGTAGCAATCAGTATGAGAGTAGCGTATACTACAATCAGTAGCTATCAGTATGAGAGTATTGTATACTACAATCAGTAGCCATCAGTTGGACAGTAGCGTATACTACAATCAGTAGCCATCAGTATGAGAGTATTGTATACTACAATCAACAGCCATCAGTAGGAGTGTAGCGTGTACTACACTCAGTAGCCATCAGTAGGAGAGTATGGTATACTACAACCAGTAGCCATCATTATGAGAGTAGCATATATTACAATCAGTAGCCATCAGTATGAGAGAATTGTATACTACAATCTGTAGCCATCATGCAGTAAGAGAGTAGCGTATACTACATTCAGTAGCCATCAGTATGAAAGTAGCGTATACTACATTCAGTAGCCATCAGTATAATAGTATTGTATACTACAATCAGTAGCCATCAGTAGAAGGGTATTGTATAAATTCAGTAGTCATTAGTATGAGAGTAGCGTATACTACATTCAGTAGCCATCAGTAGAAGGGTTTTGTGTAATACAATCAGTAGCCATCAGTATCAGAGTAGCGTATACTACATTCAGTAACCATCAGTATGAGAGTATTGTAAATTACAATCAGTAGCCATCAGTAAGAGAGTATTGTATACTACATTCATCAACCATCAGTTCGAGAGTAGCGTATACTACAATCAGTAGCCATCAGCAGGAGAGTAGCGTTTACTACAATCAGGAGCCATCAGTATGAGAGTAGCGTATACTACAATCAGTTACCATCAGTAGGAGAGTAGTGTATACTACAATCAGTAGCCATCAGTAGGAGAGTAGTGTATACTACAATCAGTACCCATCAGTAGGAGAGTAGTGTATACTTCAATCAGTAGCCATCAGTATGGGAGTAGTGTATACTACAATCAGTTACCATCAGTAGGAGAGTAGTGTATACTACAATGAGTAGCCATCAGTAGGAGAGTAGTGTATACTACAATCAGTAGCCATCAGTAGGATAGTAGTGTATACTATAATCAGTAGTCATCAGTATGAGAGTAGTGTATACTACACTCAGTTACCATCAGTATGAGAGTAGTGTATACTACAGTCAGTAGCCATCAGTAGGAGAGTAGCGTATACTACATTCAGTAGCCATCAGTATGAGAGTAGCATAAACTACATTCAGTAGCCATCAGTAGAAGGGTATTGTATATTACAATCTGTAGCCATCAGTATGAGAGTAGCGTATACTACATTCAGTAGCCATCAGTATGAGAGTAGCGTATACTACATTCAGTAGCCATCAGTAGAAGGGTATTGCATATTACAATCAGTAGCCATCAGTATGAGAGTAGCGTATACTACATTCAGTTACCATCAGTACGAGAGTATTGTATACTATATTCAGTAGCCATCAGTATGAGAGTAGCATATACTACATTCAGTAGCCATCAGTAGAAGGGTATTGTATATTACAATCTGAAGCCATCAGTATGAGAGTAGCGTATACTACATTCAGTAGCCATCAGTATGAGAGTTGCGTATACTATATTCAGTAGCCATCAGTAGAAGGGTATTGCATATTACAATCAGTAGCCATCAGTAGGAGAGTAGCGTATACTACATTCAGCTACCATCAGTATGAGAGTATTGTATACTACATTCAGTAGCCATCAGTAGAAGGGTATTGTATATTACAATCAGTAGCCATCAGTATGAGAGTAGCGTATACTACATTCAGTAACCATCAGTAAGAGAGTATTGTATACTAAATTCAGCAACCATCAGTATGAGAGTAGCGTATACTACAATCAGGAGCCATCAGTATGAGGGTAGCGTATACTACAATCAGTTACAATCAGTAGGAGAGTAGTGTATACTACAATCATTAGCCATCAGTAGGAGAGTAGTGTATACTACAATCAGTAGCCATCAGTAGGAGAGTAGTCTATACTACAATCAGTTACCATCAGTAGGAGAGTAGTGTATACTATAATCAGTAGTCATCAGTATGATAATAGTGTATACTACAATCACTTACCATCAGTAGGAGAGTAGCCTATACTACATTCAGTAGCCATCAGTATGAGAGTAGCGTATACTACATTCAGTAGCCATCAGTAGAAGGGTATTGTATATTACAATCAGTAGCCATCAGTATGAGAGTAGCGTATACTACAATCAGTAGCCATCAGCAGGAGAGTAGCGTTTACTACAATCAGGAGCTATCAGTATGAGAGTATCGTATACTACAATCAGTTACCATCAGTAGGAGAGTAGTGTATACTACAATTAGTAGCCATCAGTAGGAAAGTACTGTATACTACAATCAGTAGCCATCAGTATGGGAGTAGTGTATACTACAATCAGTTACCATCAGTAGGAGAGACGTGTATACTACAATAAATAGCCATCAGTAGGAGAGTAGTGTATACTACAATCAGTAGCCATCAGTAGGATAGTAGTGTATACTATAATCAGTAGTCATCAGTATGAGAGTAGTGTATACTACAGTCAGTTACCATCAGAATGAGAGTAGTGTATACTACAGTCAGTTACCATCAGTAGGAGAGTAGCGTATAATACATTCAGTAGCCATCAGTATGAGAGTAGCATATACTACATTCAGTAGCCATCAGTAGAAGGGTATTGTATATTACAATCTGTAGCCATCAGTATGAGAGTAGCGTATACTACATTCAGTAGCCATCAGTATGAGAGTAGCGTATACTACATTCAGTAGCCATCAGTAGAAGGGTATTGCATATTACAATCAGTAGCCATCAGTATGAGAGTAGCGTATACTACATTCAGTAACCATCAGTAAGAGAGTATTGTATACTAAATTCAGCAACCATCAGTATGAGAGTAGCGTATACTACAATCAGGAGCCATCAGTATGGGAGTAGCGTATACTACAATCAGTTACAATCAGTAGGAGAGTAGTGTATACTACAATCATTAGCCATCAGTAGGAGAGTAGTGTATACTACAATCAGTAGCCATCAGTAGGAGAGTAGTCTATACTACAATCAGTTACCATCAGCAGGAGAGTAGTGTATACTATAATCAGTAGTCATCAGTATGAGAGTAGTGTATACTACAATCACTTACCATCAGTAGAAGAGGGGCCTATACTACATTCAGTAGCCATCAGTATGAGAGTAGCGTATACTACATTCAGTAGCCATCAGTAGAAGGGTATTGTATATTACAATCAGTAGCCATCAGTATGAGAGTAGCGTATACTACATTCAGTAACCATCAGTATGTTAGTATTGTATACTACAACCAGGAGCCATCAGCAGGAGACTAGCGTATATTACAATCAGGAGCCGTCAGTCTGAGAGTAGCGTATACTACAATCAGTTACCATCAGTAGGAGAGTAGTGTATACTACATTCAGTTGCCACCAGTAGGAGAGTAGTGTATACTACATTCAGTAACCATCAGTATGTGAGTATTGTATACTACAACCAGTAGCCATCAGCAGGAGAGTAGCGTATATTACAATCAGGAGCCGTCAGTATGAGAGTAGCGTATACTACAATCAGTTGCCACCAGTAGGAGAGTAATGTATAATACAATCTTTAGCCATCAGTAGGAGAGTAGTGTATACTATAATCAGTAGTCATCAGTATGAGAGTAGTGTATACTACAATCAGTTACCATCAGTATGAGAGTTGTGTATACTACAATCAGTTACCATCAGTATGAGAGTAGTGTATACTACAATCAGTTACCATCAGTATGAGAGTAGTGTATACTACAATCAGTTACCATCAGTAGGAGAGTAGTGTATACTACAATCAGTAGCCATCAGTAGGAGAGTAGTGTATACTACAATCAGTAGTCATCACTATGATAGTAGTATATACTACATTCAGTAGCCATCAGTAGGAGAGTAGTGTATAATACAATCAGTAGTCATTAGTAGGAGAGTAGTGTATACTACAATCAGTTACCATCAGTAGGAGAGTAGTGTATACTATAATCAGTAGTCATCAGTATGAGTGTAGTGTATGCTACAATCAGTTACCATCAGTAGGAGAGTAGTGTATACTACAATCAGTAGCCACCAGTAGGAGAGTAGTGTATACTACAATCAGTAGCCATCAGTAGGAGAGTAGCGTATTCTACAATCAGTAGCCATCAGTAGGAGAGTAGTGTATACTACAATATGTGGCCATCAGTAGGAGAGTAGTGTATACTATAATCAGTAGTCATCAGTATGAGAGTAGTGTATACTACAATCAGTTACCATCAGTAGGAGAGTAGTGTATACTTCATTCAGTTACCACCAGTAGGAGAGTAGTGTTTACTACATTCAGTTGCCACAAGTAGGAGAGTAATATATACTACAATCTGTAGCCATCAGTAGGAGAGTAGTGTATACTATAATCAGTAGTCATCAGTATGAGAGTAGTGTATACTACAATCAGTTACAATCAGTATGAGAGTAGTGTATACTACAATCAGTTACCATCAGTATGAGAGTAGTGTATACTACAATCAGTTACCATCAGTATGTGAGTATTGTATACTACAATCAGTTGTCATCACTATGAGAGTAGTATATACTACATTCAGGAGCCATCAGTAGGAGAGTAGTGTATAATACAATCAGTAGTCATTAGTAGGAGAGTAGTTTATACTACAATCAGTTACCATCAGTAGGAGAGTAGTATATACTATAATCAGTAGTCATCAGTATGAGTGTAGTGTATGCTACAAGCAGTTGCCATCAGTATGAGAGTAGTGTATACTACAATCAGTTACCATCAGTATGAGAGTAGTTTATACTACAATCAGTTACCATCAGTAGGAGATAGCGTATTCTACAATCAGTAGCGATCAGTAGAAGAGTAGCGTATTCTACATTCATTAGCCATCAGTATGAGAGTAGTGTATACTACAGTCAGTTACCATAAGAATGAGAGTAGCGTATTCTACATTCATTAGCCATCAGTATGCGAATATTGTTTACTACAATCAGTAGGTATCAGTATGAAAGTATTGTACTACAGCAAATGTAACCGGTGTAAAATTATCTTCGTAATATATATACATATTTTACATATGTGTACTAATATGTAGATACCCATAACGTGCCCATTTAATAAACATAGAATCAAATGAACTATAGATTCTGTCTGTAAAATGAACTTTTATTTCATACATGTAAGGTTCTAACTAAACGTTGTATTTTTAGTTTCTACATTTAAATTCCACCTTAAAATTTTCATTATTAATAGAATAGAACAAATAAAAAAAAATTCCACCATTTATGAGCTGTGTAAAATATGTTTTGCAAACACGTGTAAATGACCTAAACAGTACTGTTTCAATTTAATTTGAAGTAAAATAAAATCGTGTGATAAATAGTAAATGACTCAGTGACTTTAACTGTTAGCTGTATCTTCCCATAGTACACATATGGACTATGTAAAAAAAGTAATTGGACTCCACATCTACTGAATACAGATTTCCGGGACTTTAGAAAAGAAAATGGAGTACAATATGAAACTAATATTTGAATTCAAGCATGTTGGAAATGCCTTAATTTTGGGGGCGAAAAATGTGTATTTCTGTCAAAAATAGCCGGAATCTGGAATTATTTTTTAAAATTAATTCGAACATAAACTTATCAAATTGAATCAATAGAATGTTGCACAGCATACATATTCAAGTTTTTCCTGGCATCATATATAACATATGTGCTCAAATATTGGCATTTTAGGTCAAAATGTTAGAAAAAATGACAAAAATTTAGAAAAAATATGTAATACAATAGAATAAAGACTTATTTAAAATTTTAGATAGACAAAGGTCCAATTATTAAGAAGAAAAAAGTCCCGAACCATATGATTCTTAAAATATTGCCTTAATTTTCAGGCGAAAAATGTGTATTTCCGTCAAAAATCGACGGAATCTGGAATTATTTTTTGAAAATAGTTTGAACATAAACTTATCAAATTGAAGCAATAAAATGTTGCACACTATACATATCCAAGTCATTTATTGTATCAGATATAATATATATGCTCAAGTATTAATGTTTTAGGGCAAAATGTTGAAAAAATTACTAAAATCGCTGATTTCGTCTAAAAACGTAGTGTTTTCCCCAAAACTCACTAAAGCCCCAACGCTCAGATGGCACACATGTCTCATTTTGAAACTCATTATATGTTCTTTCAGATAATCATACCCTCTCCTACTACTCACAGTCTAATTATACAACATTCAATTCGGTATGCGGTGTATCAACAGTCTATGATACATGTAATCACACATAAAGTAACACATTTCAAGACAGGTAAAACAATCGGGTAAATCCAGTAAATAAATAGGTGGCATGAATGAAATGGATATGACTGAATATTGCGCAAACTACAATTTTATATTTACATCACTTATATTAACATTTACCTAACTTTCCAAACGGTTTAAGCTTCTCTCCACGTCTAAGTTTAGCATTTACCTAAACAGTCATGACTGAAACTATAACGCTAAGGTTTTATTTGACTATAAACGCGTTACACTGCTGCTTTTCATATAAATAGAATGTGTTCATCTTATTTGACATGAAACACTTTAACAACGTAGCCTCTCATTCCCACATATAGTTTTTCCTCACTATCAGAGTATGTGAGTGAGTATGGAGAGGTCACTCCAAGTTCCTGTCCCAGTAGTATCTGTATCTTGGTACACTCGGCTGTAATCCGGTGGACGTTACTGGAACCGTAGCTACATACATACACTGTCCCTGTCCTGTCTATAGCCAGACCATATGGGTTTGTCAGGTTATCATCCTTGTAGACTGCCTTCACGGTACCGTCCATCGCCATACACATCACTGTGTGCTTGGTGTTATCAGACACGTACATGGCCGTCTTATCTGGGCTGATCGCTATGTACCTCGGATCAACAAACAGTTGTGCACCGTTGGAATCTTTATTCAGACTTCTCAACACAGACCCGTTCATGTCCATCATTTCAACTTTACCTGGTCTCACAAATGTCACTATAAGTGTCCCGTCATTGTGGACAAGTCCAAAACACTGACCATTTGTCTTTATCTCTCGACCCTTGGACAAGGAGGATGACCTTGTAGACAGGAGCTGGATCTTATTCTCCTCCCAGACTGTCACGGCTACTTGACTGTTGTCGATCATAGTTACGTCCCACGGCCAAGATATCAGTTGTACTTCAGACGTTACCTTGTTTTGTTTCATGTCCACTAGTTTGACCTTCTTGTTGTTACAGTCAGCAATGACGAGTTGGTTGTTGGGTAGCAGGCATGATCCCGTGATATGGTAGGCTCTGGAGACGATGGATGATTGAACATCAAGGTCGGCAACATGGGTCGGTGTAGCTGATTTCCGCAACGACACAGGTGCAGGTGAAATGGATTTATGCAACACAGGTAACATCACTAACTGTCCTAATACTTTCTGGTTACCCTCGACAGAAGATGACTGTTCCATTTTAGAAAACGTGTACCTTCTGATTGTGTTGCCTGCTTCTATTTTTCTCAGACTGTCTTCTAATGTTTGTATTTGATTGGTCGCGTTTATCACTTCTACAAAAAATTGACTGTTTTGATTCGTTTGTTGCAATTTTTCAAGTTTCGTCGTGATTGATCGAATTTCAGATATTACGGCGTTGCTTGTGTCAGAAATAGAGCTCATCATCTTCAAATCCTCATCTCTGAATACTGTAATCAATTTCTCTACTTCTTCCTTCGCTTTGGAGTGGTATGTTTCAATTTCCTCCACATGTTTCTTTGACAGACTCAATGTACGGCCAAATTGTGTTCTAGTCCATTTAATTTCTTTATTAACTCTTTATATTGCAGACTCTGAACAATTCCTTCAGATACGTCGGATAATTGGCTTATCGAACAGCCTATGTGGCCAATGTTCACGCATCGCTGGCATCCTAGTTGGTCATGTGATTTGCAGTAGAAGGTAATAATCTCACCTTTATGTCGAACGCACGGCTCCGTGTCAATCGCCGTAGACGAAGGCTTAATCTGAGGCATTTGGGACATGTCCTGAAGCACGTGGTGTTTGTAGGCATTTGCTCTCAAGTGGTGCTTTAAACAGGCGTCACACAGATATTCACGACAGTCGTTACAGTACCCCTCAGCAGGTAGTTGTTCATCATCCCCTCCACAAGACTGACAGAAAATGTCGGACGTTTCTTGTGATCTCACTTCTATGGATGCCATTTTGATGTTCTGCACAAATTAAAGGAGAGACCGACATTATATATATATATATATATATATATATTGCAAAATATATACATAAATGTGAAAGAAGAACACTGATGACAATTTCAAACTCAATGTGCAATATTATTTTTTTGTTGATAAAGACAGTCAAACCATTACAACAATACTTATGGGTGATTTGGGTGATTTGTATAGTATGTGTGTTTATTACAATACCATATTGTTGTTAGTTTTGAAAAGACACACATTACTATTGAAATAGATAGCAAGCATTATTAATTAACCTCCTTTATTAATCCAGTGTTACAAGTTGGACTTGGAACCTGCCTGCATATAATTAACTACAATTTGAAGATGTCAGATCCTCGTTTATCCACCATAGGTTTACATAATTATATTACACATTTGATGTATTATAATGAACAATTGAACTATTAAAATAAGTATCATTTATCAATACTGATTTTTAAAAAATACAGATTATGTAGAAAGACTAACGGGACGTTTTAAAGGGGCACCGGCTAACTTTGATGTTTAATTACTTAACTCGAGGCATTCCCAATGCTGTTTATATTAACATTAAAAATAAATTGTCACTAGCTCATTCTAAACATATGTATTATAAATCACCCCACTCCATTTAACGTGGTAGAGGACCATAAGCTTATGCTACATGCAACAAATCAGACCTCTATGTCTTGTGGTTTAAGAAAACATGTGACCCAGTGTCACTATACGAACAAATTCGGTAGAGGATCATAAGCTTATACCGCATGAACATTATTAGACCCTCAGGCCTGGCCTCGTGTAGTTTCAGAGACGATTTACCTATATAACTGTATGCATAACTCTGACCCTTGGGTGGGACCAGGGTCACAAATTGAAAAACGTGATAGAGGACCATAAACTTATGTCATATGCAAAATATTAGACCAAAGATCTTGTTGTTTAAGAGAAACATATTTGTTAAAGGTTTCCCTATGCATTACATGGTCCGAGTATTAACTTTCATACCCCATCCAACCCCTTCTCCAAGATGCGAAAACGGGGCTGGCTGGGGTATGAAATAAAATGTTAATTTCGATTTAAAAAGTTTGCATTTTGTAAAACTAAAACATTTATTACGTAATTTTAAGCAAGTTATCGCATCTTTCTTCAGTAAAAAATGTTTTTAAGCATGTTTTGTTGTCGCAATATCCGTTATAAAATTCAGCTAATATAAGCTTTCCCATTGCTTAATTGAATTAAGGCGGGACCACGTAATGTAACTCTTTGTACAAGAGGCCCAAGAGGGCCTGTAGACGCTCTACTGGCAAAACGGCTCTTATATCAAGGGTTGTCGACATAAAATTCCCATCAGTACTTATTTTAAAACATTGCAAAAACAACACCTGATAATCATGGACAATAAGTCTGCTGTGTCTAGTCTGGAAAGGGTATTTTTTATTTTGTGCCTCTTTCTTCTATGAACGAAGTAACTACAGATTTATGGAAAATACAATACAGCATTTTTTAACAAATCAAGGGCCATAACTCTGTCGTTACTAAAAGATCTAGATGGTTTTCGAACTTGTCCAAGTTTTCATTAATATACCGCGCTTTGCACAACTAGACATGATACTGAGGCTTCCTGCCGAATTTCGTAGAAATCCAACTAGCCGTTTAGGAGGAGTAGCGCCAACAAGAAATTTAAAGTAAAATGTCAAAGGGCCATAACGCCGTCAAAAATCAGCGAACTGAAACAAAAGCGTGATATACACAACTGGACATCTTACCAATGCTTCCTGCAAAGTTTCGTCCAAATGCAACATTAGGAGGTGTAGCGCCGACAAGAAATTTAAAGTAAAAATATCAAGTGACCGTAACTCCATCAAAAAATAACGAACCGGAAGAAAACTCAATAGGCACAACTAGAAATCACAGCAATGCTTTCTGCTAAGTCAAATCCTGCACGCCGTTATCAAAAAGAAAGTAATTAAAAACCCAAACAAGAGGCACAAAAGGGCCTGTAGACGCTCTACCGGCTAAAGATAAAGTTTATGTATAAGGGGCCATAACTCTTTCAAATATCATTTAACCGGAATATGATGATGATATACGCAACTAGGCTTGGTACTGATCATCCCAGACAAGTTTCGTTGCAATCCAGCCAAAGGTTCAGGAGAACTAGTCTGTATAATGTGAGTGTATTAAAACCTTTAAGGGATGATAACTCTGCCAAAATTCATTCAACAATAACATGGCAATTGTAGTTGTAATTAGCCTTGATACTGATCATCCTTGTCGAGTTTCGTGGAAATCCAGCAAGGGATTCAGGAGAACTAGCTCGGATAATGTTTGTGTATCAAAAACTTTAAAGGACCATAACTCCATCAACAATCTATAAACCGGAACGCAACGATGATATACACAATTAGGCTTGTTGCTGATCATCGTTTCGTTGCAATCTGGTGGTTCAGGAGAACTAGTCCAGACAAAGTTTGTGTATTAAAACCTAGCATTTTTAGCTAAATCAGGGGCCACAAATCCATTGTACTGGACCGTTCTGGCTGGTTTACGAACTAGTCTGAGGTTTCATTGATAGTAACAATATGGAAAAGGTTGGTAAAGATCGGATTAAAAATGAAGGCTCTATCGTCTTAACATGGTAAAATATAGCATTTTTAAATAAATCAAGGGCCATAACTCCGCTGTTACTAAGCCGATCTAGTTGATTTTCAAACTTTTACGAGCTTTTATTGATATTAACAATCTGGTAAAGTTTGGTAAAGATAGGATTAAAAATGAAGGCCCTATCCTCTTAACGAGGCAAAATATAGCATTTTTAACTAAATCAAGGCCGTAACTCCGCTGCTACATGGTCCGATCTGGCTGGTTTTCGAACTTTTACGAGCTTTCATTGATACGAAGTTTGGTAAAGATCGAATTAAAAATGAAGGCCCTATCTTCTTAACGAGACAAAAGTTAACGACGGACGACGGACAACGGACGGACGTACGGACGACGGACAATTTGGCATCCCATAGACCATTGGCCGGCATAGACCAGTAGAGCTAAAAACTGGAGTATATGGATGGATATGAATCAGGCAACTTGTTTAAGCTTTTTAAGCTTTTATTGATATTAACATTCTAAACAATTTTGGTAAAGATCAGATAAAAAAAGAAGTAGCTACGGATTTAACAAAGGGAAATACAATATAGCATTTTTCAATAAATCAAGGGCCATACCTCTGTCGTTACTAACAAGATCTAGCTGTTTTGATTGACAGCGATTTGCACTCGACGCTTCCTGTAATATTAATCATAATAATAATAATAATAAAAAATGAGTCTAGATCATCTCACACCGTATTATCGGCAATCAAAAAGTCGGGCGTTTGTTTAAATCGTTCCGATTTTTGCGCGATTACGAAACGGTTGGTATTTTTATTTTTCCTATAGCTATGCATATTGATTGATATTAACAAACATTTAACATTTAGAATGCTAGTATGTTTAGATATGTTTGCAGATTATCTCAACTCGCTTTAGTCCATATTAGTGGAAAATAGTCGAGTTATTGTCTGTCAACCTAAGACGGTTTACATAAGAACCACAATTTACACACTTTCAAGCCAAAACTCGCCCCTTTGCACACAGTTCTGTTCTTTTTTCACGATACCAATTAAATCTAAAACCACTGGAGAGCAAAATTGTGAAGTTTTTGAGTTTTCCACCTAGTAGTAAAGGAGATATAAACATTTCTTTGAACGAGATGAAGAAAATTTGGCAGTCGTTGCAGTCGGTAAGTATTGGAAATGGAAGCGTCGACGAAGTCCGAACTAGACTATCGTTGGCGTCGGCATATTTCAATAAAAAACGTCTCATTTTAATGCGCGGTATTTGTTATATTTCAAAATTAGTGACAACAAATGGTAACAAATGTTGAAGTGAATAGTAAACATAATAGTAAATAGTGTTTCACATTGCATGACTTGTTTGAGTTCTACAAAATCCATATAGTTACGTTGTATTAATTGCATGATTCATATATTCATATATAGTAGTATTGTCCAAGATACATAAATGTAGTGAATCCAGATAACAAATGTTAAAGTCAATAACACAGTAAATGTATATATATATATGCGTATGCTATTCAGTGTTTGCTATTCAGTCATCAGTTTCATATTGACTAGATCGTATTTTGTAAAGACAGCAACTTGCGATATAGTTTTCTTAAAGGCACTACGATAGGTCGATATATACATAGCGACTATCGTTCATCAGGTACATCTGGTTAGTTATGTATCCTTACCGTATATAGTAGGTTAAGTCTCCATCTGTCTGTCTGTCCGTCCGTACACAAAATGCAACACACTATGATAACAGATTAACGCTTCAATGTTCAACACATTTACATGTGTATCCATGACAATGAAGGACTCAAAGCCATATCTTATTTTAGCGCCGATCATGGCCTTATCAAAGCGACTTACAGCTGACCTTTCCCCATTGGTACAACTTATACTGAATCATGCTTTATCTTACAGCGCGCGGTAGGTGATTAAACTGAAACACGGTAACTTGAAGTTGTATCAACATGATCAAGCATTGGAATTAGCATCTCGATTTGCAGTTATTACAAAAACTAAGTGATGCCGCGAGTTTACACAAAACAATGTATCTCCTTAATCTGTATAGTGGCGACCAATTCTTCAGAAGTTTAAAACTATTTTTATGCCCAAATCACCATTAAACATATATAGCGTTAGCCATGTCCGTCCGTCTGTCAATCCGAGTGTCCGTCCATCCCGAAAAGTGAGTGTGTCTATCTTCTTCCTCAGTTTTTAAACGATTGTTTCGAAACTTTACAGGATGCTTATCTATGATTTAAAGATAGCATATTGATTCCGCGTTAAAATACCTTGTATTATCGTAGTTGTTTTGTCAAATTTTACGTTAAACTAGTTTGTGTGTCTATATTCTCCCACTGTTTTCAACCGCTTGTTTTGAAACTTTGCACGATGCTTACCTATGATGTCAAGATGTGCATATCGATTCCGATTACAAAATGACTTTGTATTACCTGAGTTACGGCCCTTTTGTGACAGACTTTACGGTTCTCGCTGATTTCTTAGGAGTTGGGGCATCCATGTCCAATGAACACTTTTCTAATAATTTATGAGTTTGACTTATGATTTTTTTCTTACAGTAGAGTGTGTTCCGAATAAAATATTTAAACAAGAGGGTAATGACATTGAAGCTCAACTGCTAGGTTTTTAATAGCTAGATCAACATTACTGTGAAGTTTCATGAAAATCCGTCAAGTAGTTTCAGAGGAGTAGTCGCCTCACACCTTTTCTATAGAACTCTATGTAAACAAAGACGGCCGCTGGCAGCCATGTTTAACGTTGAATCAAAATAATTTTCGACAAGGATAAACATCATGTTATGCTTTTTTTTTTGCTAGTATAAATTATACATCAAGAGCAGCATTCCCGTGAAGTTTCATGACAATCCGTCAAGCAGTTTCAGAGGAGTAGTCAATACAAATGTTTACTATATAACAATATGTAAACAAAGATGGACGTTGACAGCCATGTTTAACGTCGAATCAAAACTACTTTCGACAAGGACCAAGATCATGTCATGCTGATCATTTTAGAAAAAGTCCCATATCAATATCACTTATAGTTTTCAAGAAGTTGTCGCTACAACCTTTTTTTTAAATCTACTTTTAGCTTTGTTGGCCATCTTGGATTTCATATCAACATGATTTTTTGCTAGAATCAACTTGACATCATGGGCAATATTTCTGTCAAAATTCTTGAAAATCTATGAAGTAGTTTCAGAGGAGTAGTCGCTAGACTAAAAAAACGTTTACGGACAGACGGCCGGACGGACGACGGACACCGCACTACGGCATAAGCTCTGCTGATCTTTGATCAGTAAGATCAGCAGAGCTAAACACATCAGAGTTGTAAATTTTCATAAAATTGTGGGGTTCCTGATTTAGATGTTTGAATAGGAGAATTTGCTATACTAATTATGCTGGATACATGTTGCGTTTGCAAAAATATAAACAAATCGTGCTCTGTCCACAGGTGGCTGTATCAGTGTTGGGAACACAAACATATATATAAAATTAAAAAAATAGCATTTTTTTGTTTTTAAATCTGATTTCTTTATTTCATATAACATGTAAATGAGCAATCTTCTCTTTTTTAAAACAACAACAATACGTGTTGGTAATTTTCAAAGCGCGCGCCTGTAGCTTAGTGGTAGAATGTCCGCCCTGAATGCGGAAAATCGTGGGTTCAATCATCGGCCCGGTCACACCAGAGACTTCATGAAAATGGTACTAGTAGTTACCATGCTTGACAGTATATAACGCGTAGTGTGCTAAAACTGTTCGGCCCGGTAGCAGTATAAAATGTGGTTGGGTGGGTTACATACATTTGAGTTACATACATTTCAATGAAGAATTCAAACCAAGGGCATGTTATAACACTCTTGATTATTTTCTTTTGTTCTTTGTTTGTTTTTTGTTGTTGTTTTTTCGTATTTTGAAAAACACACACACACAAAATTAAATCTATATGCACTCCATACTATTTATAAAAAAGAGACACATCGTTCGTATACAGGACTTAAAACGAAATGTAATTGTTAGACATTGACTGTGTAGTAAGAAAACTCTGAGTAGAGACTGTAAGGTTAAATATCATCCTTCAAGAATGAATGAAGATCAAAACACGTCGCCGACTCTGTTTACTAATACAGAGTGCGCAAATATCTTGACAATTATTTAAAATGTCAACTAAATTATGTTAATATTCAAAATGTATCATTATAGTGATACATTTACGATATTTTAAGCAAAATATATACCGATGTCAACGACTTATAATTCGGTAACCAGACTTTAGCGCCATCCCGATATGACTGCAACAACTGCCAAATTTCCTTCATCTCGTTCAAAGAAATGATAATATTTCCTTTACTACTGGGTGGAAAACTCTAAAACTCCATACTTGTGCTCTTCAGTGTTTTTTTAGTAAAAAAATAACAAAAGTATGTGCACAATTATGTGCGAGTTTTGGCTTGAAATTGTGTACATTGATGTTCTTGTGTAAATCTTCGTAAGTTTACATACAATAACTAGTCTATTTGCCACTAATATGGACTAAAAACATATATCTGAACAGATGTTTGTAATAATAATCGGAACCGATTTGAATCAACGCCCGATTTGGTGATTGCCGGTTATACGGTGTGCATCTGTGATGCTGGCTTGTTTTCAAGGCAAAGGTCTAGAACAGTTCTCCTAAAACAAAATTGAATTTAGCCGAGATTCTGGTATCGTTTCTGATTGGCTGAGACAAAAACACCTGCTATCCAAGAGATGCAGAAAGGAAGAAAGACAATAAATTTCTAAATTAAGAGCAAAACTTCATCATTATATTGACGATTTATATGCGGGTGGTCAAAAATACTTTAATAAGAAAATAATAATTACGGTCGCGTGCTTCCGGTTTCAAATTTGTTTCTGCACAAATGATCAAGACGTTGGTATTTATTATCAAGCGTCGAAGATGATCTAGTCAAACGGTCATATGTATTAATTTATAATGGCAGTGCACGGGATAGTTACATTTACTTTTCGATATCTATCCGCCAGTAATGTTTCTATTCGATAGAGAGAGTAGGGACATGTTCCCGGATTCCCGTGTCATTTCTCTCTGGAGTACCTGGTAATACCTAAACAATGTCTTAAGGAGCCGTTACACAACACTTCAATTTGATTAACACATTTATTTTATATCAGCCGATAACTGTTATCATGTGACATATCTGGGACACCTGTAATCATATACTGATACATTAGTAGTTAGGTAAACGAGCAGCGGATATATAATTTCAGGTCAGTGTTCGCAGCTGTTTAGATGGCCATTGGGTAAACGCTTGAGTGGAGTCTTGGAATTGAGTCTTGGAGCGAGCTTTGGAGTGAGCTTTGGAGTCAATTTTTGAAGGCAGTTTTTGGAATTAGTTTTTGGAGTCACTTTTTGTGATGTGTTTTTTGGATTTGTTTTCTATATAATTCACTTTCTTTTTGTTTTGTTTTTGCATTTTCTGTACAACAGATACTTATCTGTAAACGATTTGATTCGTCATTACTTTACATGTAGAAGTATAATATTTCTGCAGGTCGATGTTGCCAGTTACCTTGTAAAGTTTGTGAATGCTTATCAGTGAGCAGTAATACACTTTATTTGGGCAATGCTGACCACTAAGTTTTATCAGGACGTTAAACAAGTGCTTATCTCGAGAACCTCCTAGGAGAATAAAAGTACTGGTAATGTTTATAGCAGGGTGTTTCTGGGTATTGTCAATACAAGCTGATAAGGAATAGGACATATGTTTTTTATAGTTTGGGAATAAAGGAACACATGGCAATGTAGATTTTGTAAAAACTCACGACGTTGAAATAAGATGTTGACAAAAATATTAATTTCAGACAAGTAACTAGCCTAGTCTGCCGTAATCACAGTTCACACAAGCTAACTGACAACGCTGACCTGCAAAAACATTATACTGGTACATGTGGAGTAATAAACCAGTACATGTGTTTGTCAGATAAGTATATGCTGTACAGAAAAACGCAATGATATCTATTATTAAAATAAAAGACCCACAATAAATAGACTCCAAAAACTCACTCCAAAAACTCACTCAAAAAAATTGACTCCGAACAAGAGGTCAACGACCTTGAAGCTCTACTGATAGGTTTTGATAGCTAGATCAGCATTCCTGTGAAGTTTCATGAACACCTGTCAAGTAGTTTCGGAGTAGTCGTTACAAGGTTTTATATATAACTGTATGTAAGCAAAGATGGCCACTGGCAACCATGTTTAATGTCGAATATAAATAATAATAATTTTCAACGAGGACCAACATCATGTTATGCTGAAATATATTTTTGGATGGAGATGTACCTCGTGCTACCTCACACGGGGTGTATATCTCCCAGCTCATTCGATTTGCTAGAGCGTGTAATAATGTTATAGACTTCAATGATCGAAATCAAGTTATTACAAGTAAACTTCTTCAGCAGGGTTTTCGGTATCACAAACTACGTAGATCTTTCTCTAAATTCTACCCTCGCGACGAGGGCCTGCTGGAAAAGTACAACACCAACCTTAAAACACTTCTGCGACTAGGCATATCACAACCCTCATTTTATGGAGATGTGGTCTATAAACTTCGAAAGTTAAAGCGGCCTGACGGGTTTCCTGACCGGTTTACAAATTTAATCAGGAAGTTCGTCAGAAAAGGATATGACCCTTTGGTTTTACAGCGCACTGCATGTTTAGTGATTGACCCCTCTACAGTCAGTCATTACGCTTCACTTTTCACTTGTGCGATGACTGGACTACCTCTTGGGACTCTATGATTGCACCTACTGAAACTCCAACTAAGGGAGGTGGGTGCATGAGCTTTCGTCCCTCGGGTTTTCTGGTCGTACCCTAGATTGTTTTTTCTCTTTAGCTGCAACTATTCTGGTTGTTCTATACGATTCTAGATACATCCTGAGATGTTTATTATTTTGTATGTGTTTCATTAGTTAGTTTCTCTGGATGTGGACTTTATTGTTAGAGTATTTCTTTTGATGGGATGTAGTTTTGTTTACAATGTCTTGTCTATTTGGGCGCTGAAGACAGGATAATAGCGAGGATTATGCGCATATAAAATCGATTTTGCCATTGCGTTCGGATGCTGTGGTTTCTATAGGACCCTTTATCTCATTTTAGCCGTGGCGGCATCTCAAATTTCCGACTGACGTGAAATTTTGCTAGGATCAATTAGATATCAAGAGCAACATTCGTGAAGTTTCATGAAAATATGTCAAGTAGTTCAGAGGAGTAGTCGCTACAATATTTTACTATATAACTCTATTTAAACAAAGATGGCCGCCGGCAGCCATTTTTAACGCCGAATCAAAACGATTTTCGACATTTTCGACAAGGACCAAGACCTCTACTGATAGGTTTATGATAGCTAGATCAACATTACTGTGAAATTTCATGAAAATCCGTCAAGTAGTTTTAGAGTAGTAGTCGCCTCACACTTTTTCTATAGAACTATATGTAAAGATGGCCACAGGCAGCCATGTTTAACGTTGAATCAAAATTATTTTCGACAATGACCAACCTCATGCCATGCTGATCATTTTAGAAAAAGTTCCATATCAATATCACTAAGTTTTCAAAAAGTAGTCGCTACAAACTTGTTTATTAAAACTATATTTTTAGCTTTGGCTGCCATCTTGGATTTTACATCTACGTGCATTTTTGCTAGGACCAACTAGACATCATGGGCAACATTTCTGTAAAGTTTCATGAAAATTCATCCAGTAGTTTCAGGAGTAGTCGCTAAAAGATAAGTGTTCGGACCGACGCACGGACGGACTAACGACGGACACCGCACCACGGCATAAGCTCTGCTGATCTTTGATCAGTAGAGCTAAAAATTGACTCCAACGCTCGCTCCATTACGCCATTCCAGTTTTTACCCCATGCCTTTTAAAGGGACTGGTTGCGATCTGAATAGGTAATTGATGCCCATACGAATGCAAGAGAAAAATCAACATTAATATGCTTCAGCTTCATATTAAATGTGTAGATGCATTAAATAAGCTGTATAATAATCTCGGTTGAATTATTACATATGAAAGTCAAAAACTGTATTTGTTGATCATCGATCAACAGCATTAATTTATATGTGGTTTATATTGTTCACAGTTTACGTATTATTAAATGAAAGTGAAGTTGGATCACAAATAAATAACCATTATAGCCCTAAAGCATCGTATGAAATAATATTAATGATATATACACCAAAATATACAAGAGTTGTCTAGTTTCCCCGACCAAAGTATTTTTAATCGATTATTTTATGGGGCCTAGTTTAGTGCATATCATGTACATTAAATATGCAATTGTATGGAACGCCCAAAATGTGGTATAGGGTATTCTATCATTATATAGGGCGCTTATGTCTTTATATAGAGTACTCTCATCATTATATAGGGTGCATTCGTCTTTATATAGAATACTTTCTACCTTATATAGGGTTCATTTGACTTTATATAAAGTACCCTCATCATTATATAGGGTGCATTCGTCTTTATATAGAGTACTTTCTTCCTAATATATGGTGCATTTGTCTTAATATAGAGTACCCTCATCATTATATAGGGTGCATTTGTCTTTATATAGGGGACTTTCTTCCTTATATAGGGTACATTTGTCTTTATATAGAGTCCCCTCATCATTATATAGGGTGCATTTGTCTTTATATAGATTACTCTCATTATTTAATACGGTTAGGAATCGATTATTCACCATTTACCTGTACCCGGTTACATATAGGCTGTTTATGTCTTTATATAGATTCGTATCATTTTATAGAGTGCATTCGACTTTATATAAAGTACCTTCCTCATTAAATAGGGTGCGTATGTCTTTATATAAAGTACATTCATCATTTATATATAGGTTCTTTCGTAAGGATAGATATATACTCAAACACTGGTATGAAATGCGCCGTTTTCTCAACGCGCCATCAATGATGATTTTCAATCTGTTGTATGGGTGCATTAAAACATAACACGTCTTTGTTTTTTTTAGATAAAATGAAGAGATTATTTTAAAATGTAACCTTCATATCTAACATGAATACAGGGTCAATCTTGACCTGGACTACCGTGAATTACAGGCCCGTAATGTTACCTAACTTCCTGATCGAGCTATCTGATAAACAGCGCCAGACCAGCAGAGCTTATGGGATGGCGAGTTGTCCATCGTCAGTCGTCCGTCCGTCGTCCTTTATTAACTTTTGCCCCGTTACGACGATAGGGACTTCATTTTCAATCCGACCTTTACCAAACTTTACCAGATTGTCAAATCAAGGAAAGCTCGGATAAGTTCGAAAATCAGCGGGATCGGACCAGTAACATCGGAGTTATGGCCCTTGATTTAGTTAACTATGCTGTATTGTGCATCGTTAAGACGATAGGGCCTTCTTTTTTTCATCTGATATTTACCAAACGTTACCAGATCGATAATATCGGTGAAAGTTCGAATAAGTTCAAATCGGACCAGCAACACCCGAGTTATGGTCCTCGATTTAGTAAACATTGCTATATTTTGCCTCGTTAAGACGATAGAGCCTTCATTTTCCATCAGATCTTTACCAAACTTACCAGATTGTTAAGATCAATAAAACCGCAGACAAGTTTGAAAACCAGCCAGATCGGACAAGTAACACTGGAGTAAGTTTTTCCCTATATAAGTCTATGTAAGACATGTGACACCGGGAGAGGGGCCAAATTTGAAGAAGATTTTTAAAGTTTTTCCCTATAATATATATGTCTTTGAAAAACTGACCAATGGAGCGGGGCCAAATTAGACCCCAGGGTCACCATTTGAACAAACTTTCGGCCGTTTCCAAAGGTCCATTATCATACTCTTTTTTTTGTAGAGGAACATAAGCTGATAGTAAATACGAAATATTAATTTAAACCTTAAGCTCTTGTAGTTTCAGAAAATAAGTTTTTTAAGTGTTTCCCTATATCAGTCTATGTAAAATTGTGATCCTGGGCGGGGCCAAATTTGACCCCAGGATCACCATTTGAACAAAAAATTGATAGAGCCTTTATCTCTTGCAGTTTCAGAGAAGAAATGTTTGAAGTTCTTCCCTATAACTCTGTGAAATAATTGATCCAGCAAGGGCTCTAAGCGTCCAATTAAAGAAGAATGACACAAAGTTTCTTAAAAGGAAATAAATAATAAAAAAATAAAAAAATAAATAAAAAACATTGAACCATGAACCAAGGATTCTTATGGAAAAAAGTATGCCTCCAGTAAGATTTGAACCCGTGACACCTGGGGTTTTCACTGTACATTACCAAATGTTGAAAAATGGCCATAACTCCGGTTCGAGGGCACATAACTTTGGTGTTCTTTGTTTGATTTAGCTGGTTTTTGAACTTGTCCGAGCTTTCATTGATATTAACAATCTGTTAAAGATTGGTAAAGATCGGATGAAAAATGATGGCCCTATCGTCTTAAAGAGGCCAAATACAGTATGTTTTAACTAAATCAAGGGCCATAACTCCAGTTTTACTGGTCCGATCTGGATCTTTTTTCGAACATTTCTGAGTTTTTAGCTCTGCTGGCCGAAGGGATGGCGAGTTGTCCGTCGTCCGTCGTCGTCCGTTAACTTTTGCTTTAGGGCCTTGATTATATCGATGAAAGCTCGGACAAGTTTGAAAACCAGCAAGACCGGATTAGTTTCACCGGAGTTATGGCCCTTATTTTGCTAAAAAATGCCATATTAAGCCTTGTGAAACCTCTAGCATCTTCCTTTATTTCTTGATATTTACCAAACTTGCTAAGATTGTTAATATCAATGAAAGCTCGGACAAGTTTGAAAACCAGCCAGATCGGATCAGTTACACCGGAGTTACGGAAAAATGCCATTTTCTGACTTGTAAACACTCTAGCACCTTAATTTATTATTTGATCTTGACCAAACTTGCACAGATTGTTAATATCAATGAAAGTTCGGACAAGTTCGAAACCCAGCCAAATTTGACGAGTAACACAGGTGTTATGACCACGTGTTTTTTTCATAAAAAAAATGCCATTTTCTGCCTTGTTAACACTCTACCACCTTCGTTTATTATTTGATCTTTACCAAACCTGCACGGATTGTTAATATCAATAAAAGCTTGGACCAGTTCGAAAACCAGCTAAATTGGATCTATTTAGAACTATACCATCATTTTGGCCCTTGATTTTTCTGAAGAAATGCCATTTTCTTCCCTGTGAACCCTCTAGCACCTTCATTTATTATTTGATCTTTACAAAAGCTCGGAAATCCAGCCAGATCGGATTAGTAACACCAGAGGTATGACTCTTTTTTTTCCTGAAAAATGCCATTTTCGGCCTTGTGCTGAAGTTGTGAATATGCTAGAACCTTCATTTATTACTTGTTATTTGCCAAGCTTGCACTGATTGTTAATAGCAATGAAATCTTGGATGAGTTCGAAAAACAGCATGATCAGATCATTTATGCCGGAGTTATGGCCCTTGTTTTTGCTAAAATATGCCATGTTATGCCTTGTGAACACTCTAGCACTTTCATTTATTATTTGACCTTTACCAAACTTACCTTGATTGTTAATATCAATGAAAGCTCGGACAAGTTTGAAAACTAGCCAAATCGAATGACTACAGGTAACAGCATAATGATGGCCCTTGATTTGCTAAAAATGCCATATTTTGCCTTGTGAACACTCTAGCTACTTTATTTATTATTTGATCTTTACCGAACTTGCAAAGATTGTGAATTTTAATGAAAGCTCGGTCGAGTTTGAAAACCAGCCAAATGGGTTTAATAGGAACAGAGTTAGGGCTCTTGTTTTATTCTGAAGAAAAAGCTATATTCTACATTGTGAACACTCTAACACCTTCATTTATTATTTGATCTTTACCAAACTTACAACGATTGTTAATAATAATTTAAGCTCAGACAAATTTGAAAACCAGCCAAATCTTATTAGTAACACCGGAGTTAACGCCCTTGATTTAGTTAAAAACGGTGTTTTGTTCCTCTTTCAGACCTATCAATGTCTTTCATTTGGCAAAATTTTAATGAAACTTTGCAGAGATGATCAGTACCAAATCTAGTTATGTATATCGTCACCGTGTTTCAGTTGAATGATTTTGGCAGAGTTATAGCCTTTTAAAGGTTTTATTACACAAACTTTGTCCGGATTTTCTTTCCTGAACCCCTAGCCGGATTTCAGCGAAACTTTGCAGGGATGATCAGTACAATGCCTAGTGGTGCATATCATCACTATGTTCTGCTTGAATGATTTTTGGCTGAGTTATGACCCTTTAAAAAATGTATTACACAAACTTTATCTGGAGTAGTTTACTTGAACCCTTGTCTGGATTTCAACGAAACGGTGCAGGGATGATCAGTACCAAGCCTAGTTATGCATGTAATCGCCGTATTTCGGTTGAAAGATTTTTGGCGGAGATATGGCCCATTAAATATTTTAATACACACATTTTGTCCGGACTAGTTCTCCTGAACCCTTGACCTGATTTCAGTGAAACTTTGCAGGGATGATCAGTAACAGGCCTAGTTGTGCAAGCTATCGCCGTGTTTCGGTTCAATAATTTTTGCGGAGTTATAGTCCTTTAAAGGTTTTTGTATACAAACTTTATCCAGACTAGTCTCTTCTGAACTCCAGACCGAATTGCAATGAATTTTGGCAGCGATGATGAGTACCAAGATTAGTTGTGCCTATCATCGCCGTGTTCTGGTTATAGTTATACAAACTTTATCCATTCAATTTTTCCAGAACCCCTGTCTGGATTTCTGTGAAACTTGGAAGAAATTATCAGTACCAAGCATAGTTGCGCATGTTGTTATCGTATTCCCCATCAAAGACTCCATATATCCAGTAGAACGATAAGACCCTCTTCAGCCTGTTGTTATTGATATTAACAATCTGGTAAAGTTTGGTAACGATCTGATAAAAAATGAAAACTCTATCGTCTTAATGAGGCAAACTATAGCCTTTGTTATGTAAATCAAGGACCATAACTCGGGTGTTAACAGTCCGATTTGGCTGGTGTTCGAACTTGGCTGAGCTTTCCCCGATATTATCAACCTGGTAAAGTTTGGTAGAGATCGGATGGAAAATGAATACCCTATCGTCTTAACGAGGCAAAGTTAACGACGGACGGCGGACAACACGTCATCCCATAAGCTCTGCTGGCCTTCCGCTGTTTATCAGATCGATTGGGAAGCTGGGTAACATTAATTCACGGTAGTCCAGGTCAAGATGACCCAGTATTCATGTTAGATATGAAGGTTACATGTTTAAATAATCTCTTCATTTTATCTAAAAAAAAAAAAAGACATATGTTTTAATGCACCCGTAAAACAGATTGAAAATCATCCACGATGGCGCGTTGAGGAAATGGCGCGTTTTTCACCGGTGTTGGAGTATACGGTATATTTATTCTTAGGAAATAACCTATCAATATAAAAAAGAGCACTCTATATAAATCTGAATGAACTCTATATAAAGATATACGCACTATATATAATGAGGAAGGTACTCTATATAAAGTCGAATGCACCCTGTATAATGATGAGAGTACTCTATATAAAGATATACGCACCATATATAATGAGGAAGGTACTCTATATAAATCTGAATGAACTCTATACAAAGATATACGCACTATACATAATGAGGAAGGTACTCTATATAAAGTCGAATGCACCCTGTATAATGATGAGAGTACTATATATAAAGACATAAGCACCCTATATAATGATGAGAGTACTCTATATAAAGACAAATACATCCTATATAAGGAAGAAAGTACTCTATATAAAGTCGATGCACCCTATATAATGATGCAAGTACTCAATATAAAGACATAAGCACCCTATATAATGATTACAGTAATCTATATAAAGACCTAAGTATAACGTTAATCATGCCTCATCTTTTGACAAGAACAGTGGTCCGTTATTTTACCGGGATATGTTTCATAGTTGTCCGCTGACCTTACAAGGTAAACAAACACGAAAGACACACTGCATTTTCATGTGGGGACATTTATACACAAATGAATTTATTACACCTCGTCAGCAAATAATTATTTGTATCGTCTTAAAAATATAGCCTTGTTCGAAACACACGAGTTTATCTTCCTCATTTACTACACCGCGCTCTGCAAGTATATATTCATAACACATATTACACAACTTACTAGAGATCTCCTATCCATCTCTCTCTCTGCTTCTCCGTGCGTACCTTTTTGTATTGAACTCCTAGACAGGGCGTATATAGTCAAGAAGGGTATTAATTTCAAGCCTCTTAGAGAACACTGCTGCGCGTGTAGTTTAGATGTATATGATATTTTGGCTTAAGCAATAATCCTGTTTTTTAAGACTGTGTCCCATTTTGAAATATGACAAAATATGCTACAATTTTGTTTCATGTTCATGAATTGGGGGCTAGAGGGCGTGAGCGGTAGCTCGCATATATCACTACTGTTCATGAACAGTCTCAATCAAACCGAGACTGCAATATTTCGTATGTGTCGTGTTCGGCCGTTTCCAAAGGTCCACTCTCATACTGTTTTAAACCACGCTAACAAATAATTATTTGCATAGTCGTATCTATTCCTAATATCTATATATTACATTATTACTAAAATATTTCATTGTTCGAGACACATGAGTTTATCTTCCCCATTTACTACACGGCGCTCTGCAAGTATATATTCATAACACATATTACACAACCTACTAGAGATCTCCTATCCATCTCTCTCTCTGCTTCTCCGTGCGTACCTTTTTATATTTAAATCCTAGACAGGGCGTATCTAGAGTCAAGAAGGGTATTAATTTCAAGCCTTTTAGAGAACACTGCTGCGTTTATAGTTTGAATGTATAATGTAGATGTATATGATGTTTTGGCTTACGTAATATAAGCACCCTATATAATGATCAGATTACTCTATATAAAGACAAATGCACCCTATATAAGGAAGAAAGTGCTCTATATAAAGACGAATGCACCCTATATAGTGATGCAAGTACTCTATATAAAGACATAAGCACCCTATACAATGATAAAATATATAGTGATAAAATACCCTATAAGACAGCCAAGGCGTTCCATACAACTGAAACACATTATGATGATGGTTGTACTCGTAATTGGATTCACACACTTGAGGCCCATTTAAGGGGCGTGTGGGGAGAGGTGTGGGGGTGGGGAGGGGGGATATGGCATATGAAAACAATATTTGCAACAAGTGGCCTGTAAGAAAAACGTCTGTCTATGGAAAACATGTTTGTGTCTTTATGGAAAACAAATACGTAAATATGGCACACACATGGAAAATAAACTAACAGAGGCTCACCCTCCACTGAACCAGTGGAACGGCAGTCGTTATAGTACTTTATAGAACATTAATTTAGCGTCCCAAATGCCGGATATTGGAACCACCTCTCCTCCCATTCCTTCCAGATCGACATACAACGCTCCCTCCCTTAATGTAGTGATTTATTAACCTGTGACTTTTAGTCAAATACTCACCTTTTTTGCTAAAATTACACATCAAAGTTCCAAAATTATAGAAAAAACAACATAGACTGACTTTAGATATTGATTTTGTCATGATGGCCATTGATTCACATGAACGTAGATAATAAGGTTTAGCGGATGACTATCGCATGATCCACCCATACCCTCTTCACACCCATGTACGTTATATGGTACTGGCAGTATTATATATCTCAGAAAGCATAGGGGTGCCAAAAAGAGAACTCACTTGTGGCGTTACATAGTGATAATGACCAGCCAAATCTGCTCTACTTTCGATTTCGAATTGATAGTTTTAATGTATTTTAATAATGTACCTGCGATTGTAAACATGTTACACAGTATATATTAAGTGGGAGACGTTTTATATATTAGACGTTTTATACAGTTATAGTGTTTATGTAGTTTATATTGAGTTCTACTTTCGTTTTCACACTTCCTAGTTGTTCATCCTGTAAACAACTTCTGCAGCACTTTTTCGAATGTCTATAAAGAAACAATATCACAATGTTCTCCGTAATACAACACAAACAACTGACCTAATAAAGACAAGAAAATGTTACCTTAAAAACCTGGACCAGCTTTTCAGCAAAACGGGCAAACGGTAGGTAGATATAACTAGCTGTACAAATTGTACAAACTCGCAAATATGTTCGTAAATGTTGATAAAATGCATTATCTTTCCTTTGTTAAACAGACTGATTTACAAAAACAAAATAAGTACATAAACCAGATTCAATGTCTCAATATCAAAATCCAGAAAGTTTATATTTTAGCACCACAGATTCTCAATTTACAACATCGATTACATTGAACTGAAGGTCAATACTATCTGCAAGTGTCAAGAAATATACTGAGCCGGGTAACTATTAAAGGGGCACACGGCAATCTCGAGGGATTATTACTTAGATAGGCTGATGTTGATGCTTGTTAAATACGTTAGGATTGCCAAGTGTCCCTTTAAGTATTACTCCATCATCATACCTGGCTATGTAGGCTTATTATATATAATATTATATAACTACTTTATTCTTTGCATTGCATCCACAATATACACGTCGAAATGAGCGTCAATGTTTATGAAATAGCATATATCCAGCGGGTTTATATTGTCCGTGATCAATACCTGGTGGGCGGGACTTAAAGTTCACCGATACCAAGGGCCGCAGTGTTTCAAGTCCCAAACACCTGGTTTTGATCTCGCACAGTATAACCTCGCTGGAAATATATTATCTCTTATCTGACATGGTTGTGTATGTATCATGATACACATTTTGTCGAGAGGTTACACAAGATACAAACAAATTCTCACAACTTACATTTTATGCCTATCTCTCAACATCAAACGAGAGGAATGCAAAACTTCGTCCTATTTAAATGTGTTGTTGGAATGTAGCGTCGCTTAAACTAACGCATTCCATTGCATTGTTGTCTTGCAACTGGTGTTAAATTGACGTCTTGACGCAGTTTATCAAATCGAATTGTAGCCTATTATTGCTAATTAAATTAAGATCTATCAGTACATTTAGATTCAAAAAATCAAACTTAAGTTAAGTTATTGTGTTACAGTTACATATTCTGCTATTAAAGTTGTATAGAACTTCATATGACTAATAACAAACTGTAGACCCTAATGTGCCTTTACAGGCAGCGGGACAATGCGGATCACCACATCGTAATGAGACGATAGTTCCCATGAGTTTTGGCAATATCGCCCTATATAACTGTGTATTAGGCATCGTGTGCATAAGGGCAGTGTTCATGGAGCACCACGTCGTAATGAGACAATAGTTCACATGAGTTTTGGCGAAATCGCACGATATAACTGTGTATTAGGCATCATTTGCATAAGGGCAGTGTTCATGGAGCACCACGTCGTAATGAGACAATAGTTCACATGAGTTTTGGCGATATCGCACGATATAACTGTGTATTAGGCATCATTTGCATAAGGGCAGTGTTCATGGAGCACCACGTCGTAATGAGACAATAGTTCACATGAGTTTTGGCGATATCGTCCGATATAACTGTGTGTTAGGCATCATTTGCATAAGGGCAGTGTTCATGGAGCACCACGTCTTAATGAGACAATAGTTCACATGAGTGTCGCGATATCGCCCTATTTAACTATGTTGTATTAGGTATCATTTACATAAGGGCAGTGTTCGCGGAGCACCACATCGTAATGAGACAATAGTTCACATGATGTTTAGCGATATCGCCCTATTTAACTATGTATTAGACATCATTGTGCAAATTCGATTGAATGGATTGCGTAATTCCGAAAACGTCGTCACCTATTGGATAGCACCTCGTGCGAAAGGTGCGTGACTTACTTTAAACAGAAGTCTACTCGATATAACGTCAAGTGCAATACAGCAAGAATAAATAAATAAAAAATAATTAATATGCTTTAATGGGGCCTTTACACAGGATGGCGACCTCTGTGCCTCCCGTATGCGACCATAAAATTTGCCAGGTCGTGGTTGGAGGCTCAAAGGAGGCAGAATGGTTGCCTAGGTCGTTCAAAGGTGGTACACAGGAGGTTCAGACATCGCCATGGACGCCATGGTCGCCGTGAATTTTTGAACATGTTCAAAACAGTCGCACAAAGGTCGCCGAGGAGGTTGGTTGCTCAAAGGTGGCTCGAAGGAGTCAGAAGGGAGGCACAAGCATTACCGTGGTTGCAGAATGGAGGCACAGTTGTCGCCAAATGGTCGCCAGGTAATAGATGCGTTCTGCTGCAAATATTTTTGGCTGAATGGTCGTCCAGTGATCGCCGTTAGTTGCCGTTGGTCGCCGATGATGGCACAGAGGAGGCACAGAAGGGGCTCAATGGTTGCCCAAACATTGTTCGGGGGTCGCCTATGTAGCCTATAATCGCGTTGGTTGCCGTATGTTGCACAGGAGAGGCACAGGGGAGGCAGGCAGGTGGTTCAGTGGTCGCACAGGTCGTTCGTAGATCGCCATGAAAATGCCCGAAAATTGCATTTTTGGTGGTTCAAGGGAGGCACAAGGATCGCTGGAGCAGTTACATAGAAACATGATTTTCTGGGTGTAGGCGACCATTGAGAGTCCTGGCCATTTTTTGGCCGCTTAAAGGTGGCACAAAGGTCGCAGCCCTGTGTAAAGGGGCCTTTACTGCTTATACACGCACTCGTCTCATATTGGCTGGCACATTCTATCACATTCAGTGCAAAGCGTTGTGTCTATACACAGTTTTCAGAACTTTACGTAACGAGGAGTTAATCCCTAAACAATTTCCGCCAGATGCTGTAAAACATTCTATATGCTCGCGTCCCGTCGGCAAAGATGTCATAAGGCTGCGCGCATAATGTCTCGCCTTATTACACCACAGCCTCAATACGATCCACATTACACAGTGACAGGGCTCGGCAGGTAGCAATTTTATATTTGCCTTTGAAAAGTCAAAAGCTCACTTCACTTAACTTATGGCGGGTATACTGGATGCAGTCAGTCCGTCTGTAAAGACACATTGCAAAACATGCACACGCAAATGAATATTTTAGTTTGTTTTTAGTGTATACCGTCCTTCCAATGGACCTTATAGTGTGCATTCAATAACTTTTACGAAACGCTGTAAAATACACCCACGTTTAACATGGCAGTGTTATAACATTAGTTCACGCCTAGTCGATAAAGTAGACTGATAGGTATAGGCGAACATGTGTGCTTCCCTAAAGGAAGAACGTGTTCAAATCAGATGGCATTATAATAAAATGCAGGTCAAGTTAAAGTTTCAGCATCCATGGGTCATTGGAGATCGAGTTATTGCTTTTGCCTGATAGTATGATGCCTGTCAGTCATCGGGTCCTTCTACGTGTCCTCGTAGTTAGTCATCGGGAGCACATCGGGTCCTTCTACGTGTCCTCATAGCACATCGGGTCCTTCTACGTGTCCTCGTAGTCAGTCATCGGGTCCTTCCTTCTACGTGTCCTCGTAGCACATCTGGTCCTTCTACGTGTCCTCGTAGCACAGTTGTCAAAGCACTTGCTAACAACGCAACATTAATTCGATTCACCGTCTCGGCTTTGTACGTAAGTGTACGGTTGTTGTCCTCTCGAACACGTGTGCTTCCACCACGGGCTTTGTACGTGAATGTACGGTTGTTGTCCTCTCGGAGACATGGGCTTCCCCCGCGGGTTTTGTACGTGAGTGTGCGGTTGTTGTCATCTCGGACACGTGAGCTTCCACCGCGGGATTTGTACATGAGTGTACGGTTATCGTCCTCTAACACACGTGGCTTTCCCTTTTTGAACATGTGTTGGTATAGATGTGTTTGAAGCCTGGATAGTTTTAACATGTGTTGGTATAGATGTGCTTGAAGCCTGGATAGTTTGAACATGTGTTGGTATAGGTGTGTTTGAAGCCTGGATAGTTTGAACATGTGTTGGTATAGGTGTGTTTGAAGCCTGGCTAGTTTGAACATGTGTTGGTATGTATGTGTTTGAAGCCTGGATAGTTTGAACATGTGTTGGTATGTATGTGTTTGAAGCCTGGCTAGTTTGAACATGTGTTGATATGCATGTGTTTGACGCCTTGATAGTTTGAACATGTGTTGGTATGTATGTGTTTGAAGCCTGGATAGTTTGAACATGTGTTGGTATAGGTATGTTTGAAGCCTGGATAGTTTGAACATGTGAAATATATACCGATGTCAACGACTTATGATTCGGTAACCAGACTTAAGCGCCATCCCGATATGACTGCAACAACTGCCAAATTTCCTTCATCTCGTTCAAAGAAATGATAATATTTCCTTTACTACTGGGTGGAAAACTCTAAAACTCCATACTTGTGCTCTTCAGTGTTTTTTTAGTGAAAAAATAACAAAAGTATGTGCACAATTATGTGCGAGTTTTGGCTTGAAAGTGTGTACATTGATGTTCTTGTGTAAATCGTCGTAAGTTTACAAACAATAACTAGTCTATTTGCCACTAATATGGACTAAAAACATATATCTGAACAGATGTTTGTAATAATAATCGGAACCGATTTGAATCAACGCCCGATTTGGTGATTGCCGGTTATACGGTGTGCATCTGTGATGCTGGCTTGTTTTCAAGGCAAAGGTCTAGAACAGTTCTCCTAAAACAAAATTAAATTTAGCCGAGATTCTGGTATCGTTTCTGATTGGCTGAGACAGAAACACCTGCTATCCAAGAGATGCAGAAAGGAAGAAAGACAATAAATTTCTAAATTAAGAGCGAAACTTCATCATTATATTGACGATTTATATGCGGATGGTCAAAAATACCTTAATAAGAAAATAATAATTACGGTCGCGTGCTTCCGGTTTCAAATTTGTTTCTGCACAAATGATCAAGACGTTGGTATTTATTATCAAGCGTCGAAGATGATCTAGTCAAACGGTCATATGTATTAATTTATAATGGCAGTGCACGGGATAGTTACATTTACTTTTCGATGTCTATCCGCCAGTAATGTTTCTATTCGATAGAGAGAGTAGGGACATGTTCCCGGATTCCCGTGTCATTTCTCTCTGGAGTACCTGGTAATACCTAAACAATGTCTTAAGGAGCCGTTACACAACACTTCAATTTGATTAACACATTTATTTTATATCAGCCGATAACTGTTATCATGTGACATATCTGGGACACCTGTAATCATATACTGATACATTAGTAGTTAGGTAAACGAGCAGCGGATATATAATTTCAGGTCAGTGTTCGCAGCTGTTTAGATGGCCATTGGGTAAACGCTTGAGTGGAGTCTTGGAATTGAGTCTTGGAGCGAGCTTTGGAGTGAGCTTTGGAGTCAATTTTTGAAGGCAGTTTTTGGAATTAGTTTTTGGAGTCACTTTTTGTGATGTGTTTTTTGGATTTGTTTTCTATATAATTCACTTTCTTTTTGTTTTGTTTTTGCATTTTCTGTACAACAGATACTTATCTGTAAACGATTTGATTCGTCATTACTTTACATGTAGAAGTATAATATTTCTGCAGGTCGATGTTGCCAGTTACCTTGTAAAGTTTGTGAATGCTTATCAGTGAGCAGTAATACACTTTATTTGGGCAATGCTGACCACTAAGTTTTATCAGGACGTTAAACAAGTGCTTATCTCGAGAACCTCCTAGGAGAATAAAAGTACTGGTAATGTTTATAGCAGGGTGTTTCTGGGTATTGTCAATACAAGCTGATAAGGAATAGGACATATGTTTTTTATAGTTTGGGAATAAAGGAACACATGGCAATGTAGATTTTGTAAAAACTCACGACGTTGAAATAAGATGTTGACAAAAATATTAATTTCAGACAAGTAACTAGCCTAGTCTGCCGTAATCACAGTTCACACAAGCTAACTGACAACGCTGACCTGCAAAAACATTATACTGGTACATGTGGAGTAATAAACCAGTACATGTGTTTGTCAGATAAGTATATGCTGTACAGAAAAACGCAATGATATCTATTATTAAAATAAAAGACCCACAATAAATAGACTCCAAAAACTCACTCCAAAAACTCACTCAAAAAAATTGACTCCGAACAAGAGGTCAACGACCTTGAAGCTCTACTGATAGGTTTTGATAGCTAGATCAGCATTCCTGTGAAGTTTCATGAACACCTGTCAAGTAGTTTCGGAGTAGTCGTTACAAGGTTTTATATATAACTGTATGTAAGCAAAGATGGCCACTGGCAACCATGTTTAATGTCGAATATAAATAATAATAATTTTCAACGAGGACCAACATCATGTTATGCTGAAATATATTTTTGGATGGAGATGTACCTCGTGCTACCTCACACGGGGTGTATATCTCCCAGCTCATTCGATTTGCTAGAGCGTGTAATAATGTTATAGACTTCAATGATCGAAATCAAGTTATTACAAGTAAACTTCTTCAGCAGGGTTTTCGGTATCACAAACTACGTAGATCTTTCTCTAAATTCTACCCTCGCGACGAGGGCCTGCTGGAAAAGTACAACACCAACCTTAAAACACTTCTGCGACTAGGCATATCACAACCCTCATTTTATGGAGATGTGGTCTATAAACTTCGAAAGTTAAAGCGGCCTGACGGGTTTCCTGACCGGTTTACAAATTTAATCAGGAAGTTCGTCAGAAAAGGATATGACCCTTTGGTTTTACAGCGCACTGCATGTTTAGTGATTGACCCCTCTACAGTCAGTCATTACGCTTCACTTTTCACTTGTGCGATGACTGGACTACCTCTTGGGACTCTATGATTGCACCTACTGAAACTCCAACTAAGGGAGGTGGGTGCATGAGCTTTCGTCCCTCGGGTTTTCTGGTCGTACCCTAGATTGTTTTTTCTCTTTAGCTGCAACTATTCTGGTTGTTCTATACGATTCTAGATACATCCTGAGATGTTTATTATTTTGTATGTGTTTCATTAGTTAGTTTCTCTGGATGTGGACTTTATTGTTAGAGTATTTCTTTTGATGGGATGTAGTTTTGTTTACAATGTCTTGTCTATTTGGGCGCTGAAGACAGGATAATAGCGAGGATTATGCGCATATAAAATCGATTTTGCCATTGCGTTCGGATGCTGTGGTTTCTATAGGACCCTTTATCTCATTTTAGCCGTGGCGGCATCTCAAATTTCCGACTGACGTGAAATTTTGCTAGGATCAATTAGATATCAAGAGCAACATTCGTGAAGTTTCATGAAAATATGTCAAGTAGTTCAGAGGAGTAGTCGCTACAATATTTTACTATATAACTCTATTTAAACAAAGATGGCCGCCGGCAGCCATTTTTAACGCCGAATCAAAACGATTTTCGACATTTTCGACAAGGACCAAGACCTCTACTGATAGGTTTATGATAGCTAGATCAACATTACTGTGAAATTTCATGAAAATCCGTCAAGTAGTTTTAGAGTAGTAGTCGCCTCACACTTTTTCTATAGAACTATATGTAAAGATGGCCACAGGCAGCCATGTTTAACGTTGAATCAAAATTATTTTCGACAATGACCAACCTCATGCCATGCTGATCATTTTAGAAAAAGTTCCATATCAATATCACTAAGTTTTCAAAAAGTAGTCGCTACAAACTTGTTTATTAAAACTATATTTTTAGCTTTGGCTGCCATCTTGGATTTTACATCTACGTGCATTTTTGCTAGGACCAACTAGACATCATGGGCAACATTTCTGTAAAGTTTCATGAAAATTCATCCAGTAGTTTCAGGAGTAGTCGCTAAAAGATAAGTGTTCGGACCGACGCACGGACGGACTAACGACGGACACCGCACCACGGCATAAGCTCTGCTGATCTTTGATCAGTAGAGCTAAAAATTGACTCCAACGCTCGCTCCATTACGCCATTCCAGTTTTTACCCCATGCCTTTTAAAGGGACTGGTTGCGATCTGAATAGGTAATTGATGCCCATACGAATGCAAGAGAAAAATCAACATTAATATGCTTCAGCTTCATATTAAATGTGTAGATGCATTAAATAAGCTGTATAATAATCTCGGTTGAATTATTACATATGAAAGTCAAAAACTGTATTTGTTGATCATCGATCAACAGCATTAATTTATATGTGGTTTATATTGTTCACAGTTTACGTATTATTAAATGAAAGTGAAGTTGGATCACAAATAAATAACCATTATAGCCCTAAAGCATCGTATGAAATAATATTAATGATATATACACCAAAATATACAAGAGTTGTCTAGTTTCCCCGACCAAAGTATTTTTAATCGATTATTTTATGGGGCCTAGTTTAGTGCATATCATGTACATTAAATATGCAATTGTATGGAACGCCCAAAATGTGGTATAGGGTATTCTATCATTATATAGGGCGCTTATGTCTTTATATAGAGTACTCTCATCATTATATAGGGTGCATTCGTCTTTATATAGAATACTTTCTACCCTTATATAGGGTTCATTTGACTTTATATAAAGTACCCTCATCATTATATAGGGTGCATTCGTCTTTATATAGAGTACTTTCTTCCTAATATATGGTGCATTTGTCTTAATATAGAGTACCCTCATCATTATATAGGGTGCATTTGTCTTTATATAGGGACTTTCTTCCTTATATAGGGTGCATTTGTCTTTATATAGAGTCCCTTCATCATTATATAGGGTGCATTTGTCTTTATATAGATTACTCTCATTATTTAATACGGTTAGGAATCGATTATTCACCATTTACCTGTACCCGGTTACATATAGGCTGTTTATGTCTTTATATAGATTCGCATCATTTTATAGAGTGCATTCGACTTTATATAAAGTACCTTCCTCATTAAATAGGGTGCGTATGTCTTTATATAAAGTACATTCATCATTTATATATAGGTTCTTTCGTAAGGATAGATATATACTCAAACATTGGTATGAAATGCGCCGTTTTCTCAACGCGCCATCAATGATGATTTTCAATCTGTTGTATGGGTGCATTAAAACATAACACGTCTTTGTTTTTTTTAGATAAAATGAAGAGATTATTTTAAAATGTAACCTTCATATCTAACATGAATACAGGGTCAATCTTGACCTGGACTACCGTGAATTACAGGCCCGTAATGTTACCTAACTTCCTGATCGAGCTATCTGATAAACAGCGGCAGACCAGCAGAGCTTATGGGATGGCGAGTTGTCCATCGTCCGTCGTCCGTCCGTCGTCCTTTATTAACTTTTGCCCCGTAAAGATGATAGGGACTTCATTTTCAATCCGACCTTTACCAAACTTTACCAGATTGTCAAATCAAGGAAAGCTTGGATAAGTTCGAAAATCAGCGGGATCGGACCAGTAACATCGGAGTTATGGCCCTTGATTTAGTTAACTATGCTGTATTGTGCATCGTTAAGACGATAGGGCCTTCTTTTTTTCATCTGATATTTACCAAACGTTATCAGATTGATAATATCGGTGAAAGTTCGAATAAGTTCGAAAAACAGCCAAATCGGACCAGCAACACCCGAGTTATGGTCCTCGATTTAGTAAACATTGCTATATTTTGCCTCGTTAAGACGATAGAGCCTTCATTTTCCATCAGATCTTTACCAAACTTACCAGATTGTTAAGATCAATAAAACCGCAGACAAATTTGAAAACTCGCCAGATCGGACAAGTAACACTGGAGTAAGTTTTTCCCTATATAAGTCTATGTAAGACATGTGACACCGGGAGAGGGGCCAAATTTGAAGAAGATTTTTAAAGTTTTTCCCTATAATATATATAAGTCTTTGAAAAACTGACCAATGGAGCGGGGCCAAATTAGACCCCAGGGTCACCATTTGAACAAACTTTCGGCCGTTTCCAAAGGTCCATTATCATACTCTTTTTTTTGTAGAGGAACATAAGCTGATAGTAAATACGAAATATTAATTTAAACCTTAAGCTCTTGTAGTTCCAGAAAATTAGTTTTTTAAGTGTTTTCCTATATCAGTCTATGTAAAATTGTGATCCTGGGCGGGGCCAAATTTGACCCCAGGATCACCATTTGAACAAAAAATTGATAGAGCCTTTATCTCTTGCAGTTTCAGAGAAGAAATGTTTGAAATTCTTCCCTATAACTCTGTGAAATAATTGATCCAGCAAGGGCTCTAAGCGCCCAATTAAAGAAGAATGACCCAAAGTTTCTTAAAAGGAAATAAATAATAAAAAAATAAAAAAATAAATAAAAGAAATTGAATCATGAACCAAGGATTCTTATGGAAAAAAGTATGCCTCCAGTAAGATTTGAACCCGTGACACCTGGGGTTTTCACTGTACATTACCAAATGTTGAAAAATGGCCATAACTCCGGTTCGAGGGCACATAACTTTGGTGTTCTTGGTTCGATTTAGCTGGTTTTTGAACTTGTCCGAGCTTTCATTGATATTAACAATCTGTTAAAGATTGGTAAAAATCGGATGAAAAATGATGGCCCTATCGTCTTAAAGAGGCCAAATACAGTATGTTTTAACTAAATCAAGGGCCATAAACTCCGGTGAAACTAATCCGGTCTTGCTGGTTTTCAAACTTGTCCGAGCTTTCATCGATATAATCAAGGCCCTAAAGCAAAAGTTAACGGACGACGACGGACGACGGACAACTCGCCATCCCTTCGGCCAGCAGAGCTAAAAACTCAGAAATGTTCGAAAAAAGATCCAGATCGGACCAGTAAAACTGGAGTTATGGCCCTTGATTTAGTTAAAACATACTGTATTTGGCCTCTTTAAGACGATAGGGCCATCATTTTTCATCCGATTTTTACCAATCTTTAACAGATTGTTAATATCAATGAAAGCTCGGACAAGTTTGAAAACCAGCCAGATCGGATCAGTTACACCTGAGTTACGGAAAAATGCCATTTTCTGCCTTGTAAACACTCTAGCACCTTAATTTATTATTTGATCTTGACCAAACTTGCACAGATTGTTAATATCAATGAAAGTTCGGACAAGTTCGAAACCCAGCCAAATTTGACGAGTAACACAGGTGTTATGGCCACTTGTTTTTTTCATAAAAAAATGCCATTTTCTGCCTTGTTAACACTCTACCACCTTCGTTTATTATTTGATATTTACCAAACCTGCACGGATTGTTAAAATCAATAAAAGCTTGGACCAGTTCGAAACCAGCTAAATTGGATCTATTTAGAACTATACCATAATTTTGGCCCTTGATTTTTCTGAAGAAATGCCATTTTCTTCCCTGTGAACCCTCTAGCACCTTCATTTATTATTTGATCTTTACAAAAGCTCGGAAATCCAGCCAGATCGGATTAGTAACACCAGAGGTATGACTCTTTTTTTTCCTGAAAAATGCCATTTTCGGCCTTGTGCTGAAGTTGTGAATATGCTAGAACCTTCATTTATTACTTGTTATTTGCCAAGCTTGCACTGATTGTTAATAGCAATGAAATCTTGGATGAGTTCGAAAAACAGCATGATCAGATCATTTATGCCGGAGTTATGGCCCTTGTTTTTGCTAAAATATGCCATGTTATGCCTTGTGAACACTCTAGCACTTTCATTTATTATTTGACCTTTACCAAACTTACCTTGATTGTTAATATCAATGAAAGCTCGGACAAGTTTGAAAACTAGCCAAATCGAATGACAACAGGTAACAGCATAATGATGGCCCTTGATTTGCTAAAAATGCCATATTTTGCCTTGTGAACACTCTAGCTCCTTTATTTATTATTTGATCTTTACCGAACTTGCAAAGATTGTGAATAGTAATGAAAGCTCGGTCGAGTTTGAAAACCAGCCAAATGGGTTTAATAGGAACAGAGTTAGGGCTCTTGTTTTATTCTGAAGAAAAAGCTATATTCTACATTGTGAACACTCTAACACCTTCATTTATTATTTGATCTTTACCAAACTTACAACGATTGTTAATAATAATTTAAGCTCAGACAAATTTGAAAACCAGCCAAATCTTATTAGTAACACCGGAGTTAACGCCCTTGATTTAGTTAAAAACGGTGTTTTGTTCCTCTTTCAGACCTATCAATGTCTTTCATTTGGCAAAATTTTAATGAAACTTTGCAGAGATGATCAGTACCAAATCTAGTTATGTATATCGTCACCGTGTTTCAGTTGAATGATTTTGGCAGAGTTATAGCCTTTTAAAGGTTTTATTACACAAACTTTGTCCGGATTTTCTTTCCTGAACCCCTAGCCGGATTTCAGCGAAACTTTGCAGGGATGATCAGTACAATGCCTAGTGGTGCATATCATCACTATGTTCTGCTTGAATGATTTTTGGCAGAGTTATGACCCTTTAAAAAATGTATTACACAAACTTTATCTGGAGTAGTTTACTTGAACCCTTGTCTGGATTTCAACGAAACGGTGCAGGGATGATCAGTACCAAGCCTAGTTATGCATGTAATCGCCGTATTTCGGTTGAAAGATTTTTGGCGGAGATATGGCCCATTAAATATTTTAATACACACATTTTGTCCGGACTAGTTCTCCTGAACCCTTGACCTGATTTCAGTGAAACTTTGCAGGGATGATCAGTAACAGGCCTAGTTGTGCAAGCTATCGCCGTGTTTCGGTTCAATACTTTTTGCGGAGTTATAGTCCTTTAAAGGTTTTTATATACAAACTTTATCCAGACTAGTCTCTTCTGAACTCCAGACCGAATTTCAATGAATTTTGGCAGCGATGATGAGTACCAAGATTAGTTGTGCCTATCATCGACGTGTTCTGGTTATAGTTTTACAAACTTTATCCATTCAATTATTCCAGAACCCCTGTCTGGATTTCTGTGAAACTTGGAAGAAATTATCAGTACCAAGCATAGTTGCGCATGTTGTTATCGTATTCCCCATCAAAGACTCCATATATCCAGTAGAACGATAAGACCCTCTTCAGCCTGTTGTTATTGATATTAACAATCTGGTAAAGTTTGGTAACGATCTGATAAAAAATGAAAAATCTATCGTCTTAATGAGGCAAACTATAGCCTTTGTTATGTAAATCAAGGACCATAACTCGGGTGTTAACAGTCCGATTTGGCTGGTGTTCGAACTTGGCTGAGCTTTCCCCAATATTATCAACCTGGTAAAGTTTGGTAGAGATCGGATGGAAAATGAATACCCTATCGTCTTAACGAGGCAAAGTTAACGACGGACGGCGGACAACACGTCATCCCATAAGCTCTGCTGGCCTTCCGCTGTTTATCAGATCGATTGGGAAGCTGGGTAATAATAATTCACGGTAGTCCAGGTCAAGATGACCCAGTATTCATGTTAGATATGAAGGTTACATGTTTAAATAATCTCTTCATTTTATCTAAAAAAAAAAAAAGACATATGTTTTAATGCACCCGTAAAACAGATTGAAAATCATCCACGATGGCGCGTTGAGGAAATGGCGCGTTTTTTACCGGTGTTGGAGTATACGGTATATTTATTCTTAGGAAATAACCTATCAATATAAAAAAGAGCACTCTATATAAATCTGAATGAACTCTATATAAAGATATACTTACTATACATAATGAGGAAGGTACTCTATATAAAGTCGAATGCACCCTGTATAATGATGAGAGTACTATATATAAAGACATAAGCACCCTATATAATGATGAGAGTACTCTATATAAAGACAAATACATCCTATAAAAGGAAGAAAGTACTCTATATAAAGACGATGCACCCTATATAATGATACAAGTACTTAATACAAAGACATAAGTACCCTATATAATGATTACAGTAATCTATATAAAGACCTAAGTATAACGTTAATCATGCCTCATCTTTTGACAAGAACAGTGGTCCGTTATTTTACCGGGATATGTTTCATAGTTGTCCGCTGACCTTACAATGTAAACAAACACGAAAGACACACTGCATTTTCATGGATGGGGACATTTATACACAAATGAATTTATTACACCTCGTCAGCAAATAATTATTTGTATCGTCTTAAAAATATAGCCTTGTTCGAAACACACGAGTTTATCTTCCTCATTTACTACACCGCGCTCTGCAAGTATATATTCATAACACATATTACACAACCTACTAGAGATCTCCTATCCATCTCTCTCTCTGCTTCTCCGTGCGTACCTTTTTATATTGAACTCCTAGACAGGGCGTATATAGTCAAGAAGGGTATTAATTTCAAGCCTCTTAGAGAACACTGCTGCGCGTGTAGTTTAGATGTATATGATATTTTGGCTTAAGCAATAATCCTGTTTTTTAAGACAGTGTCCTATTTTGAAATATGACAAAATATGCTACAATTTGTTTCATGTTCATGAATTGGGGGCTAGAGGGCGTGAGCGGTAGCTCGCATATATCACTACTGTTCATGAACAGTCTCAATCAAACCGACAACTGCAATATTTCGTATGTGTCGTGTTCGGCCGTTTCCAAAGGTCCACTCTCATACTGTTTTAAACCACGCTAACAAATAATTATTTGCATAGTCGTATCTATTCCTAATATCTATATATTACATTATAACTAAAATATTTCATTGTTCGAGACACATGAGTTTATCTTTCCCATTTACTACACGGCGCTCTGCAAGTATATATTCATAACACATATTACACAACCTACTAGAGATCTCCTATCCATCACTCTCTGCTTCTCCGTGCGTACCTTTTTATATTTAAATCCTAGACAGGGCGTATCTAGAGTCAAGAAGGGTATTAATTTCAAGCCTTTTAGAGAACACTGCTGCGTTTATAGTTTGAATGTATAATGTAGATGTATATGATGTTTTGGCTTACGTAATATAAGCACCCTATATAATGATCAGATTACTCTATATAAAGACAAATGCACCCTATATAAGGAAGAAAGTGCTCTATATAAAGACGAATGCACCCTATATAGTGATGCAAGTACTCTATATAAAGACATAAGCACCCTATACAATGATAAAATATATAGTGATAAAATACCCTATAAAACAGCCAAGGCGTTCCATACAACTGAAACACATTATGATGATGGTTGTACTCGTAATTGGATTCACACACTTGAGGCCCATTTAAGGGGCGTGTGGGGAGAGGTGTGGGGTGGGGAGGGGGATATGGCATATGAAAACAATATTTGCAACAAGTGGCCTGTAAGAAAAACGTCTGTCTATGGAAAACATGTTTGTGTCTTTATGGAAAACAAATACGTAAATATGGCACACACATGGAAAATAAACTAACAGAGGCTCACCCTCCACTGAACCAGTGGAACGGCAGTCGTTATAGTACTTTATAGAACATTAATTTAGCGTCCCAAATGCCGGATATTGGAACCACCTCTCCTCCCATTCCTTCCAGATCGACATACAACGCTCCCTTCCTTAATGTAGTGATTTATTAACCTGTGACTTTTAGTCAAATACTCACCTTTTTTGCTAAAATTACACATCAAAGTTCCAAAATTATAGAAAAAACAACATAGACTGACTTTAGATATTGATTTTGTCATTATGATGGCCATTGATTCACATGAACGTAGATAATAAGGTTTAGCGGATGACTATCGCATGATCCACCCATACCCTCTTCACACCCATGTACGTTATATGGTACTGGCAGTATTATATATCTCAGAAAGCATAGGGGTGCCAAAAAGAGAACTCACTTGTGGCGTTACATAGTGATAATGACCAGCCAAATCTGCTCTACTTTCGATTTCGAATTGATAGTTTTAATGTATTTTAATAATGTACCTGCGATTGTAAACATGTTACACATTATATATTAAGTGGGAGACGTTTTATATATTAGACGTTTTATACAGTTATAGTGTTTATGTAGTTTATATTGAGTTCTACTTTCGTTTTCACACTTCCTAGTTGTTCATCCTGTAAACAACTTCTGCAGCACTTTTTCGAATGTCTATAAAGAAACAATATCACAATGTTCTCGGTAATACAACACAAACAACTGACCTAATAAAGACAAGAAAATGTTACCTTAAAAACCTGGACCAGCTTTTCAGCAAAACGGGCAAACGGTAGGTAGATATAACTAGCTGTACAAATTGTACAAACTCGCAAATATGTTCGTAAATGTTGATAAAATGCGTTATCTTTCCTTTGTTAAACAGACTGATTTACAAAAGCAAAATAAGTACATACCCCAGATTCAATGTCTCAATATCAAAATCCAGAAAGTTTATATTTTAGCACCACAGATTCTCAATTTACAACATCGATTACATTGAACTGAAGGTCAATACTATCTGCAAGTGTCAAGAAATATACTGAGCCGGGTAACTATTAAAGGGGCACACGGCAATCTCGAGGGATTATTACTTAGATAGGCTGATGTTGATGCTTGTTAAATACGTTAGGATTGCCAAGTGTCCCTTTAAGTATTACTCCATCATCATACCTGGCTATGTAGGCTTATTATATATAATATTATATAACTACTTTATTCTTTGCATTGCATCCACAATATACACGTCGAAATGAGCGTCAATGTTTATGAAATAGCATATATCCAGCTGGTTTATATTGTCCGTGATCAATACCTGGTGGGCGGGACTTAAAGTTCACCGATACCAAGGGCCGCAGTGTTTCAAGTCCCAAACACCTGGTTTTGATTTCGCACAGTATAACCTCGCTGGAAATATATTATCTCTTATCTGACATGGTTGTGTATGTATCATGATACACATTTTGTCGAGAGGTTACACAAGATACAAACAAATTCTCACAACTTACATTTTATGCCTATCTCTCAACATCAAACGAGAAGAATGCAAAACTTCGTCCTATTTAAATGTGTTGTTGGAATGTAGCGTCGCTTAAACTAACGCATTCCATTGCATTGTTGTCTTGCAACTGGGGTTAAAATGACGTCTTGACGCAGTTTATCAAATCGAATTGTAGCCTATTATTGCTAATTAAATTAAGATCTATCAGTACATTTAGATTCAAAAAATCAAACTTAAGTTAAGTTATTGTGTTACAGTTACATATTCTGCTATTACAGTTGTATAGAAATTCATATGAGTAATAACAAACTGTAGACCCTAAGGTGCCTTTACAGGCAGCGGGACAATGCGAATCACCACATCGTAATGAGACGATAGTTCCCATGAGTTTTGGCAATATCGCCCTATATAACTGTGTATTAGGCATCGTGTGCATAAGGGCAGTGTTCATGGAGCACCACGTCGTAATGAGACAATAGTTCACATGAGTTTTGGCGATATCGCACAATATAACTGTGTTTCAGGCATCATTTGCATAAGGGCAGTGTTCATGGAGCACCACGTCGTAATGAGACAATTGTTCACATGAGTTTTGGCGATATCGCACGATATAACTGTGTATTAGGCATCATTTGCATAAGGGCAGTTTTCATTGAGCACCACGTCGTAATGAGACAATAGTTCACATGAGTTTTGGCGATATCGCACGATATAACTGTGTATTAGGCATCATTTGCATAAGGGCAGTGTTCATGGAGCACCACGTCTTAATGATACAATAGTTCACATGAGTGTTCGCGATATCGCCCTATTTAACTATGTTGTATTAGGTATCATTTACATAAGGGCAGTGTTCACGGAGCACCACATCGTAATGAGACAATAGTTCACATGAGGTTTAGCGATATCGCCCTATTTAACTATGTATTAGACATCATTGTTCAAATTCGATTGAATGGGTTGCGTAATTCCGAAAACGTCGTCAACTGTTGGATAGCACCTCTTGCGAAACGTGCGTGACTTACTTTAAACAGAAGTCTACTCGATAAAACGTCAAGTGCAATACAGCAAGAATAAATAAATAAAAAATAATTAATATGCTTTAACTGCTTATACACGCACTCGTCTCATATTGGCTGGCACATTCTATCACATTCAGTGCAAAGCGTTGTGTCTATACAGAGTTTTCAGAACTTTACGTAACGAGGAGTTAATCCCTAAACAATGTCCGCCAGAAGCTGTAAAACACTCTATATGCTCGCGTCCCGTCGGCAAAGATGTCATAAGGCTGCGCGCATAATGTCTCGCCTTATTACACCACAGCCTCAATACGATCCACATTACACAGTGACAGGGCTCGGCAGGTAGCAATTTTATATTTGCCTTTGAAAAGTCCTAAGCTCACTTCACTTAACTTATGGCGGGTATACTGGATGCATTCAGTACTTCTGTAAAGACACATTGCAAAACATGCACACGCAAATGAATATTTTAGTTTGTTTTTAGTGTATACCGTCCTTCCAATGGACCTTATATTCAATTCAATAACTTTTACGAAACGCTGTAAAATACACCCACGTTTAACGTGGCAGTGTTATAACATTAGTTCACGCCTAGTCGATATAGTAGACTGATAGGTATAGGCGAACATGTGTGCTTCCCTAAAGGAAGAACGTGTTCAAATCAGGTTATCAAATTCACATTTTACAGATGGCATTATAATAAAATGCAGGTCAAGTTCAAGTTTCAGCATCCATGGGTCATTGGAGATCGAGTTATTGCTTTTGCCTGATAGTATGATGCCTGTCAGTCATCGGGTCCGTCTACGTGTCCTCGTAGTTAGTCATCGGGAGCACATCGGGTCCTTCTACGTGTCCTCGTAGCACATCGGGTCCTTCTACGTGTCCTCGTAGTCAGTCATCGGGTCCTTCCTTCTACGTGTCCTCGTAGCACAGCTGGTCGTTCTACGTGTCCTCGTAGCACAGTTGTCAAAGCACTCGCTAACAACGCAACATTAATTCGATTCACCGTCTCGGCTTTGTACGTAAGTGTACGGCTGTTGTCCTCTCGAACACGTGGGCTTCCACCACTGGCTTTGTACGTGAATGTACGGTTGTTGTCCTCTTGGAGACATGGGCTTCCCCCGCGGGCTTTGTACGTGAGTGTGCGGCTGTTGTCCTCTCGGACACGTTGGCTTCCACCGCGGGATTTGTACATGAGTGTACGGTTATCGTCCTCTAACACACGTGGCTTTCCCTTTTTGAACATGTGTTGGTATAGATGTGTTTGAAGCCTGGATAGTTTGAACATGTGTTGGTATAGATGTGTTTGAAACCTGGATAGTTTGATCATGTGTTGGTATAGATGTGTTTGAAGCCTGGATAGTTTGAACATGTGTTGGTATAGGTGTGTTTGAAGCCTGGATAGTTTGAACATGTGTTGGTATAGGTGTGTTTGAAGCCTGGATAGTTTGAACATGTGTTGTTATAGATGTGTTTGAAGCCTGGCTAGTTTGAACATGTGTTGGTATGTATGTGTTTGAAGCCTGGCTAGTTTGAACATGTGTTGGTATAGATATGCTTGAAGTCTGGATAATTTGAACATGTGTTGGTACGTATGTGTTTGAAGCCTGGATAGTTTGAACATGTGTTGTATGTATGTGTTTGAAGCCTGGATGGTTTGAACATGTGTTGGTATGTATGTGTTTGAAGCCTGGATAGTTTGAACATGTGTTGGTACGTATGTGTTTGAAGCCTGGATAGTTTGAACATGTGTTGGTATAGGTGTGTTTGAAGTCTGGATAGTTTGAACATAGGTTGGTATGTATGTGTTTGAAGCCTGGATAGTTTAAACATGTGTTGGTATAGATGTGTTTGAAGCCTGGATAGTTTGAACATGTGTTGATATAGATGTGTTTGAAGCCTGGATAGTTTGAAAATGTGTTGGTATAGATGTATTTGAAACCAGGGTAGTTTGAAAATGTGTTGGTATAGATGTATTTGAAACCAGGATAATTTGAAAATGTGTTGGAATAGATGTGCTTGAAGCATAGCCAGTTTGAACATGTATGTTACTGTATCTTGTTCCCGAGTCTGTAGAAGGTTTGATGGATAAACGTTAACAATATGGTGTATGCCTTTATAGAACAAGATTCGTCTGAAACTGATTATGCTTGTTTCAAGTAGTGTCCAGTAGAATATGGGGCATGCCTGATACTGAATTTGTAATATATAGCTTGTTTCATAATCAACAGACAAAACTGTATGCCATTTTAGAATTTAATTAAAGGGAGGTTTGATTGATTTATACAGCTATGCATTTACATTGACGAGAGGCTCAAGTAAAGTGACATGTTTAATTCATACGCGCATTAATTTAGTCGAAGAGATGTTTTAACAAACATTATTTGTTAAAGTGTATTTTGAATTACCGAAAAAGGTATAGGCCCAGCATAAACTGTATCCACATATCAAGTCTTCAGGATACAAGAAGGGGAACCACTCTAGAAAAAAGGAATGGAACAAGCACAAACAGTATCCACATATCAAGTCGTCATGATACACTATGTGAAACCACTATAGAACAAAGGAATGGAACCAGTGGGATTCGAACCCGCAGCTGTGAGAGGCGAATATTTACAACGCAACTTCGTTAACCATTCGGCCACAGACACGCTTATATCTTATATTTTCTGAACATCAGGAATTCACGCTGAGAAATGAAGACAACAAGATATAGTGAAATGTTTATATTAATTTTCAAAATGTAACGTATACACTTGTATATATGTGAATTACTACACAATCCATATACGGCTACCAGTCGGTGTTCATGAAGCACATTACCAAAGAGGATATCCTACAATCAGTAGCCATAAGTATGAAAGCAGTGTATTCAACAATCAGTAGCCATCAGAATTAGAGAAGTGTATGCTATAATTAGTGACCTTCAGTATGAGAGTATTGTATACTACAATCAGTAGCCACCAGTAGGAGAGTAGCGTATACTGCAATCAGTAGCCATCAGTATGAGAGTAGTGTGTATTACAATCAGTTGCCATCAGTACGAGAGTAGTGTTTACTACATTCAGTAGCCATCAGAATGAGAGTAGTGTATAGTACAATCAGTAGCAATCAGTATGAGAGTAGTGTATACTACAATCAGTAACCATCAGTATGAGAGTAGTATATACTACAATCAGTAACAATCAGTATGCGAGTAGTGTATACTACAATCAGTAACCATCAGTATGAGAGTAGTGTATACTACAATCAGTAGCCATCAGTATGAGAGTAGTGTATACTACAATCAGTAGCCATCAGTATGAGAGTAGTGTATACTACAATCAGTAGCCATCATTAAGAGAGTAGTGTATACTACATTCAGTAGCCATCAGCATGAGAGTAGTGTATACTACAATCAGGAGCCACCAGTATGAGAGTAGTGTATATTACAATCAGTAGCCATCAGTATGAGAGTAGTGTATACTACAATCAGTAGCCATCAGTAGGAGAGTAGCGTATACTGCAATAAGTTGCCATCAGTATGAGAGTAGTGTGTATTACAATCAGTTGCCATCAGTATGAGAGTACTGTATACTACATTCAGTAGCCATCAGAATGAGAGTAGTGTATAGTACAATCAGTAGCCATCAGTATGAGAGTAGTGTATACAATATTCAGTAGCCATCAGAATGAGAGTAGTGTATAGTACAATCAGTAGCCATCAGTATGAGAGTAGTGTATACTACAATCAGTAGCCATCAGTATGAGAGTAGTGTATACTACAATCAGTAACCATCAGTATGAGAGGAGTATATGCTACAATCAGTAACCATCAGTATGCGAGTAGTGTATACTACAATCAGTAACCATCAGTATGAGAGTAGTGTATACTACAATCAGTAGCCATCAGTATGAGAGTAGTGTATACTACAATCAGTAGGCATCAGCATGAGAGTAGTGTATACTACATTCAGGAGCCATCAGTATGAGAGTAGTGTATACTACAATCAGCAGCCATCAGTATGAGGGTAGCGTATACTACAATCAGTAGCCATCAGTATGAGAGTAGTGTATACTGCAATCAGTAGCCATCATTATGAGAGTAGAGTATACTACAATCAATAGCCATCAGTATGAGGTTAGTGTATACTACAATCAGTAGCCACTGATGAGGGTAGTGTATACTACAATCAGTAGCCATCATTATGAAAGTAATGTATACTGCAATCAGTAGCCATCAGTATGATAGTAGTGAATACTACAATCAGTAACCATCAGTATCAGAGTAGTGTATACTACAATCAGGAGCCATCAGTATGAGAGTAGTATATACTACAATCAGTAGCCATCAGTATGAAAATAGTGTATACTACAGTCAATAGCCATCAATATGAAAGTAGCATATACTACAGTCAGTAGCTATCAGTATGAAAGTAGCGTATACTACTATCAGTAGCCATCAGTATGAGAGTATTGTATATTACAATCAGTAGCAATCGGTATGAAAGTAGTGTACAACAGCAAATCGAGTGTTTAACGCGAAACACTGCTATTATTAAGTGCATTTCAGTAAAGAAACAGAAGTAAAACACGTTTTTAAATCAGTGAATTGTATGTATCCATAATATTAATAATTCGTATGTACAGATGTGTACAACATAATTTGTATGTCCCTATGTTTAAATAACATTTAACACATGTGTAATAATATGTAGATACCCATCATACACTGACCGCCATTACACATCGCATACACTAACGTGTTCGTGTAATATACATCGCAAACACCAATTTGTCCGTGTAATACACATCGCATATACTAACTTGTCCATGGAATTCACATCGCATTCACTTACGTGTCCGTGTAATACACATCGCATACACTAACGTGTCCGTGCAATACACGTTGCATACACTAACTCGTCCGTGTAATACACATAGCATACAAGAACTTATAAACATCGCATACATGAACTTGCCTGTGTAATGCACATCGCAGCCAGGAACTTGTCCGTGCAATACACATCGCAGACACTAACTTTTCCGTGTAATACACGTCGCAGACACTAACTTGTCCGTTTAATACACGCGATGCAGACACTAACTTTTCCGTGTACTACACATCGCAGACACTAACTTGTCTGAGTAAAACACATCGGATGCACTAACTTGTCCGTGTAATACACGTCGAATACACCAACTTGTTCATGTAATACACGTCGCATACACAAACTTTTTCATGTAATACACATGGAATCACATGAGGTTCGAATTGAACTGAATTGGGTTTTACGACGATCAAGCACATGACAGGTTATATGGCGCCTAACAGGAATAAACATGCCAAGCTCATCCTCCATTTGCATCAAGATAAAATATGGAGTATTTGCATAGAACCTTCTAACCTGCTGAACTGCAGAATTGCTGCACATTCTATAGAAGACACTCCTTATACGATGAAGCCGCGGGGGTGGGGTGTCCTAACCCTCAGGTGGGATTTGCAGTGGTTGTATTCTGTGAATTAAAACGATTATTTCGCTGTTGTATTCTACCCTGGCAATCATACGGGGATATATGAAGTTCGTTAACAACGTTTTCAGTGTTGAGCAAATCACTCAGTTCTATTGGACGAGTACCGAGCAGACAGAATCCAAATTTGGATTTCATTTCCAATGTTATTCAGTTTATACTCAACACTTTACAATTACCTATTTATTTCACACCTGTATAATTCTAACCAAACCTCGTATTTGTAGTTTCTACATCAACTTCAAACTTCATATTTCCGTTATTAATCGAGTAGAACAAAAGCTTTTTTTTTCAACCTGAATGACGCTGTGTAAATCATATTTTGAAGGAAAACAACAACAACAACAAAACAATATACATGTATAAATGTTCAAAATTTGAATTAAACTAAATCGTGAGATAAATCGTGAATGACTCATTGAGGTTAACTGCATGAGTTATCTTCCCATATTACAAATACAGGATTTGGGCTCAATAAAGATTGCTGGGACTCTAGATACCAGAAGGTGTACAATATATTTAGACTGTTTTAGGTACAATAGTACAATAGTGGAAATACGGGATGGTCACATGGTTAACAATATAGAAAAAGATTCGTTGTGCATCACTTGTAAAATAAGGTCAGCTCTCATATAGAGACATGTACGTGACTCTCTATCGAAAGCTATTTACATCCATGGAAAATCTGGTCAAAATTGGTTCCGAGGTGAAGTGCTGTAAGAATGTACGGGAGACGACGGCAGACGTATACAGAGGGCGATCACGATGTTGACTTTTTGAATTTGGCTGAGGTGAGCTATAACATAATGCATTATATAGATATAATGAGCAAGTGACGAATACATACATTTCTGCTCGCAAACATCTTGACACTGACAAACTTGAAATAAATAAAGATGGAAATAAATATGTTGATAACTTAAGCCGTTCTTAAACTTAAACTTAAGTGTGCTCTATTATGGAATGCACACTTTGTCAATATGATTCAATAACAAACTGTAAAGAAAAGACGTAAAGGGGCAGACGGTAATTATGAGAGGATTGTTCACTTTACATTATCCAGGAATATACATATCTTGAGTTTACCTCTTTGTTTCTTTAAAAAGAGGCCCAAGTTGCTATTAGACGCTATATGTATTGATATTGAATATATACTAACCATCTTCGCATGTGTCTTCTTTTGGGTAATTTTATCAACACGTCGTTTTCATTTTGTTTCAGTTTCATTGAAGTATATCCAACAACGACGTTGAACCAGATTTAACCAATGTATTGTGTTTTTAAATTCACCATTAAATACATAAACGTACCATTAAAATCTCCAAATGTGAAGATGCTTCAAATGATTTTTTAATGATTTTTTTTACATGCAAAGTTGTAATGATGATTTTACAAACTATGCATGATTTGCAATGATTTGGAAATACAGTGCCTTTGGCAATTTAGTTATCCTTCCTTAAAATAAGGATTAAACTAAAATAAAAAATAAATATGTAAAACTTCCAACAATACATGCGAGAGAGAGAGAGAGAGAGTTTGGTATGCAGTGGATAGTGCGGTTGACTTAAAATCGGTAAACCAGGACCTCACCGGTATCACTGAGTTTCGTCCTAGAGCAAGACACGTTCACCTAGTCTCGTCCGTCGGATGGGAAAGTAAACCGAGTGGTCCCGTGTATCGGAGAATAACTACCATCCGAACACATTAAAGAACCATAGCAACCTATACGATACTAAGAGTATGGCACGGTCTCAGGATTTCTATGTATCCGTCCCTTCTCTCTGGGACAGCTCTAAATAACATATAATGTGTTGATGAGCCGTTAAACAACGTTCAGTTCGTTATTCAGTGTATCAGTATTCTAGGTAATATGTAATTCGTTATTCAATGTATCAGTATTCTAGGTAATATGTAATTCGTTATTCAGTGTATCAGTATTCTAGGTAATATGTAATTAGTTATTCAGTGTATCAGTATTCTAGGTAATATGTAATTCGTTATTCAGTGTATCAGTACTCTAGGTAATATGTAATTCGTTATGCAGTGTATCAGTATTCTAGGTAATATGTAATTCGTTATGCAGTGTATCAGTATTCTAGGTAATATGTAATTCGTTATTCAGTGTATCAGTATTCTAGGTAATATGTAATTCGTTATTCAGTGTATCAGTATTCTAGGTAATATGTAATTCGTTATGCAGTGTATCAGTATTCTAGGTAATATGTAATTCCACATAAAGTAACCAATTGTATGACAAGCAAAACAATATGGTAAATCCAGTAAATAAAAAAGTGGCATAAATGAAATGGACATGACTGAGTATTGCGCAAGCTACAAAATTATATTAACTACGTTTAACACGTATTGCGCCTTTTGATATTTACCTAACTTTCCAAACAGTTAAGCTTCTCCCTACTTCTACGTTCAGCATTTACCAAACAAAATAGGAATGGAACTATAAGCTAGGGTTTTATTGGACTATATATACGCGTTTATACTGCTGCTTTTCATATGAATAGAATGTGTTCGTCTTATTTGACATGAAACACTTTGACAACATTGCCACTCATCATTCCCACATATAGTTTGTCCTCACTATCAGAGTATGTAATTGAGTATGGAAAAGTCACTCCATGTTCCTGTCCCAGTAGTATCTGCATCTTGGTACAATTGGCTGTTATCTGATGGACGTTATTGGAACCCTGGCTACATACATACACTGTCCCTGTCCTGTCTATAGCCAGACCGTCTGGGCTCTTCAGGTTATCATTCTTGTAGACTGCCTTCACGGTACCGTCCATCGTCATACACGTCACTGTTTGCTTGTAGTAATCAGACACGTACATGGCCGTCTTATCCGGGCTGATCGCTATGTACCTCGGATGAGCAAACAGTTGTGCACCGTTGGAATCTGTATTCAGACTACTCAACACAGACCCGTTCATGTCCATCATTTCAACTTTACCTGGGCTCTGAAACGTCACTATAAGTGTCCCGTCATTGTGTACAAGTCCAAAACACTGACCATTTGCCTTTATCTCTCGACCCTTGGACAAGGAGGATGAAGTTGTAGACAGGAACAGGATCTTTTTCTCCACGTAGACTGTCACGGCTACTTGACTGTGGTCGATCATAGTTACGTCCCATGGGCGAGATGTCAGTTGTACTTCAGACGTAACCTTGTTTTGTTTTATGTCCACTAGTTTAACCTTCATGTTGTAACAGTCAGCAATGACGAGTTGGTTGTCGGATAGTAGGCATGATCCCGAGATATAGTAGACAGTGGAATCAGTGGATGACTTAACATCGAGGTCGGCAACATGGGCAGGTGTAACTGATTTCCGCAACAAATCGGGTGCTGGTGAAATGGATTTCTGCAACGCAGGTAACATCACTAACTGTCCTAATACTTTCTGGTTAATCTCGACAGAAGATGACTGTTCCATTTTAGTAAACGTGTACTTTCTGATTGTGTTGTCGGCCTCTATTTTTCTCAGACTGTCTTCTAATGTTTGTATTTGATCGGTCGCGTTTATCACTTCTACAAAAATTTGACTGTTTTGATTCGTTTGTTGCAATTTTTCAAGTTTGGTCGTCATTGATCGAATTTCAGATATTACGGCGTTGCTTGTGTCGGAAATAGAGCTCATCATCTTCAAATCTTCATCTCTGAATACTGTAATCAATTTCTCTACGTCTTCCTTCGCTTTGGAGTGGTATGTTTCAATTTCCTCCACATGTTTCTGTGACAGACTCAATGTACGGCCATATTGTTGTTCTAGTCCATTTAATTTCTTCATTAACTCTTTATATTGGACACTCTGAACAATTCCTTCAGATACGTCGGATAATTTGCTTATCGTACAGCCTATGTGGCCAATCTTCACGCATCACTGGCATCCTAGCTGGTCGTGTGATTTGCAGAAAAAGCTAATAATCTCACCTTTATGTCGAGCGCACAGTTCCGTGCACATGTCAGTCGTCGTAGACGAAGGCTTAATCTTAGGCATTTGGGACTTGTCTAGCAGTGTGTGATGTCTACATGGTTTGGCTCTACGATGTGTCGTGAAACACGTGACACATAGGTACTCCTGACAGTCGGTACAGTAGCCCTCGGCAGGGAGATGTTCACCATCGTCACCACACGGCTGACATAAGATGTCCGTCATTACATCTGATCCCACGTCTGCGGATGCCATGAAGATGTTCTGTGAACAATAATAAATAGTTTTACCCAATTATATTTAACCAAATTATATTTTACCCAATTATAGTTTACCCAATTATATTTCACCCAATTATATGAATGCATTTTAAAGGAGTACTCCGATTATAATCTCCTATTGATGTAATGAATGTGTCGTTAACGGGCCTATGTTCGTGAGTGTGAATATTATTATAAATGTGTGAATAGTTTTTAAAGGGGCACCCTTTCTTGAAAAAAATGATATATAGTGTCCTATAGAAACCGCAGCGTCCGAACGCAATGGCATCGTAGATCCGCACTGTACTGCAAACAAGGACTTGATAATACAACGAAAGAGACAAAAAACAGATAAGCAACATATCCTATCTTAGGTTATTAAGAGCCGCCCGAGAGAGGAGGGAAGGATAGTTAGACATGCAGAACCGTGCTCTATTCTTACTATCGAATATATTTCTTACGCAGGAGGAATGCTGGTAAATAAAAACACACCGGTATACATTTCCCCGCCACCCGCCCCAGACGAGGCTACTCCAATGCTGGTAACATGTACATGCAGTTAATATGTGTTTGCTTTTTACGTTTTTCCAAGCATTCAATAACCAATAATGGTTTCATTTCAATTAATATGATGTTTAAACATTTTATTATGAATATTGAGATAAGCAACCACAGAAAGGGATAGAATTCAAGGATGATCGCTATCTTGATTTTTGAAAAGATTCAGCAGGTTCTTCAAATGTTCTTCAGCATCTGTTGTTAAGGACTATTGGTTCTCCATTTTTAAAATAAGATCCAAAATCATATCGAAATTTGGATGATGTGATAAAACGGCTCATTAAAAATGGCTTATTTTATTCAGAAATGATGTCTCGTCTGCTATCGCTAGATAAATGGACTATTCTATGGACCAATGTATTTCATATAAAAAAAATGTGTGAAATTTTAGCAAACTTTTCGGAATTAAAGGGAACAATTTCTGCCATATAAATATTCTTTCTAATATTATATTTACATCAACAGTGTTGAATTACTGTCATGTACTATATGGTTGACATTGCTCATGCCTAAAGTATGCATTTGGTTGAAAATTTCCCTTGACCATATCCCATCCATTTTGGATATTTCTTTTAGAGATGGCGGACAAATAGCTCTTACGGATCTTGTTCCTAGTGGTGGGGAGGTGTATGTGTGGGGGCGTGGGGTGGGGATTTGTATATATAAGCGTACATCACTGTTAGACATACAATTGCGTGAGATAATGGTGTTATTCAAATGTGTGTCAATGATCAGAACGGTTTGTATGTTGTAAACATATTAAACTTGATAAAAGGACTTTCATTATTTTTGTTTTGGTTCTAAAAAACAATAACTAGCTATCAACAAAGTTATTAAGTGTAGCTAAAATATTTACTTGTTTTTTTTTCAATTCAATATAACACTGATATTCAAAGAAACTAAAAATGTGTCCTTGGGATACGGATGCCCATACATAAAACAATCCACGGACATAAAATTTGAGGAAAAAGGGGCCGTAACTTCGGTAATAGACGGTCGATTGTGACGCGAAATCGAGATGCACATCTTGAAGCATGCTGACGTTTAGAAACACTCAGTTGGAAACTGTGGGAGGAGTTAGATACACGATATATTTTAATATATTTTAGAGACAACAACAACACCTACATGTGCATGCCTACTAATTGCTCAGGGTTACATGTATACTGGTGAAACAATCCCGTCTGGCAATTTGGTCACTCATGGTTGTTTTTAAGTGTGTTTGTTATAAGGTGGGCATTTATATAACTTGTTATGCTTAAAAGATACGTCAATTTTATACGAAATGTGTCCATGGAACACGGATACTCTGCTTGGCATTCTGGGTTGTAATATAGCAGCATCATTGAACAAGGGGCGTTGTTTTTGGATATGTTTTAGTAAAGCAATTAAAATGTGTTTGAATGAAATATTGAATAGTGTAGAGTAATTGATGACTTAGAATGCAATGAGAGCCTTAACCAGAGAATGAATTGTAAACAGTATGTCAAGGGCAGTGCCGGTGACATACCGTTGGTCGAACAATATAGAACCATTCTGGATATACTATATATGACGATTAAAGAGTGTAGGGCTATCGTCGACTTAGAAATGAGATAATATAAAACCTTAACCAGTTTCCATCCTCGAAACAAGAAGGCCAATATTGCACTGAACCGCTCAGCTGATGATCCTCGCAAAGACGAAAACAATGTTAAACACGCTTATAATTTTATAACAGAATGATGTCACGCAGTCGATGGCGCAACAAATTCCCGTGCCCGCCTGAACGTGTTCATGCAATGTTAGAGTATTTACGGTTATAGGGTGGGATCTCAATAGTTTCCTAGTTATGACCAGGGGTTATGTTCCAAAGGGTTGGGGGTGAATTCCGGGTCCAATGATGATTATATGGTTATATCCGTCTGTTCATGCCCAAATAAGTGTAGGTATGCTTCTCAACAGTTTCCAATATATGACCAAGGAGTTATGCCCCCAGGAGTGGGGATAACCCACAGGACCGATTCTGATTGGATGGTTGCATCCGCCTGTTCATGCCTTGTGAGTGTATTTATGGTTATAGGGTGGGAACACAACGGTTTCCAAGTTATGACTCAGGTGCTATGTCACCAGGGGTGGGGACGGGGGGATGGGATGGACCCCAGGGCCCATACGTTCAGATGGTTGTATTGTTATTTGCCTTTGTTCATTCTCAGTAATTGTATAGCTATGGTTTCAGAGAAAAAAATCGTTTATAGTTTTCCCTATATAAGTCTATGTTAAACATGTGACCTCTGGGGAAAAGACATATTGACTCCATTGTCTCGATTTGAACAACCTTGATAGATGACAATACGACTGGGGCACATGCAAAACATTAGACCTCCAGCTCGCGTTATTTCAGAGAAGATGATAGTTATACCATATGATAGACAAGTCATGCTTGTTATACCATATAACAGACAAGTCATGCTTGTTATATCATATAATAGACAAGTCATGATTGTTATACCATATAATAGACAAGTCATGATTGTTATACCATATAATAGACAAGCCGTGCTAGTTATACCATATAATAGACAAGTCATGCTTGTTATACCATATAATAGGCAAGTCATGATTGTTATACCATATAATAGACAAGTCATGATTGTTATACCATATAATAGACAAGCCGTGCTAGTTATACCATATAATAGACAAGTCATGCTTGTTATACCATATAATAGACAAGCCGTGCTAGTTATACCATACGATAGACAAGCCATGCTTGTTATACCATATAATATATAACGCATGCTAGTTATACCATATAATAGACAAGTCATGCTAGTTATACCATATAATAGACAAATCATGCTTATACCATATGATAGACAAGCCATGCTTGTTTTACCATATAATATACAAGCCATGCTTGTTATACCATATAACAGACAAATCATGCTTATTATACAATATGATAGACAAGCCATGCTTGTTATACCATATAATATACAAGCCATGCTTGTTATACCATACGATAGACAAGTTATGCTTGTTATACCATATGATAGACAAGACATGCTTGTTATACCATATAATATCAAATAGACAAGCCATGCTCGTTATACCGTATGATAGAAAAGCCATGCTCGTCATACCATATGATAGACAAGCCATGCTCGTTATACAATACGATAGACAAGCCATGCTAGTTATACCATATGATAGACAAGCCATGTTCGTTATACCATATGATAGACAAGCCATGCTCGTTATACCATATAATAGACAAGCCATGCTCATTATACCATATGATAGACAAGCCATGCTCGCTATACCGTATGATAGAAAATCCATGCTCGTTATACCATATGACAGACAGGCCATGCTCGTTATACCATATAACAGACAAGCCATGCTTGTTGTACCATATGATAGACAAGCCAGACTTGTTATACCATATGATAGACAAACCATGCCCGTTATACCATATGATAGACAAGTCATGCGTGTTATATCATATAATAGACAAGGCATGCGTGTTATACCATAGACTAGACAAGGCATGATTGTTTTACCATAGAATAGACAAGTCGCGCTTGTTATACCATATAATAGACAAGTCACGCTTGTTATATCATAAAATAGACAAGGCGTGCTTGTTATACCATATAACAGACAAGGCGTGCTTGTTATACCATATGATAGACAAGTCACGCTTTTTATACCACATAATAGACAAGACATGCTTGTTATACCATATAATAGATAAGCCATGCTTGTTATACCATACAATATACAAGTCATGGTTGTTATACCATATGATAGATATGCCCTGCTTGTTATACCATATAACAGACAAGCCATGCTTGTTATACCATATAACAGACAAGCCGTTCTTGTTATACCATATAATAGACAAGCCATGCCTGTTACACCATATGAAATACACGCCAGGCTTGTTATACCATTTTATAGACAAGCCATGCTTGTTATAGCATATAATAGACAAGTCATGATTGTTATACCATTAAAAGACAGGCCATGCTTGTTATAAAGCATAATAGACAAGCCATGCGTGTTATACCTTATAACAGACAAACTATGCTTGTTATGCCATAAAACAGACGCCATGCTTGATATACCATATAATAGACACGCCAGGCTTGTTATAACATAAAACAGACAAGCCATGCTTGTTATATCATATACCAGACAAGCCATGCTTCTTATACCATATAATAGACAAGCAATGTTTATTATACCATATAACAGACAAATCATGCTTGTTATACCATATAATAGACACGACAGGCATTTTATACCATCTGATAGACAAGCCATGCTTGTTATAGCATATAATAGACAAGTCATGATTGTTATACCATTAATAGACAGGCCATGCTTGTTATAAAGCATAATAGACAAGCCATGCTTGTTATACCTTATAACAGACAAACTATGCTTGTTATGCCATAAAACAGACGCCATGCTTGATATACCATATAATAGACACGCCAGGCTTGTTATAACATATAACAGACAAGCCATGCTTGTTATATCATATACCAGACAAGCCATGCTTCTTATACCATATAATAGACAAGCAATGTTTATTATACCATATAACAGACAAATCATGCTTGTTATACCATATAATAGACACTCCATGCTTGTTATTTCATATTATAGGCAAGTCATGCTTGTTTAACCATATAATAGACATATGCTTGTTTTAGCATATAATAGATAAGACATGCTTGTTATACCATATAATAGACAAGCCATGCTCGTTATACCATATAACAGACACGTCATGATTGTTATACCATATAATAGACAAGCAATGCTTGTTATACCATATAATAGACAATCCATGCTTGTTATACTATATAATGGAGAAGCCATGTTTGTTTGTTATACCATATAATAAACTAGACAGGCTTGTTATATCATAAAATAGTTAAGCCATGCTTGTTATAACATATGATAGAAATCCATGCTTGTTATACCATATAACACACAAGCCATGTTTGTTATACCATATAACAGACAAGCCATGCTTGTTATACCTTATAATAGACAAGCCATGCTTGTTATACCATATAACAGACAAGCCATGCTTGTTTTACCATATAATAGACAAGGCATGCTTGTTATACCATATAACAGACAAGCCATGCCTGTTATACCATAAAACAGACAAGCCATGCTTGTTATTCCATATAATAGACGAGACATGCGTGTTATACCATATAATAGACAATCCATGCTTGTTATGCCTTATAATAGACAAGCCATGCTTGTTATACCATATAACAGACAAGCCATGCCTGTTATACCATATAATAGACAAGGCATTCTTGTTATACCATAAAACAGACAAGCCATGCTTGTTATTCCATTTAATAGACGAGACATGCGTGTTATACCATATAATAGACAATCCATGCTTGTTATACCATATAACAGACAAGTCATGCTTGTTTACTTGTTATACCATATAACAGACAAGCCTTTATTGTTATACCATAGAATAGACAAGGCATGTTTGTTATACCATGTAATACACAAGTCATGCTTGTTATACCATATAGTCTACAAGGCGTGCTTTTTATATCATACAATATACAAGGCATGCTTGTTATACCATATAACAGACAAGCCATTCTTGTTATACCATAGAATAGACAAGGCATGTTTGTTATACCATATAATACACAAGTCATGCTTGTTATACCATATAGTAGACAAGGCGTGCTTTTTATACCATACAATAGACAAGTCATGCTTGTTATACCATATAATAGACAAGGCGTGCTTGTTTTACCATATAAAAAGACAAGCCATAATTGTTATACCATATAACAGACAAGGCGTGCTTGTTATACCATATAGTAGACAAGGCGTGCTTTTTATACCATACAATAGACAAGTCATGCTTGTTATACCATATAATAGACAAGGCGTGCTTGATATACCATATAATAGACACGCCAGGCTTGTTATAACATATAACAGACAAGCCATGCTTGTTATATCATATACCAGACAAGCCATGCTTCTTATACCATATAATAGACAAGCAATGTTTATTATACCATATAACAGACAAATCATGCTTGTTATACCATATAATAGACACTCCATGCTTGTTATTCCATATTATAGGCAAGTCATGCTTGTTTAACCATATAATAGACATATGCTTGTTTTAGCATATAATAGATAAGACATGCTTGTTATACCATATAATAGACAAGCCATGCTCGTTATACCATATAACAGACACGTCATGATTGTTATACCATATAATAGACAAGCAATGCTTGTTATACCATATAATAGACAATCCATGCTTGTTATACTATATAATGGAGAAGCCATGTTTGTTTGTTATACCATATAATAAACTAGACAGGCTTGTTATATCATAAAATAGTTAAGCCATGCTTGTTATAACATATGATAGAAATCCATGCTTGTTATACCATATAACACACAAGCCATGTTTGTTATACCATATAACAGACAAGCCATGCTTGTTATACCTTATAATAGACAAGCCATGCTTGTTATACCATATAACAGACAAGCCATGCCTGTTTTACCATATAATAGACAAGGCATGCTTGTTATACCATATAACAGACAAGCCATGCCTGTTATACCATAAAACAGACAAGCCATGCTTGTTATTCCATACAATAGACGAGACATGCGTGTTATACCATATAATAGACAATCCATGCTTGTTATGCCTTATAATAGACAAGCCATGCTTGTTATACCATATAACAGACAAGCCATGCCTGTTATACCATATAATAGACAAGGCATTCTTGTTATACCATAAAACAGACAAGCCATGCTTGTTATTCCATTTAATAGACGAGACATGCGTGTTATACCATATAATAGACAATCCATGCTTGTTATACCATATAACAGACAAGTCATGCTTGTTTACTTGTTATACCATATAACAGACAAGCCATTATTGTTATACCATAGAATAGACAAGGCATGTTTGTTATGACATATAATACACAAGTCATGCTTGTTATACCATATAGTCTACAAGGCGTGCTTTTTATATCATACAATATACAAGGCATGCTTGTTATACCATATAAGCCATTCTTGTTATACCATAGAATAGACAAGGCATGTTTGTTATACCATATAATACACAAGTCATGCTTGTTATACCATATAGTAGACAAGGCGTGCTTTTTATACCATACAATAGACAAGTCATGCTTGTTATACCATATAATAGACAAGGCGTGCTTGTTATACCATATAATAGACAAGCCATAATTGTTATACCATATAACAGACAAGGCGTGCTTGTTATACCATATAGTAGACAAGGCGTGCTTTTTATACCATACAATAGACAAGTCATGCTTGTTATACCATATAATAGACAAGGCGTGCTTGTTATACCATATAATAGACAAGCCATAATTGTTATACCATATAACAGACAAGGCGTGCTTGTTATACCATATAATAGACAAGCCATAATTGAATTGTTATACCATATAACAGACAAAGCATGCTTGTTATACCACATAAAAGACACGTAATAATTCTTATTAGATATATCAAACAAGCCATGCGGCTTATAGTAGATATATATGGCGTTATTTAAACATGCGGCACCAACAAATGAAATTAACTTTAATGGGCCATTACATCTGTATATTACTCTTTGTGTCGGCTAATCAACACATTATAGTTTATGTAGAACCTTTCGAGAGACAGGGGAAGCATACAAAAAGAGCCGAGAACCTGCCCTACTCTTACTAACGTATAGATTTCTATGGTTATTTAATTTGATTGGAAGATAGACTCCGATACACGATACCGCCCGATTCACGTCACCATCCGATGGACGAGGAAATGTTTTGCCCAAGACAACACCGACGAAACTCAGTGGCGCCGGTGGCGGGGACATTTACTCCTACATCTATATTAATGACTTTGTTTTTGGATATAAATTTCGGTCCAGTGGGTAGCAAAGTTTATCAGGGTACAGAGTCCAAGCACATTGAAGAACTATAGGAATCTATTCGATAGTAATAGTAGGGAAACGGTCTCTCTCTCTCTCTCTTTATGTCTCTCTCTCTAACCGCTTAACATCGATTTAAATTGTTTTAAATGCGTACATTATGTTTCTGGTGGGTATCTACGGGTACATGTACGTCTTGAAATTGAGAAATAACGATGTGTTCTATTATATAGGGCCTAAGCATAATGGATAAGCCTATTATGACCCCTGCCTATTATGATCCCTGGTGTATACGGAATATCATTGTACTCGTACACAGTAATATGTGCTATCCCAGAATACACACCAGGGTTAATTAAGCATGTTATCCCTGATGCCATTAACACATTATGGAGAATTCACATTGTGGATCTGACCAACACGGTACTAACAACATATTCTGACTGATATGACACCTTTATTACAAACTGGAATATATTTAAAAAGTTACATTCCACAACAAAATGCCCGATGTACTCGCTTTAACATTTGTAGGTTATGTCAGCCCAAGCCTGTTAACATCTGACATATCTTGCACGGTTTATTAATCACCAATTATATATACGTCACTAAACCTTAATATATTGTTTAAACATTGTTTTATTTCAAAGATAATGTACTATTCAAATGTTACAACAATAATAAATAGCCTACTATTTAGATAAATAAGTAGGGATATCGGATTTCAGGTTACGATCAATAACTGATTAAGCATATTTAACAACCAAAAGCGACACATTTAAACACTGCACCCGATTCTCATCTTGGTTAACAACTGTTCAAAAGGCATACACTCATAACACTCATATTGAGCACATATCAGTTAAGCGAAGTATATATACTGCTATACAATATATAAGGATTAGAGGGCGGGGTTGGGAGGGGACGCCAGATAACAATCGCCCCTGAACCAGTTTTAAAACGGAAGTCGTTATACTGTATTTACTCACATTTAACGTATAATATAGCATTTAACATTAATTTGTTGTCCCGAACGCCGGATTCTCCAACCGCCCCTTTCATCCCACTCCTTCCCAGATCGAAGATTCAGAATACTGATGTAATAAAGATACTAGGCCGACCATAACACAAATGTTGGTTTGCTTACACTAAGGTTCATCCTTAATACATAGTTGTTTACTGTATCAAGTGAATGCACTTTAAATGATACATAGCTGACATTGTTGTAAATAGGGTGTGGAGCGATAATTGGACTAAATTCAGCCCACAACAAATCCTATCTTAAAGGGATACACGGCAGTCTTTAGTGTGTTTTTTTAAATCATGATCATGATTTTATAGTCGCACCGACAGCTAAGTTTCCAGCTTCCATCAGTGGAGGAAGACCCCAGGTGCCCATCCGGGCAATTTTAGTGCACGGGCGCATACCTGCATGGGTAGAACCACCGACGATCCGCAAGCAATCACATAAAGATTCCTAGGCCCCTGAGGGAACGAACCTACATCGTGAGGAGCACGTGATTGCAGCCCACCCACCAAAACACATGCTATCTTAAAGGGACATACGGCAGTCTTGCGTGTGTGACTTTTTCTTTTGTGTTTTTTTAATCACGATGTTCAGTTGTTTTTTTTACATTACTTGCATTCGTTCAATCATTAGTATTAATTATAAGAATAGTATAAATGTTTAACGCATTATTTTTGCTTATTATTAATAGCTGATTATATTGCACCTATGGTAGAATAAGACGAAACAATGAAAACTCATGATTTTATATAATTATAGGCAAGCTAATTTAAAGTTAAAATGATACTAAATTAAGACGGTAATATTAATGTTTTATAAACACTTAAAGACTGCCATGTGTCCCTTTAAATGACGGTTCCATGACCAATTTCATACATATACATATTTTATGTTCTACTTTCGTTTTCGAATAGATAGTTTAAATGCATTTTAATAATGTATCAACAAATTAACACATTATTTTAAGCGGAAGAAGTTAACTGTTCGAATAGTTTTTTAAAGTTATATTGTTTATGAAGTTTATTTAGAATTCTACTTTCGTTTTCGAACTGGCTAGTTATTCATCTTACAAATCAATAATAACAACTGCATCACATGTTCGAATGTGTAAAAAGACAAAATATCACGATATCCTCCTCTGTAATACAAAACAAACAACTAATACCATGAAGAAGAAAGGTCATTACCTTAACAAGAGCTACTCGTGTTGACCTGGACTCAGTGTTTCAGTGTAGGTAGAGGTCATACTACACCAATTCATTTTCCATAGGTCTACCTTATAGCTCTAAGCTCTGTACTGAGTTCCCTAATATAGAAAGCTATATTTTTTATTATTTGTTTTGAAAGACCTATCTTAGTTTTATCAAAAAACATACAGAAGCCATACATTGAGTATGTTTTGAAAAAGCTGTTTGGGTCGGATGGTGCTGACCCACCTACTTGCATGTAGAAACATGAGGAAAATGTAAAATATACTTCTTTCTTTGATTATGCAACACATTATGAATACATTGCACAAATGTATGATTTAACCTTTATAAGTACTCTTCAATAGTTGAATTTTAATTTTTAGCAAGGTTTTTTGGTTTGATTACCTTGACAACCAATCAAAATTAAGAGATTCTGTGTAATAGCTCCGAATTTACCCTGGAACTTTTTCCTTGCCCGTTGATTAGTTGGTAATTGGTGTAGTCTGATCTAGAGATGATGTCACAAGCGATGTTGTAGAAGTAACTATGTACTAGAATCGAAGTAATGCAAGTACTGATAGGCCTGTGAAAAGCTAGCTGTACCAAATTTACGTAAATATTTACTAGTTACTAGTTTATACAACTCGCAAATATTTTCGTAAATTTTGAAGAAATGTTGCAATACAGACGAATTTACAAATAGTAGATATAGAAATAAAAAAATAAAAAAATAAATGAAATTGCATTTAAACCGCAGATATTACATACCTGTCTATGCTCTGCAATACTAAAATAAGTAAAGAGACCAGATTCATTGTCTCAATATCAAAATCCAGAACGTTTGTGTCTTAGCACCACAGATTCTCAGTTTACTACATCGATTACATGGAAACATCATAACATTAAACTGATTGCAAAAGTCTCAAGATATATGCTGAGCCGGGTAACTATTAAAAGGACACACGACACTCTTTTTTTTTCCAAACATGCGGCCTCATCATCATCATCATCGTCATCATCGCCATCATCATCATCCATGGCTATGTAGGATTATTATGACTCATATTATCAAACTACTTTATTCTTTGCGTAGCATCCACAATATACACGTCGTAATAAGCGTCTGCATGTATTATAGCAACAGTGCAAAGCGTTGTGTCTATACTCTACAGTTTGCAGAACATTACGTAACGATGCGTTGATCCCTCAACAATATCCACCAGATGGAGCAAAAGGTACTTTTTTTGGAACACCGGATAAGGTTATCCGCATTTTACATGGGTGATTCATGTGTAAAAAAACATTAAAACGTTAGTTATTGGCGACGTCAACGCACCATATGTCAATGATATGCAAGAAAAAGAATCAATCATGGGTATCCGGTTCAGATAGGGAATTCCAATCCTCGATATAATTATTTTAATCAGAACCCCGGCAGAGTCGCGGTTCCACTAAAAGCAATTATACATCGGTTTGGAATTCCCGATCTTTACCGGATACCCATGAACGATTTTTATTATGTTCGCGCCCGTCGGCATAAATGCCATAAGACTATGCGCATGACGTCCTCACGGGTTATTACACCACATCATCACTGCCTTAGATCTCAGTTTAGCGTATGCATAAACCGCGATTCCACAAGGATGATCCCATGATGTGCTCACGGGTTATTACACCACCGCCTCATGACTATCCACATTACACACGGGCAATCAGAGAGACAGGACTCGGCGTGTAGCAGTTGTTATTCTATATTTGCCTTTGAATAGTCAAAAGCACATTTCATTTAAGGCGGGTATACTGGATGCAGTCTGTCATTTTGTAGAGATACTGCCTTCCAATAAACATAATAGTGTTTATTAAATAACTTTTACGAACGCTTTAGAACAGTAAACCAACGTTTAACATGGCAGTGTTATAACATTAATTCAGGCCTAGTAGACTGAAAGAAATAGGTGAAAATGTGTGCTTCCCTAAATGAAGAACGCTTTTAAACCAGTTTATCAAACTCACATTTTACAGATGGCATTATAATAAAATGCAGGTACAGATCAATTTTGCGCATCCATTGTCATTGGCGATCGAGTCTTTGCTTCCGCCTGATAAAACAAAAGTGAAATGTTTGGTTACAAAAATTTGCAAAAAATTAAATAGGTTTTAGTGTAATGAACCCGACAGATATTATAACACATTACCAAAGCACGTAAAGTTCGATTATCAGTCATCGGGTCATTCTACGTGTCCTCGTAGCACAGTTGTTGACGCACTCGCTCACAACGAAACATTAATTCGATTCATCGTCTCGGCTTTGTACGTGAGTGCACGGTTGTTGTCCTCTCGGACACGTGAGCTTCCCCCGCTATCTCCGGTTTACCACATTAACATTCACTGAGTAGGAATTCTATAAGTTTCTTCTTCTTATTTTATCCTTCAGTGACTGATTCAGAAGATCATTTCTTGTACGCCGGGTTATACAGTGCTTTACAATATATCTCTGTGATCTCACACATGGATTGCTATATTACAATGTTATTTTAAATTGCTGTACATATGCCAACTAATTTTTGATAGTAAATGAGTTTGAGTACTGGCACAGGGATAAGGCGTTTGAAGCCTGGCTAGTTTGAACATTTATGTTACGGTGTCTTGTTCCTAAGTCTTTCAACGTGAACTATATGATGTATGCCTTTAAGAACAAGATCCGTCTGAATCTGATTCTGCGTGTTTCTAGTAGTGGCCAATCGAGTATGGGCCATGCCTGATTCTGCGTGTTTCAAGTAGTGGCCAGTAGAGTATGTATAATACTGAACTTGTATTATGTACCTTGTTTCATTATGAACAGACACATTAGAAGGAAGAATTTCATTAAAGGGATGTTTGATTGATTTATACAGCTATGCATTTATGTTTGATTGATTTATACAGCTATGCATTTCTGTTTGGTTGATTTATACACTATGCATTTCTGTTTGGTTGATTTATACACTGCATTTATGATCGATTGATTTATACAGCTATGCATTTCTGTTTGGTTGATTTATAGAGCTATGCATTTATGATCGATTGATTTATACAGCTATGCATTGATGTTTGATTGATTTATACACTATTCATTGATGTTCTATTGATTTATTCAATATGCATTTATGTTTGATTGATTTATACAGCTATGCATTTATGTTCGATTGATTTATACAGCTATGCATTTATGTTTGATTTATTTATACAGCTATGCATTTATGTTTGTCTGATTTATACAGATATGCATTGATGTTTGATTGATTTATACACTATGCATTTATGTTTGATTGATTTATACAGCTACGCATTTATGTTTGATTGAATTATACAGCTTTGCATTTATGTTTGACTGATTAATACACTATGTATTTACATATACGAGAGGCTCAAGTATTTGTTTGTTTGTTTGTTTGTATGGTGTTTTACGTCATTTTCAACAACTGTAAAGTTTTATATGACGGTCGATTTTTTGTGGTGGAGGCAGACCACCTACTTTTTCTGGGTAGAAAAGTGACGACATTTTTAATTCAGATGTGCATTAGCTTAGTCGAAGAGATGTTTTAACAAGCACTATTTGTTAATGTGTATTTTGAACCCGGCATTAACAGTATTCACATATCAAGTCTTCATGATACAAGAAGGGAAAACCACTCTAGATTAACACTATACTAGTCTTGACGTAGACTGGCACCAGCCCCTAATGTTATTATCTACACTATCTCGCTGGCAGATACAATGTTTTACCCTTGCATTCTTTTATCCTATCTGAACACCAGGAATTTGTCATGAGAAATGAAGACAAGAAGAGAGGAATGTTTATTTTTATTTTCAATTTATTTTCAAAATGTAATGTATGTGTATACACGTAACCAATATACAATCCACAGACTGCAACCATTCTATGCTTAATGGTGCACACTACTTATACTACAATCAGTAGCCATCAGTATGAATAGTAGTGTACAGCAGTAAATCAAGGGTTTAACACAAAACCCTTCTATTATCAAGTGCATTTCAGTAAAGAAACAGAAACAAAACAGCTTTTTAAATCAGTGAATTGTACAAATCCCTAATATTGATAATGCGTATGTACATATGTGTACAACATAATTAGTATGTCCTTATGTATAAATAAGTTTGATATGAAAGATGTTAAAATAGACAAACCGTTATAAAATGTCACTTACAATAGTTTGGCACTGAAATGTATTAAATTTGTTAATGCGAAACTATGGTATTTGATTTTGGAAATAGCTATACAGAGATTATTCATAACAATTCCGAGTGTATTTTATTTTATTTTGCATTGAACATTTAAAACATTCTTTACAGTCAAGCTAAAGATTACAAAGGATATCCCTCAAAATTCAGTTTTCTTATTTTGATTATATATTGGCACCTGGAGTAATTTCGCGTATAATTATTATTTTTTTCTTAGTGAATATGCATTATATAAGGTATAATATATACTTTCTAAAAGTATCAATACAATAAAATACTATCATTTAATTCAAGGAAACTAATTTTGGTAAAAACATCATTTATATTAGCATAGTTTCGCGTTTCGCGTTTAGACAGGTAACAGGTGGTCTGCAAAAATACTGAATTTCATTAGGCGAGTACCCAGCAGACATATAGTTTATTAAAGTCTCGCCAAATACATTTTATTTACAACAATAACATAATATTGCAAATTGAACTTAAGTAATTGGTCCAATGGCTATTGCACTAGCCGTGTCATCAGATTCACAAATAGCTGAAACAATAACCAAAAAGAATCAATCACGAAAGTTTCGCATTATATTTATCCTAGAATCCAATGTTTCAGCCTATACAACAATTATATTAATATGCTAGATTGCTAAATGCTGAATAGTCATTGTCAATCGCCCGCATGTGTATCATAACCATTATACACATATGCTTAAAATGCCATTAAAAGTGTCTGCGTAGACTATGACTTTTGTAAAAAAGAACATTGGGACACTTTTGTCCACCTTATAATCACAAATTAAAAAATAAATCAAGCTAAACATGCATTTATCACATCAGGTCAGACCAGGCATGAACTGATTAACAGCAACTGTTCAGAAAATACATATCACATCCAAATTAAAAATACACTCAGATAAAATAGTATATTTCTATAAATACGAATTTCTAGAATATTAAAACAGGTTTTGGCACATACTCTTATCATTTACTGATTGAAAAATAAAAAAAAAGAATCTTGTCTAAATCACTAAAACTATAATAAAGTTTCCTTTTAAAAGGAACGGTTTGCCTGTGCAGGAACGGAAACAATATTAGTATCGATTATACTAAACCTGCGACAAAATATGGGCTACATTTGCGATTTGGGCATGATACAGTTTTTTTTTGTCTGTGTGAATGCTGTTTTATGATCATAATGTTTAAACATTATTGTTATTAAAACATAAATAATATCCATACGATAAGTCTTAAATTTTAAAATCGTCCTTTCTGTTCACCTAGGCATTCAATGCAGACAAGTATGTGTGCATGTAGTGCAGAAATATCATATGTATAAGAAAATGAAATGAAATGAGGTTTATTTGAAAAGTGAAATTTACAGTGAAGCATTTAAGAAATTGACTTACGATCGAAATGGTCGTAAGTTGTTTCATAAAACGGGGCCCTGGTAATGGTTCCAGCGCTGTTGAATGTACACGTTAAACGCTGAACTTTTGAGCAGAGAACAATTTATTTCCGCGTTGTCGAACGTACTTGTCAAATGTTCAACTTTTCACCAAAGAACCGGTTACTTCCGGTAAAAAATTGAAGTTAAGGTATACAGGAAGTAAATCACTGTTGTATTCATGCCTGGTGTATCGAAAGGAGTTCCCAAAAAAAAAATGTGATAAAAGGCATTTTTGAGAATTTAAGGCCTGTTTTTCTGGCTGAAATGACTTTATTGACTTGTTTGTGAGAGCTCAGAACCATTTGCATGGTTGTATGATGACTTTATGTATCAACTTGAAAGTTTGAAAGTGAAAAAAGAACACATTTAAGAGGTGCCGAATGAATGCAGTTTGTCCACGGTGTCAATAAAGATCAGAATTTTCTTTTCTTATATGCCACATGACCTCTCTTATTCTCAGCAGTTTTCTAGAGAGGAAGGTCTCATGACTAAGAACATGTAAGTGAACCTTAGTATGAACTTTATTTTGAAAAATGGCTATCTAGAAAGCTTGGAAATATTGCACAGGACGCAATGGGATTTGTTTTACTTCCGGTACACCTTAACATTGGTCCGCGCTGTTAAATCCTCCAAGTTTTGAGCAGGGAACCCGTGAAAAAGCGAAAACAATACATAGGCTAGCACCCGAAGGTGCAAGCCAAATACAAATCTACAGAGACTGTAAGAGCTTTTTAAATAATGTATCTTTATCTTCGTTATACATATTGCTCTTAAGGATCACATGCATTTCGTCTTCTACTTCTGACTTACAAAGTGAACACACGGTCGCTTTCCCGTAAGTTCTTAAAGCGTCCGTCTCTAGCGTTAAAGGTGCAACGCCATATCTAAATTTCGAAAAAGTTGATCAATGACGTAAAGGTAATATAAGTTGACAATAAGTTTCTACACAATACCATGATTTCATCAGCTTATACGTTCTTAACTTGTTGCCACCATTACCACTTTGACCTGTGACCCGAATTATGCTAAGTTTCCATTCTTCAATGCGTTTGTTCATCAAATAATCAACAACAGAATTTATGAAAAAAACTTAAATGGCTTAAAATTGTATCATATGTTATTAAGTATTGTACTCAACACCGTAAATACCTCTTTATTTCTCACCTGTAGAATTATAAACAAAAACCTTGTATTTATAGCTTCTATATAAAATTCAAACTTGATTTTTCCGTTTCTGATTGAAAAAACAAAAACTGTTGTATTTTCAGCATGTATTACACTATCACTGTAAAATACATTTTGTAAACAAAGAAAAAACACATAAATGATCAAAACAGTACTGTTTCCATTTGAATTTAACTAAAACACGATCGTCAGATAAATCGTGTATTACTGATTGTGTTTAACTGTAAGAATTATATATTTCCATATTAAAGCTACACAGTCTCTATATTAATCGGTTTTTTTCTTTGTAGGCTTGTCCTTATTTGTAACTTCATGTTCACCAGCTCATGTCGAAATCGGGTATTTAAGCGAGCAAATGTAGCGCAGGATATCGACATCGACCAGTGCACATCGTACCTATACACTGGTAACAGTATTTTTTACAGAACAAAAAGTTAGCCTCTTTCGGGGCTCGAACACACGACATTCTGATTTCAATTCAGGTGCGTTATCCATTAAACTATAACGCTACTTGAGAAATAGCATCCTAAATATCATTTTTTTAGGAGGCAAAATAACATATTTGAACGCAACTCAAGATCGATCAATAAATATGTAGTCCATCTTGTAGCACGTGTAAATTAACACTGCCTATTGTAATACTGTATGTTATCAATATTAATCTTTTCAGATAAAATTCATTTACTACTTATATAAGTTGTATATCAGTGAAACAGAAATTTTAAGTGGTAAATAAAAACACCTTACTTTACAAAATCGATTGAGAAATAAAAATTTCATGTGCGAAAGCTGTTTTTGATGGGTCGTTGCAAAATTTTGCTGCATGAACAATTTGACTATTTTTTTTAGAATTTTTATCCAAAAACGGTTTTAAATTGTTTGATAATAGTAAATTAAGACACCCTGCACGTTTTATAGCAAAATATGAAGGATAACTGAAGTTATTTGAAATCTCAATTTTCTGCTACAAGAAAGTTACATAGAAAAAGCCCCATCAAAAACTCATCAAAAATAAGATGGTGTTATTTACCACTCAAAATGCCAGTTCTAATCATATATAACTGATGTACGTATTATTAAAGTTGCCCAAGCTATTGCAGAAAAACCTTTGGCTGAAACAAGCGGCCCGAACAATAATACTTCGCTTCATAAACCATATCCCGACTTGTTATTTAGCGCTTGATGAGTTTGTGTGTGCCAGTTGTTACGTAATGTCTATTTAGTGTTAAAAATACTACAACATACCAATAAATAGCGGTGGTCTAGTGGTTCCGCGTACATCCTTCAAAACTTAAAAGTGTAAGGCTGTGGTTCAAATCCGTTCCTGGAAACTATTTGTGTATATCACATATATTCTGAAGCCGTATATGTATCGATGTTACCTGTACGGAGGCTAAATAAAAAATGTGAAATTTTACGCATCGCTTTTTACCTTGTATACGAATTTTGGGTATTCGTCGATTTGAAACTACTTCAGACGTGACTCATTCATATTCATGATTTATTATCAGTTAAAATATAGACTGTGTAGCTTTAAGCAACTGTTTTGAGTACAATAGTGGAAATAATGGAATGACACATGGTTAAAAAGACAGAAAGAGATTGGTTAGATTTATACACGCGTGAAAAAATATGTGTCACTTCTCCAATAAGGTAAATTCTCATATAGAGACTTGTATGTGAGTGACTCTCTTAGTGTAAGCTATTTCAATCCGTGTAAAGTTCGATCAACATGGCAACGTTTTCCGAGGAGAAGAAGAACTGCCGTCGGCTCAACAGAGCTACATGTATAATATTAGTTTAATAGTTTATTTAAGTCTCATGACAGTACAATATTATCTACAATACAACAATTCATAAACTACAACTGTGCCATTCTTTTTAGAAGTACAAGAGACAATACAATATAAATACACATATGACTGTTCACAATGTTAAAATATTGAGCAATTGATTCTGAACCGACTGCCACAGCCGTGTCATAAGACTCACACAAAGCCGCAGCAGTATTTTTTTATTATAACCGACAGAAATTTCCCACAGAATATTAGAATGAGTCGATTATAGATTTCTGGTTTTATCCGGTATTCAGAATAATGATAATCTCCGTACACAGAAGAATCTAGATTCGGCGGTTATAGCAATTACGATCATAATTTTTAAAGGCAGGTTACACGTGTCGGTTTTAATAAATGAAATCATAGGGAAGATGTTATTATTTTGATCAGATTATAAGAATAATGTATGCTAATAATGATAATGATAATTTGACAGCAGAGATTTTAATATAATTATAACCTACCGAAATCATAGAAAAGTGGTGATTATAACAATACAGTTAAATATATAGTAATACAATAATTACAATCGCAGCGTCCCCTGCGGCTTTCATACATGTCTTCTTTAGTTTAATTTTATCTACATAAAACATATTACATTACGGTGTTTCCACCCCTCTCCACCTCCCCCACCCCACCCCCCACCCCCACACACACTCACACCCACCCCCCAAAAAAACAATATAAAAAACAACGGTCATATATGACCTAAAATGTGCTAAAAGGTACAAATTTGAGATGACCGTGTGCCCCTTTAATACACGCATTATACAATAATCGGAATACATGGTATCTGGAGTATATACGTTGATATCAACGCATATTACAACAATAACAATAACAAATAAATACATGTATGAACCAATCATACGAATGCATTTGAACAAATATACATTTCTAGTCTAGTTTCATTCGTGCATATCACTTCACTATTTTTTGGCTTTGAACTGCACGTGACATTTCTATCAAACCTGCAATTACATATAAGACTCTGGGAACCAGTCGTACGTTGCTGGTTTAGTCGTTTGGTTTCCGATCTGCTGTCTGATATCATAATAATTATTATAAAGCGGAACACGGGCACTACGACTATTTTCGTAAAACAGGGTAAATGGAGACATCACACAGAAAATGGACACGGGCACTACGCCTATTTTCGTAAAGCAGTGTAAATGGAGACAGCACACTGAAAATGGACACGGGCACTACGCCTATTTTCGTAATGCAGTGTAAATGGAGACAACACACGGGCACTACGCCTATTTTCCTAATGCAGTGTAAATGGAGATAAGTCATGGGCACTATGCATATTTTCGAAAAGCAGCGTAAATGGAGATAACACACTGGCAATGAAAACAACAACCGGACACTACGCATATTTTCGTAAAGCAATGTAAATCCAAACAAAACACGTGTAAATGGAGACAACACACTGGTAATTGAGATAACACACAAACAATAAGTCTATTTTCGTAATGCAGTATAAATAGAGATAACACACGGGCACTACGCCTATTTCCGTAATGCAGTGTAAATATAGATAACACACGGGCACTAAGCCTGTTTCCGTAATGCAGTGTAAATAGAGACAATACACGGGCACTACGCCTATTTCCTAATGCAATGTAAATAGAGATAACACACTGGCAATAGAGATAGCACATGGGTTATACGCCTATTTTCGTAATGCAGTGTAAATAGAGATAACAAACGGGCACTACGCCTATTTTTTTAAAGCAGTATAAATGGAGATTACACACAGGCACTATGCCTATTTTCGTTATGCAGTGTCAATGGAGACAACACACGGGCACTTAGCTTATTTTCGTAAAAAAGTGTAAGTGGAGATAACACACGAGCACTACGATTATTTTCGTAAAGCAGTGTAAATGGAGATAAAACTAGGGCACTACGCCTATTTTCGTAATGCAGTGTAAATGGAAATATCACACGAGCACTACATCTATTTTCGTAAAGCAGTATAAATGGAGATATCACACAGGCATTACGTCTAATTTCGTTATGCAGTGTAAATGGAGACAACCCACTGACAATGGAGACAACACACGGGCACTACACCTATTTTCGTAAAGCGGTGTAAAATGAGAGAATACACGTCGTGGGCACTACGCCTATTTTCGTAAAGCGGTGTTAATGGAGACAACACACGGGCACTACGCCTATTTTCGTAAAGCGGCGTAAATGGAGACAAAACACGGGCACTACACCTATTTTCGTAAAGCAGTATAAATGGAGATATCACACAGGCATTACGATTATTTTCGTTATGCAGTGTAAATGGAGACAACCCACTGGCAACGGAGACAACACACGCGCACTACCGGTGTAAATGGAAACAAAATAAGCGCACTACGGTTATTTTCTTATTTTCGTAAAGCAGTATAAATGGAGACAAAACACGTTTTGTAAAGCGGTGTAAAATGAGAGATTACACGTCGTGGGCACTACGCCTATTTTCGTAAAGCGGTGTAAATGGAGACACTACACGGGCACTACGACTATTTCCGTAAAGCTGTGTAAATGGAGACAGCAGACTGGCAAACACACTGTACACACTACTCGCCCTTAATGTGTGCACTGCACAAACGCACTGCGCACAAATCCAATATGTCTCAATTTAAAATAGTTATTTCACTGTCTAAAAATATACGTCTTGAATGTGTGTATTATTATGCCGTTACTAATGTTGTTAGAACTTGTGGCCATAACCGGTTGCATACTATGTGGTAATAAAATAGTTTTAAATAAAAAAATGTTTTATCATTATTTTTCTTCCAAGGCATGGTAATTGCTGATAATGTAGTGACGGAAAAATAATGTAAATATCACGCGCTTAACATAATTTGCCATTATATAACCGCATAAGCGCCGAACTCTTAATTGACATTTACCCAACTTCCCAAATGATTTTAACTTCTCCCCACTTCTAAGCATTTATATTTGTAATAAATCCATCAATGCAATACAACACTAGGGCTTATTGGACTCTAAACGCCTTTACTATGTCACTCATTCCCACATATAGTTTACCCTCACTATCAGAGTATGTAATTGAGTATGGATTAGTCACACCATGTTCCTGTCCCAGTATCTGTATATTGGTACACTCGGCTGTTATCCGGTGGACGTTATGGGAACTGTAGCCACATACATACACTGCCCCTGTCCTGTCTATAGCCAGACCACGTGGTTGCGTCAGGTTATCGTCCTTGTAGACTTCCTTTACGGTACCGTCCATCGTCATACACGTCACTGTGTGCTTGCTGTAATCAGACACGTACATGGCCGTCTTATCTGGGCTGATCGCTATGTAGAACGGATTAAAAAACTGTTGTGCACCGTTGGAATCTGTAATCAGACTTCTCAACACAGACCCGTTCATGTCCATCATTTCAACTTTACCTGGGCTCTGAAATGTCACTATAAGTGACCCGTCATCGTGTACCAGTCCCATACACTGACCATTTGTCTTTATCTCTCGACCCTTGGACAAGGAGGATGAAGTTGTAGACAGGATCTGGATCTTATTCTCCACAGGGACTGTCACGGCTACTTGACTGTTGTCGATCATAGTTACGTCCCATGGGTAAGATTTCAGTTGTACTTCAGACGTTACCTTGTTTTGTGTTATGTCCACTAGTTTGACCTTCTTGTTGTTAAAGTCAGCAATGACGAGTTGGTTGTCGGATAGTAGGCATGATCCTGTGATCCAGGAAGAAGAAGAGTCGATGTCTGCAACATGTGCAGGCAACATCACTAACTGTCCTAATACATTCTTATTTCTTTCCACAGCATCAGACTGTTCCATTTTAGTAAATGCGTACCTCCTGATTTTATTATCTGACTCTACTTTACCAAGTGTGTCTTCTAACAGATGTATTTGTTTTCTCGCATTTCTCAGTTCTACAAACATTTGAATGTTTTGGTTTTTTATTTGCAATTTTTCCAGTTTAGTTGTCATTGATTGAATTTCTGCCTTGACGGCGTTGCTTGTGTACGAAATCGAGTTCATTGATTTCATGTCCTCATCTCTGAACACGGTTATTATTTGTTCTATTTCTCCTATCGCCTTTGTATGGCATGTTTCAATTTCCTCCACGTGTGTCTTCGACAGTCTCAATGTACGGTCATACTTCTCTTCTAGTCCATTCAGTGTCTTCAGTGTTTCTTTATATTCCGGACTCTGTGCAATACCTTCAGATACGTCTGCTAGTTTGCTGACATGACAACCCACGTGACCAATCTTCACGCATGTTTGACATCCCAACGTGTCATGTGACTTGCAGTAAAAACTTATAATCTCACCTTTATGTTGAGCGCATGGTTCTGTGCACGTGTCAATCGTCGTAGATGTAGGCTGGATCTTAGGCATGTGGGACTTGTCTAGCAGTGTGTGATGTCTACATGGTTTGGCTCTACGATGTGTCTTGAAGCACATGACACAGAGGTACTCCTGACAATCGGTACAGTATCCCTCGGCAGGGAGATGTTCACCATCGTCACCACACGGCTGACACACCATTTCCGCAATTTCTTCTGATCCCACGTCTGCTGATGCCATGATGATGTCCTGTAAACAATTATAAATAGTTTTACCCAATTATATTTCACCCAATTATATTCTACCCAATTATATTCTACCCAATTATATTTCACCCAATTATATTCTACCCAATGATATTTCACCCAATCATATTTTACCCAATTATATTTCACCCAATTATATTTTACCCAATTATCTTTTACCCAATTATATTTTACCCAATTATATTTTACCCAATTATATTCTACCCAATTATATTCTACCCAATTATCTTTTACCCAATTATATTTTACCCAATTATATTTTACCCAATTATATTCTACCCAATTATATTTTACCCAATTATATTTCACCCAATTATCTTTTACCCAATTATATTTTACCCAATTATATTCTACCCAATTAATTATATAATAATAATAATAATAATAATAATATCTTTATTCAGCAATTAAACATACAACACATGTTTATAGCCTACACAATTACATGAAAGTATGAAGATAGTGAGAACATGAACACTTATCCATATTAAACAAATAAACATACAATTTACATTATATCAGATTTACTGAGAAGCACATTATTTTAAAATCGCTGTAATGAAAAATAAGAATTTAACATCAGGAAATTTTCTTTATGTACTATTCCTTAATTTGAGAGCATAAAATATAAATTTCGCTAAATTTACAACTGTACATTTTGACTTTGATGTCATAAGCGAATCAAACTTGTTCAAATTTGGCCATCGGCAATAATAAGGTTTAAGATATTTATGTCTTAATTCTCTATAAATTGGACAAACAAGCAAAAAGTGGTATTCGTTTTCAATAAAATTCATATTGCAAAATCGGCATTTTCTTTCATCCCTATGAATATTTTCATATCTTCCGCTTTCTATCGCGAGGTTATGCGAAGACAATCTAAATCTGCAAAGAGCTATTCTAAATTTTTTCTCCATATCAATATCTAAATAATGTTCCAAATTAAAATCGTGCTTAAAACGACAGTAAGTAACAAGTCTGTTAGAATTATTTATATTTGCATACCAGCTTTGATGATATATGTCTAATATTCTTTGTTGGATGGATTCATAGTTAATGTGTTCTATATCATATTGATGTAACCAAATATTTGTCATACCTAACGTCTCCAATATTGATTTTATTTGGAATGCCCAATTTGACCCGTTATATGATATATTATTGTCTGCGTCGCTTTTTTGTAATTTATATATTTTCTTAGCGATACTGTTATCTCCTAATTTCAATAATTTAATCCAATACTTTACCATATTTAGTTTTCTCTTTACATAGAGCGGAACTCTACCTAGTTCACCATATAAACCTGTAAGATTTGTCGACCTTTTTACGGATAAAATCTTCCTGCAAAATTTCGTATGTATAAGTTCGACGTCTTTTGCATCATGTGATCCCCAAACTTCCGAACTATAATTTAATACAGACACCACTAAAGTGTCAATAATATTCTACCCAATTATATTCTACCCAATTATATTCTACCCAATTATCTTTTACCCAATTATCTTTCACCCAATTATATTTCGCCCAATTGTATTTTACCCAAATATCTTTCACCCAATTATATTTCACCCAATTATATTTTACCAAATATATTTTACCCAATTATATGAATGCATTTTAAAGGAGTATACTTATAATCTCCGACTGAGTATCGTTAACGGCCGATATTCGTGAATGTGAGTACTATTATAAATGTGTGAATAGTTTTTAAAAGGGCACACCCCAGTCTTGATACGGTTTTATCTATTTGGAAAAAGCATCACCCCATGCTGACAAAGCAATTATTAACCCAATATAAATTAGTGTTGCTCAATTAACGGCTAAAATGTCAAATATTCTTTCTTTATTTCACCAAGGTTTACATATTAAGCAAACAGCAATGGAATCAACATAGTCAATGCATGATAATAATGTCATTATGGCGGAATGGCTATTTAAACACAATTCAATGTAAATAGTAGCAAGGTAAGGAAAAAAGAGTCTCTAAGTTGACTCTGCACAAACTCTAGACAGTCAACATACTATATTGTCTATATCTAATACGTGATTAGGTGGGAGGGAGATATTGTGTTTATTTATACATATCAATGTATTCTATCAAAAACAAAACAAAAACAAAAAACATATGTTTTGATGTTCTTTTCTCCGTCATTTCAATACCATACACATTTATAAAATTGAATGCAGATTTAATTATGTACACTATAGGTGTGTACTATATGGATACTATATTAAGTTTCGTGTTTTGTATTATTTTCTTAAACTAAAAAGAAATGTTTTATATGTTCATCAAGATTCAAGATTCAATCTTGACTCTAAAGTATGGACAAAGAAAGATAATAATTCACAGACGATCTTATGTCTTAGTACCTTTACAAGATTGTAGTATGTCAATAAACAAAGAAAACACATGATGCACGTGATGTTCGAGCGTATTGCATTGTATACGGTAGCCGCTTTATTCTATCAGTCATGTGTAATCACTTTCACGTGTGGACATAAATGTAGCATTACATTGTTCGGATTTCGTTTAGCACTATGGTAAGTAATTCTCTTTCTTTGTCCTATATTTGCTTAAATTGTTATGTCGGTATTGTGTTGCCTTGTCTGGCTTTGGTGTAAACATATTTACAGTATTATATGTAACAATCACACACACACACACACACATATATATATATATATATATATATATACACATACACATACATAATATATATATATATATATATATATATATATATATATATATATATATAACATTCTATGCAATGTAAGCGAACACATCAACACATATTATCGATCGTGAAACTACTATTCATTTAACAAAGAACCTGATCGTACTAAAGCAAAACGATAGGAACATGTTAGATGGATAGTAAAGCATATAAATAGTAAACAAGTGAAATATGTCCTTTGTTTCATAACTTTTTCTGAGAAAACGAAATAGAAAAAGAAAGGAAAAGGGGATATTTACACTTTAAAGCGAACATGTTTATATTTTAAACTTATAACAATATTTCTTCTACATAATATATATTTTGTCTAAACAACTCACTATATATCACATACAGTTTGAATTTGCATACTAATTAAAGTTTTTCATAATGATATCGATAAAAGTACACAGTTTCTTGAGTATAATCGGATGTTTAACAGTCATTAAGTTTTCAAATTTTATAGCATTTGGGTGTCTAAAATAGTACGGTTTTATATATTTTGTTCTTTGTTCCTTGAATTGATTACAAACTAATAAATAATGGAATTCGTCTCCGACGTCATGTTCGCAATACATACACCGTCTTTCGTTTAAAGATATACTTTGCCATCTTCCAATTTCTATTGGAAGCCTATGGTTTCGTGTGCGGAACATAAAAAAGCGTTTACAAAGTAAGGGAGGCAATAATGAGATATATGGGCTTTGTTCAAATATGTTTTTAAACATTCTATAAATAGTACTCGATGATGAGATTTTAACAGTCGATGACCATTTTTGTATAAATATATCCTTCAATGTTTGTTTTGATGATTTTACAAGCCATTTCGCTTTACTAAAACTCTGTGAATACCATATTCCAGAGAAACCTAGAGAGCATATTTCGTTTTTAACATTGTTTATCCACTCTGACTTTATCATTTTATTTTCATGTAATGCGTGCACTACAGAATATACTAGGGAGGATAGTTTATTATCCATTTCATTAGCAATGAGTTTAGACCAGAATGAGATGATTCGTGCTTTAATATCGATAGATAGAGGCAGTATTCCCAATTCTCCATATATCATATCGGACGGAGTTGTATTTTTAACATTAAATATATATTTGTAAAATTTCAGTTGAATTCGCTCAATTATGTCGATGTTACCGAAACCCCATAATTCGGAACCATATAATAGTACAGGTTTTATTGTTTTATTAAAAAGGTTAATTTGCATATCAAATGGGAGGTCTAAACAGCGTATCTTTTTTAAAAGGGCAAATAATGCCTTATTTCCTTGTTCAGCTATATGTTTTTTCGCAGTTAAATAGGAACCACTGCGACCGAGCTGTATGACAAGATACTTGTATTCATTAACTATTTCAACAATTTCATTATTTAATGTAAATTTAAGATTTTGCTTAAGTCTGCCTTTGCTAAAAATCATTATTTTTGTTTTAGATGTATTAACATTTAGTTTCCATTCGATGCAATATTTTTCAAAGCTGTTTAATGCGTTTTGTAAATCATGTTCATCATCACTAAATATTACTGTGTCGTCAGCATACAAAAGTACAAATAAATTTAGATAGGCATAGATATCATCCACATTTACATTGCACGCAACACCATTTATATCCCTGTCTAAGTAAGATTCAAGATCGTTGAGAAAAATTGAAAATGCCTTACCTTACACCGTTATTACAACCGAAGAAGTTTGTAGAACCCTCGTTTGTTTTAACTTGCGATTTAATATCATTATATAAACTGTGAATTATAGTAAAGCATTTTCCATTTATGCCACTTTGCAGCAATTTGTACCAAAGACCATCTCTCCATACGTTATCAAACGCCTGTTCGAAATCCACAAAGCAACAAAACAGTTTTTTCTTACTATTTTTAACTATGTGTAGCAAGCAATTAATAATAAATAGATTATCTATAGTCGAGTGTTTTTTTCTAAATCCTGCTTGTGTAGATCTTAGAAGTTGACATTGTTCGGCATACTGGTTAAGTCTGTTATTGAGTATACACGTAAACAATTTTCCAAAACAGCTTAGAAGTGTAATGGGACGATAGTTTTCAGGTAGGGTTGCATCTCCTTTGTTTTTAAAGATATGCTTAATAATTCCTAAAGTTCAGTTTTCGGGAACGATCCCATTATCAAAAATCAGATAAAAAAGTTTAGTATAAATTGGTAACATAGTATTAATTGTCGACTTTATATGTTCATTTATTACGTTGTCGGTTCCGGGAGATTTATTGTTTTTTAATAGTCTTACTGCTTTTTTGATTTCTTCGTCATTGATTGGATGATTAATTTCGTTACTTTCCACACGGAGCTCCGCATGACTTTCTGAATATTCTCTTGTGTTTATATTTTTAAAATATGTGTAAAAATTGTCAAGGGATGCCTCAACAGTTTCGTTCTTCTTATTCCCATTTATGATTTTCCAGTATTGCCTGGGTTTATGCCTTTTAAACTTCTTAGTTTATTTATTCTGTCGGATTTATATTTTTTGTGATTTAAGGCTAATGTAAATTTATATTTTTTACTTACAATTTTTAAAATATTTTTATAATATGTACTCTTATATTTATTGTATAATCGTCGAGTAGTGTGATATACATTTCTTGCTCGTGTACATTCCTTATTAAACCATGGTTTAACTTTGATATTAACACTTTTAGTTTTACAAACTCCAAATGACTGTTTTGCACACGATTCAAAAAGAGTGGTTACATTTTCAATAACTTCATTTATATCAAATATTGTAACAGTTTCTTTTTCTGTAAGTAAATCTAACTTGGTTTCAATTTCGCAGGCTCGTAATATGTCGAAATTATCACACAAGACACACAATATTTTATTAAACACACATCAATAACATAATAATCATAATCATAATCTTTATTGTTTCACTCAGGTTACAACATATATGAAATACATGAAATAACAACATGAGGCATAGTACACAAAATATGATGTTATATAACGGGGTAGGTGTACGTGGGATGTAGGTAGAAGAAGTAGCAGGTAAGGGAGAAGTGAGGCTATGATTACATATTTAGATGTAGAATACTAGAGCAGTTGCAATTCAGTATTATTACTTTGTGGCGATTATTATGCACTTGATGAATCAGTTTTAAGTGTGGTGCACATTTTAATACAATTCGATACAGAAACAAATGAGTAGAATAGTCTATTTAAATTGCAATATACCACACTGCAGAGAGAAAAACCAAGAAACGTGACAGAGGGTTTAAGTTGTTCCTTTGTCAGTTTCTTTTTTCTTTTTTTGTTAACAAAAAAATAATTATTTTTTTAAATATGTATATATAAGTTATATATATATATATATATATTTTTTATACAGGAATTCGTACTAAATGTAGCTCTTGCGAACTATTAAAGCTAATTTAAGGGGAGCGGGTGGTGTGAAATGCAAAAGTAAATAAATAAATAAATATTATTATATTACTATGAGGAAGAGAATACAAAGTGTTCCCTACTGAAAGCCCTTTCCAATGCGAAAACGAAAACAGGAAAGGATACGTTCGTGGGAATCTTCGGGTAGTTTGAAGAATTGTAATCATCACATTTAATACTTCCGTTTAAAAACATCGAAAAACCCTGCAAATAAAAGTGAGTGAGAAAAAAACAACAAAAAAATCATATGACGTCATAGACCTATGCGCTTTTCTCAAAATATCTAGTCACGTTATCTCCTTATATGGTAAATGGAATGTACTTGGTTAAACTTCTTGTGATTTTAAAAACAAAAAAATCATATTATTTTTTTTCTTCTGTATTTCAGTTTCCCACCATTTGGAAGACCGTACCCCAGAAAAAAAAAATAGGGTCTGAGATGAGACAGTGTATTTCTGTGCCCTCACTGTGGCATTTAAATCAGAAATATAGAAATAACTTACTGTGGACATATTTTATGGCTATATATATATATTTTTTTTTTTTTAAATAGTAACGGTGATCAAATCAATCCAAATCTAAAAAAACAACAAAAAAAACATCTTCGATTTATTAAAGTATTGTTGCTCTTTTGTTTTTACCAATATTGGCGAGAAGTTTTGTCTAGTATGCTGATAGGGTAATATTTTACCATTACACCGGCGATCGGTACCCAAGAGAAACAAATATGGCGGCTATACTTCCTTAACTAATAACACTTTTACGAGTGGTAAACTGATATCTGTTGGCAGAAAGGTGTTTATAATTAAGTGAAAATGTTTTTTTAGTCAGATAACGAATAATAATATACATAATCACAAACTCATAAATTTCTTTTAATTAGTTTGCTATTAACTACCACGGCGATCGGTACGGGGCCTGGGCGGCAGAGTTTGTTTTGGCTCCCACTCCACCCCCTGCCTCCCCGCCCCACACCCCCCACCCCCCAACCCAAAAAATAAATAAATAAATAATAGTGTCATGAAATTTTAGTCTAGTGCCAAAAAAATGCATTTTAATTAAGAAATAATCTGATCTGTATCTGATGAATACGTAGTAGATCCCAATACTGGTATTTCACTACGAGGAAATAAAATATAATAAATACGTACCTGTGTTTTATCGGTGAATAAAATACACTTAGGAGTTCGGATTGTTGCGTAGTAATTAAATCACGAGTGAGTTAGCACGAGTGATTTAATTACTCACATCGGAACGATTCTATTCAATTTTAACACAACTATAACCCCATTGTTTACGCTATTGTGGGGACACTATATATTATCGGTAATCAGGCTGCTATGTTTACAGGCTTTTCCATTGGGCGCCCCCATATGCAAAGTTCTGCTCAGTCCAATATGCTTAAATACACTAGTATCACGTGACAAACAATTAAGTCATTGCTTACGTCATATAGCTTGCGCTGTATGACGTCAAACGTTCTCATCTTGTTCAAGAAGCTTGTTAATGTTATATGTACTAATGCATATGATCAGATGGGTTTATATCGGGTGTGTGAGGTTTGGGAGCATGGAAAGTTTGTTGTACCGCAATTAACATTTCATTAAATTACTGTTGAGTTTGTCTTCGTGACGTATACATGTATTTACCAAGTGGTGTCATGTAATGTGGCGCTTCCAACAGATGAAATATACGCGGGGAATTAATGGAACAGCTGTATTTTATCATAGAATAAAATATAGTGGTCTCTCTTCTTTGTGTATATATATGAAAGACTGCGCAGGTCATGTTAGAATTAATGTTAAAAATAGAAATAAACATGATAATCCAGCCAGGAGACAAGTCAGAAATTGCACTTGTACTCTGGTGAAAATGAGCAGATACACAAATATCATAAATATACACAACTAAACGCATATCAACTGGGATTATTTTATGGTTTAAAATAAAAATAATAATGCCATAAGAAACAAGACAGGAAAGAGTACATACTTTAATAGTAATTTTCTAAGTTAAAGGCCTGAAAGTCAGATTAAAATGCACATGTAATTGTTATACTTCATATTGACTAACCAATTATATCCATTGTAAAGAAATATAAAAAGATCGGACAGGGAAAGTAGCATTCAATGAGGACAATCAACCACAAAACACAGAAACAAACACGCAAACAGACAAACAAGAAGGCAAAAGTAATAATAAATACAAACATCATCACAAAAGGGTTGACAATAGCGCTACCGCCTTGGAATGGGCAGTGGCAAAGTAGGCCACTGGGGCTTTAAACCGGTTCTATGGTGCACCATACCAGTGCCCCAGATAAGCAGCGTATCTGCGTATTTCACTCAATTAGAATTGTCAAATACTCAATTAATTTCCCTGACATGCATACCAGATAAGCAAGCAATTTCCTTTTCACTCAAACATTTTAATTTTCGAGCGTATCGACAGTCAAAGTGTTCAAATGATTGATGGACTGATGTATTCGTGCATATTCCAATATTTACAAAAAGCAGATTTTACTTCCGGTGTTTATCTTGACTGGGACATTACATAATTATCGATAAAGTGGAGCAGTATAAGAGAATGCTATATAGTTGAATATGTACGCTATACATACTATTGTGTGTAGTCGTCTATGCGCTTTCTTGTTTACTTTTGAAAGCGTTTGCGTTGTGCAGACGATTAAAATGTCGAAACATGGACGTAAACCGACAAGCGAGTTACCGTTAAGAAACACTTCTGAAATTAACACATGTGATTAGTGTTTCTATGGAAATTAATCATTAATAATGACAAATCGCTGCCATGAATAACAAGTCAATAAAGCTCACATAAAGACGGGTAAGTTACCTTGCTTGTTTTACATTTGATCCCCAAATCACCCTATTTTATTTGAAAATTTGAAATTTACTCAATTAATTTTATTTTTATGAGTTAAATACCCAATAGGTCCAAAAGTTATCTGGGGCACTGCCATACCTCACACTTACCCTACTGTCATCCCATTAAAACAGGACAATGTAAATAAAGAAATCCCCGCCATGATCTAATCTCTAACCAACAAGGCAGCATCAATAGGCAATATAATTAAAACACAAATATGCTCTAGTAAATATAATACAAAAAAAACAGTAGCCTAGAACTCCACAATGAAGGTACTCAATGACTTGGCAGAAGCCAGAGCAACAAGAGAATAAACCATTAAGGGCACGACAAGAAAGATCATAGATAAACATCAAACGCCACCGTCCCAATGGGCTTTAGGTAGGCGTCATCATAGGGTCCACAGCCTGTCCGGTCATCATACAATTAAAGAGGAAAGCATAGTGGCGAACTGTAAAAGGGTGTAAGTTTTCAACCGATTGCCCGTCACTAGTAACTGGCAGATGAATGATATAATTTGGATCTTGATACCTTGTTTTTGCAGCTTATTAGCACAATTTTGAAAAAATTATATACGCGTCTAATTTCGAATACTTTTCAGTCTATGGAGCTAATTGCTCAATCTGGTGTGCCTGAATAGAAAATGGCTATTCTGTGGTCTAAACTGAATACACTGATGATATTTTATCTTTCTTGCACTATTTATGATTTTATCATTACCAACCTTCCAAGGCACAATATTATTGATACTATAACAACAGGTAAATAATGTGTATTTAAGTATTGATTCACTAATTTTCGGTATTCCTGGGGTTTAACGACAGTAGTCATGGTAGTGGTTGGCAACTTTACCATAAACGCAGAGTGAATGAAAAATTTACCATGAAGCTATTTATGGTAAAGTTGCCATTCACTACAACCGTTCAAACACCAATATTTACCTTTCGATTGCATTGACTTTAAATGAAACACGTTTATGTGCTGCATTTAAATTTCCAGTGAAATAACACTTACATTTTGAGAAGAGCTAAAGCAAACAAGTTATAGTTTATTCGTTTGATTAACTCGAGAACTGTCTTAAGTTGCTATAAAAAAGCGTGCAATGTTGGCACCGTGACTGTTACCAAGTACATAAAACGATTACCGTAATTCAATATTTCCATATTTTTACGGGTTATGAAAAACATAAGCTAGTTTAAATTTAGCGAGAAGTGTCTTGGACTTCACACACTTTAAAGTAGCCTAATGTTTTGCATAGCCTGTCGAAAGATCTAAATATTGAATTAAATCCTTAAAAAATCAATTCTTCAATGGATTAATCTAGTTTTTCATATGCCGGGACTCCAGTACATGCTTATTAACATCCATCTGCCAGGAAATATTTTCCTTTTTTGCAGTGTTAAACAGTAGCTTCTTGAACATATATTTTTTAATGGAGTATCAACACATTATCTGAGGTTATTTAGAGCCGCCCCAGACAGAGGAGAAGGATATATAGGAATCATATAACCTTCAATACAAGGGACTGCTCACTTTATGTCCGGCGCATCCTTGGCCGCGATAGTAAAGAGGCTGTGTCTAAAACGTTCTCGTCTCTCACAGCTACAGGTTTGTAACCCACTGTAAGCTTGACTTGTCAAGTGAGAAAGTGCCAATAATCATGGACGGCTGGAGGTATTCAGTACGGGTTCTACCCAAGAAAAAAAAAACAAGAAAAAAAATTGATCTGCTTCTACCACAAAAAAATAGACCATCATATATAGCCTAACATGTGCTAAATATGACGTAAATGTAATACCAGTCTTCGATCGGACAACCAAAATTTCTGAAAGCGCAAAGCTATTTGTCAATCAAAATAAGTATAAAAGTCGAACAGGAAACACGATTTCGGCTTTTTCATTGATGTTGAGAAAATTACTGTGACACCTCTATAAACGCTACGAGGAATTGATCAATTAATTGTATCCCGAACCCTCTGTGAAAGGTAGCAACACGTAAGACCTCGTTTTTGATCGGATTTTGCCGAATTCTTTATTTTATATAGAGCAACCAATCGGAACTGCCTCGTCGGATTCCGTCACTCGGGAATCCACATTTACCGAGTACGAAAATTGGCGAAGAGTTTCGATCGATAGAGCAACAGAAAATTACAATTATACACGAACGGTTCATGAATTATTCCATCCAATGAGAATAAAATAAACATCATCATTAATATGCTAATAAGAGCGCAATAGCGTCGGTAAAAACGTGTTTCCGGTTGTCACAAAATGTCAATATTGTGGTACGTTACGAAGCCAAAAGAGACAGAAATTCTGTTTCTTCTTGACAAGTGGGTCGAGAGTGGCTTAAATGTACCGAAGATGGTAAAATGCAGTACCCTTGGGGCACAGACAGAATCCGGATTAGACACTGATGGTTCCTTTGTAAAGGGGTGTTCTAGCATGCGGATAGACACTATAAAAACACATGAACAGTCAAAAATCGATGATGACTCTAATGATGACTGTGACTTTTCAGAGAAAGACATAGGCAATCTTCTCTCTTTGTATACAAAAGAATGAATAATGAATAAATATTGTGAAGACATCATGTTTTGCTTTGTTTACATATATATCATTAGAGTAATAAAACCTTCAGGTTTTAAAAGAAACATTTCGGGCAACCACTTTTCCTTTCAGGCAACCAATTTTTGTTGAAATGGCAACCAAGTCCAAAAGGTAATTTCGCAGACTGTAATACAACATTCCAACAGTTTATGTCCACATCAAAAAGACAAAGCTAAGAAATTAAACGCGTTCCCATGGGCACATTGTACCACTCAGTGGTGCAAGTAAGATCTCTAGAGTCAAAGTCTACATGTCAGATAATAATGCTGCGTCACAACCGTTTCAGAAATTAAGACGTTTAAGACAAATGCTATCAATGACGTTTGCTGAATCGGTTATAAAGCTGTGTTTTGAAAATACGTGGGTTTTTAGCTCTACTGATCAGAGATCAGCAGAGCTTATGTCCGTCCGTAAACTTTTTTTGTAGCGACTACTCCTCTGAAACTACTGAATGGATTTTCATGAAACTTTACAGAAATGTTGCCCATGAAGTCTAGTTGATCCTAGCAAAAATTCATGTTGATGTGAAGAAATCCAAGATGGCCACCAAATCTAAAAATAGATTTTAAAAAACAAGTTTGTAGCGACTACTTCTTGAAAACTCTAAGTGATATTGATATGGGACTTTTTCTAAAATGATCAGCATGACATGATGTTGGTCCTTGTCGAAAATCGTTTTGATTCGACGTTAAACGTGGCTGCTATTAGTAAAAACTTGTAGCGACTTCTCGTCTGAAACTACTTGACTGATTTTCATGAAACTTCACACGAATATTGCTCTTGATGTCCAATTGATCCTAGCAAAACTTCAGGTCGGCCGGAAATTCAAGATGGCCGCCACAGCTAAAAATAGATTTTCAAAAAACAAGTTTGTAGCGACTACTTCCTGAAAACTATAAGTGATATTGACCTTTTTCTAAAATGATCAGCATAACATGATATTGGTCCTCGTCGGAAATCGTTTTGATTCGATGTTAAACATGGCTGTCAGCGGCCATCTTTGTTTACATAGAGTTATTTAGTAAAAACTTGTAGCGACTACTCCTCTGTAACTACTCGATGGATTTCATAAAACTTAACAGGTATGTTGCTCTTGATGTCTAAGAGGATCCTAGCAAAATTTCAGGTCGGCCGGAAATTCAAGATGGCCGCCATGGCTAAAAATAGATTTTCAAAATACAAGTTTGTAGCGACTACTTTTTGAAAACTATAAGTGATATTGATATGGGACTTTTTCTAAAATGATCAGTATGACATGATGTTGATTCTTGTCAAAAATTATTTTGATTTGACGTTAAACATGGCCGCCAGTGGCAATCATTGTTTACATAGAGTTATATAGTAAAAACTTGTAGCAACTACTCCTCTGAACCTATTGACGGATTTTTATGAAACTTCACAGGAATGCTGATCTTAGAGCTATCAAAAACCTATCAGTAGAGCTTCAAGGTTTCTTGTTTGTTGTTGTTTTTAATATCTCTTTTATATTTTTCAGTGCCATTTCTGCGTTAAGCTGCACCCTTAGATGATGTCCTGAATGTTCAAAAATGTCCAAGAAAAGAATATATGCATCAGTCTTCCATTGTTTGTGGTTGTTTATGACTGCGTTCTGCTTTAATAGTAGAACTCAGCATTAATAACCTGCAACGGATGGCTTGAACTTGCAACCGAACCAAAAAGGACTGGATGTTCATGTACCATTAATGAGGCGCAGTTATCTGTGGTTGATGGATACAAAAGTGGGAATAAGTGATGTACTAAACAATCAATTGTGGCCAATGATCAGTTATATAGTAATTGATATTAAGTTATGACATTCCACAAGAGTCATTGCAAAAAATAGAATTCTATTATCGCTGAAAACAAAAACAAAACATACAAGCTCCTTAGTCAAGAATCAGTCGGTTTACAACCATCTCAAAATAGTACAAAATAAACTCCTTTTTTATAAAAAAGGAAAGTTAAATTTGTTCGCGTGCAATGCAGAGACGGGGAAGCGAATCCGAGCTGCATTCGTCTACTGACATTGGTGAGAAGTGAGTGAGTTCAAGTACGTTACCCAGACATGATTTGATATTTTGTAGCGCATCCGTGGTTGAGAGGGTAAAGACGCTGAGTTGGAACCATCTCAATGCTGCGGGTTCGAATCCCTCTGGGAGCACAACTTGTAAGTGTCGATTCTTATGGACGACGGGAAGTATACAGTATGTGTCTTACATTTTTTAACCAGGAGTTAAGCTCGCTATGAGGCAGTGCCTTATTCATATTATGGCCGGGCCTTTCACCGTTGAAAGGCATACTGTTTATTATTTTGGAGACTATGGTGGCCCCAAGAAAAACGTGCATGGTTGGAATGTTTGTAGTGGCGTGCTGTCATTGACTGTATGTACCGATATTATTAATGTTGGCTGCATTTGCACGTGCAAACTGTGTCTTGGTGTATATTAGGTTCGACGTGTCGTTCATACATTTGTTTTGGGTAATATCTAGGACTTGGATTGTGTTAAAGGGGACAACAAGACTATACAGATGGAGTGACGGTGTCAACGCAATGGAAAATAGTGGATAATATTGGATATATATAAAATATATATAGTACTCAGTGTAGTAAGTGAATCTAGTTATTTTATTTGCTTTAGAAGAAATTTTGCGAAAATGCTCAAGTTTCGAATTGTTTCTATTGATTCTGACTCAAAGAGTTGTTTGAATTTCAATGTGTTAGGATGTTTGTAGTAGTATTCGTCTAACAATTGTTTTCTTTTGATGTGGAAAGAGGGACAAACTAGTATGTAATGGTATTCGTCTGCCAGGTCGTTAAGGTGACAATGAGAACATTTTCTGTCTTGGTAAGGAACTCGATTATTTGACCAGCGTCCAGTTTCTATCAGAAAGTTGTGGTTTGCAGTGCGAAGTTGAGTAGCGGTAAGTACTCATGTTTGGGGAGGGCCTTAAGGTAAAACTCGAACTGGGTATTATCTTTTAGTAAACTATAGTTTTTTCCTTTGGACGATAATTCTAATTGAGATTTCCAGTCTTGATTAAACGTATCAATTAAGGTCTGTTTAACTAGTTTGTTTACATATCTCGTCTCTAAATGTTGTTGATTGATCCAAATATCAGGAAAACCCGTCGAGTTTAATATATTCCTAATGTGCTTAATCCATTTGTACTGGTAAACTTCATAGTTACACATGATAAGGTATGAACTATGTGATAGTTTTGCGTGATTGCTTAAGATGATGTTGTTCCAAAATATTACCATACGCGATTTTATTGTATCAACGAATATATCAGCTTTATCTACGTCCCATAATTTGACCTTTTGTGTAGCGCTACTCAGGTATTGTGTTTGAGCTAAATTTTGTTCATAATCCGCATTAATTGTCAGTAAAACGGGACAATGCACATCGGAAAATAAGCTGGAAAAATCAAGAACTTCAAGGTTATCTTTAAGTTCGAAATTATTGGCTGATGACAGGAAATAATCAACAGTACTTTTATCTTTGCATGTAAATTTTGGGCTCTGCATATCTGAGCCTATTCTACCATTTAAAATAAATAAATTATTATTTTTACAGAAGTGCAACACTTTGTAGCCGTAGGCGTTTGGCCGTTTGTCCACACTATTTCTCACAGTCGAAATATTAAACGTTTTAAACAAATCTAATATTGCTTCTCCTTCATCGTGGAGTTCCTGGAGACCATATAAATCGGTAATGTGCTCATCTATTTGTACAAAATCATTTAAACAGCTTGTTCTAGAGTTAAAATCTCCAAGTAAAATAATATTGTTATTGTATCTGAATAATTCATTTTGAATTTCAAGGTGTGGGTCATCAGCCATGTATTTTGAACCATAAGGTGGTATATAAACTACGCCACATTTAAGGTTTTCATGTGTTAATATTAAGTCTTTGAAAATCGTGAACCATAAAACAAGCTTACTAGAATTTGATTAATCTACTTTGATTATTGGTAGCAATTGTTCTTTAATAAGTAAAACAATACCACCAGACCGGCGCCTTGAAATCCGTTTTCTATTATTATAATAAACGCAATAACCTGAAATATCCACTATATCGATATCATCAGTTTTGCTTTCTTGTATTCCAATAATGTCATATTTATTTATAAAGGAAATAAAATCTGGACATTTTAGCTTAGACATTAAACCACAAGCATGTAATGACAAAATATTCAGCTTGAATTGTGGAACAGGTTTACCTGGATGTGCAGTCGGTGTTTTATTATAGGCATGTCCACAAACATTTAAAATAGTTCTATGTTCAAAATGATTAAATGTGTGCCTGACCGAGATAGCTGCACGAGAATTGTCACTGTCTTTCAATAAAGGACAATAGCTATCTCCCACGCTTTGCTAATCATCCCCGTTATTCAACGAGCTGACCGGATTACAGTCGTGCACAATATGTTCGTTGTCTGAATGGCTATTGTTATTTGAGTGAATGATCGGCCCTTCGGTGAGCGTTACACTTTCTGACCCGATCGATGGTGTTTCTGTCTGCGGTACATGCAGTGGTAAAGTACATGTATAAGTTTTACTGTTTTGTGCGTCCATCTCCCCAGAATCTGATGTGTCAGTATCTGCGCAATCCTTTTGTTTTTTTTAAATAAATTCGGCGTCTAGTGGCGATGTTGCCTTCTTTTTGCCGGCAAGCGAAGTTCTACTCTCCAAATCGTCTACGCAGCTGTCACCCAAAACTGAGTAACTGTTGGATGTTGTTATCCTCTCATTGTTTTCATTGTTATATATTTTTAAAATTGGCGTGAATAGATTTCCCGAGTTGCGATTTCGTTCGTACATAAGTATATTTGGTGTTTGCTGTCCCTGTTGGTGTTGTCCATGTTGTTGTCTTTGTACACAATCTTGTTGCTGTTTTTGTAACAGTTGTTGTTGTTGTTGTTTTGCAACTTCATGTTGTAACGTTTGTTGTTGTTCTCTTTCCTGATGCTGGCGTTGATGTTGATGTCCCCTTTCATTCCATCCGTGTTGTTGTTGAGGATGCCCATGTTGTTGTTGTTGTCTTGCTTGCTGATGTTGCTCCCCCATGGCATGTCCTTCATGTTGTTGTTGTTGTTGTTGTTGTTGTTGCCATTTGTGTTGTCCCCATTGATGTTGGTCCCTATGTGAAAAGCGTTCATTAAACACGTGTACACGGTCGTTGGGTGCTTTCGGGTGGAATTGCCAACCGTTTACGAATAATTTGTCTCTTACTAGTTTGACTCTATTGTTTTTGTCTCGTCTTGCATGTTGCGCTTCGTCGTATAGCAATTTCCGTTTGTTTTCAATTTCTATGGGAAAGTGCTCTTTCACTCTATATCGTGTTCCTATTAATGTTTTGGGGGCCGCAAACCTCACATGCTCTTTATCCTTGAAGTTTGAAAATTTAGCAAGTATAGGTCGTGGGTAATTCTGCCTCGGGTTATATCGTCCCAATCTGTGTACTCTATCAAACTCTATATCCTTGGTAACTTTCATTTCAGACTTTATGAAATCCTTAATTACGGTTTCACAATTTTCATATTCTGCGATATTTGTATTTTCCGGGATATCACTGAAAATCAGATTTTCTCTCATACTTCTCCACTGTATATCTATCATATTTTCATCTGTTTGTTCTTGTTTGGAACATATTTCACTTTGTGTCTTCTCTAGAATGTTTATTTTATCGAACAGTGATCCAAGAGTTGTGTCTACATTTGTATTTGTACTGATAATATCATCGCATATGTCACTGTATTGTTGTATCGTTTGGTCATATTCATTGACTTTATGTTTTAGCTGTTTTACCTCTGTTCCTATATTATCAATTGTGTTGTTTGTTTTGTTTATAGTTTGTTTAAGATCACTTATCTGTGACAGTTGTAGTTCCATGACTGTCATGCGTTTGTTTTGGTTTTCAAGTTTACACTCTATTGACTGCCACCGTTTGTTTTGACATTCCAGCTGGGTTTGTATACCATGCAATTGATGACCCAGATTGTTGAAAGCACCAGCCGCCCATGGCGGAATACCGTTATTCTCTGTTTGGCTGTACATATTGTGTTCATGACCTAGATGTATATCAGGATGAAAATTTTGCTGCATAGCTTGTGAGCGGCCATTTTGTTGCATATTGTTATTGTTCATAGTCGGCGGTGGAACATATTGTGGTGGTGGTGGTGGCGGAAACATATTCATAATTATAGGGGACTCACACTGTTGTTCATACAAAATGTTCATTGACTGACTTAAAACTTCTGTTGTGTTCGTCATTTCGGACTTAGTGGACATAGTGGTGGGTGGGGTATAGGTGTGAGCAGCCATACCTTTGATATCGTCTATTTTCTTTTTTCCCTTATCCTTTCTATTCCCTTTTGTCATGTTAACACATATCAACACGTTTACACTAATTTAGCACTTGTTTGTATCTGGTTAAGCATCTTTAACATCTAGAAATTCACTAAATTGTATTGTTTTTTTTCTGCGCCTAAAAATTCCGCCTTACCGCCATAACGATCACGTGACTCTCCTAAGAAACGGATATTATCTTAGGTTATCAAGAGCTGCCCCAGAGAGGGGGAAGGATAGTGTCTGTCAGAATTGCGTAACCTTTCCCTATCCTTACTATATAACAAATTTCTTACGCAGGAAGAATGCTAGAAAGTACAAAAAAGGTATATATCTCCCCGCCACCCGCCCCGACGAGGCTACTCCAATGCAGGAAACATGTACATGCAGTTAAGTTTCTGCATTTTACGTGTTTCCAATCATTCAATAACCAATAATGGTTTCATTTCAATTACCAATATGATGTTTGAATATTGTATTATGAATATTGAGATCCGCAACACAGAAATGAGTAGAATTCAAGGAGATCGCTATCTTGATATTGAAAAGTTTCACTAGGTCTTCAAATGGGACCGCATGAAAAGGGTCGAAACAGCTGTTGTTAAGGACTGTTGGGATGCCATTTTTAAAATAAGATCCAAAATCATTTCGAAATTTGGATAATGTGATAAAATAGTTCATTGTATTCAGAAATGATGTCTCGTCTGCACTCCCTGGATAAATAGACTATTCTATGGACCACTTTATTTCGCATACAAAACAAAATAACTTTGAGTGAAACTGTACCATTTTTTTCGTATATAAAGGGTACAAGTTCTGCCCTATAAGTATTCACATCAATAATATTGAATTCTGGCATGTACTATATGATATTGCTCATGCCTAAGATATGCATTTGGTTGAACATTTCACTTGGCCATATCCCATCTATGTTGGATCTTTATTTTAAAGACGGCGGACCAATACACGCTTTAGGACCTATTTCCTAGTGAGTAAGAGTAAATCACTGTTAGACATACAATTGCCTGATAAATTTTGTTATTCAACGTTGTGTCGTATGATGAGACCGTTGTGTACGTAGAAAACATATTAAACATTGAAGCAGGATTTCATTATTAAGAAGGCACACAATTGACTAACGAATAAGAAAAGTATCATCATTTATTAAGTTGTTTTGCAAATATTGGGTGCGGCTCCAAATAGCGGGCTGCTGGAAACACATACACAGAATGGCCGCCCTGAACAATTTTCACAAAGGAGGGCATGACCCAAAAGCCTGATACCCTTAAAGAACCCCCCAATAGGCTTAAACAAAAGACGGCATGGCCCAACAGCCTTATACCCTTAGTGAAGCCCCAAAAGGCTTATATAAGGTGTTTATTCAAAACTATAATTATAAAGTAAAATGCTTCTTCATTTAATCACTTGAAAATGATTTCTTTTCGAAAGTTTACAATAGTGTGCACGACCGAACTCGGCATGATGCACCAACAATACTGTAATCCCGACCCTGGGGAACAGTGCTCAGTATTACATTGAAATGTAATAATTATAAAATAGGTAATTGTCATTAAATTTGATTTCACAGAATTGAAGGATTCGCTGACGGCCCATATTATTTATGTCTTGGTTTTGAAAACAATAACGAACTATCCACAAAGTTATTTAGTGTAGCTAAAATGTTTACTTGTTCTTTCTTCATGAAAGTAAAGGATACAGTATTATATAGTTATACCTTAGATATTATACAATATAACACTTATATTCAAAGAAACTAGAAAGGTGTCCATGGAACACGGATGCCCCCATTTAAAATAATCCGGGGACATACAATTTGAGGGAAATGGGTCATTAACTCCGGTAATACACGGTCGATTTTGACGCGAAATCAACATGAACATCATAGGTTATTATCCTGAAAGTTTAGAAACACTCAGTTGGAACTTGTGTTAGAATTTTTATACACAATATATGTTAACCTTAATTTGACGGAAAAGGGCATAACTCCGTAAATACAAGGTCGGTTTTGACGCCAAATCGATATGCACTTGAACAACATAGGTAAGCATCCTGTAAAGGTTTCGAAACTATCGGTTGGAAACTGTGGGATGAGATAGACACACACGATACACACACGATATTTAAACGTACAAATTGATAAAAAAAGGGACTGTTTTTCGAATACATTTCGAACCCGGTTACTAAACAAAGATGCTAACCATAAGCGCACAGTAGTCCTATACAATTAGACATTGCGCCAATATTAGTGTTGCTATTCTATTGATAGATGTCACAGATCTCTAGTGATTTATTATGTATGATACGAGTGTGTATTCTGTGTTGTTCATGTTTTAACTCTCGACATTTATTTGAATAAATCATACATATAAAATATAACAGTTACTGTTATTAAAATACACTAGGCTCCCCACCTCCCCGCCCCCATCCCCAGTGGTTATGTTCCAAGGAGTTGGGATGGACCCCGTTGCCAATGATGGTTGGACGGTTATATCCGTCTGTTCATGCCCTTCCACATATGACCCAAGGGTTATGGCCCCAGAGAATAATGTCCCCAGGAGTAGGGTTAGACCCTAGGATCGATGCTGGTCGGATGGTTGCATCCGTCTGTTTATGCCCTGTAATTACATAGATATGGCTATAAGTGGAATCTCAACGGTTTTCAAGTTATAGCCCAGGGGCTATGTCCCCCGGTGTGGGATTAAGGTTTCCCTATATAAATCCATGTTAAACATATGGTAGGGTCTTATTTGACTCCATTTCTCGATTTGATCAACGCTGATAGAGGACAATACGATTATGGCATATGCAAAACATTAAACCTCTAGCTCATGTAATTTCAGAGAAGATGCTTGTTATACCATATAATAGAAATAATTATACTTGTTATACCATATAACAGACAAGCCATATGTAATATACCATACCAGACAAGTCATACTTGGTATACCATATAATAGACAAGCCGTGCTTGCTATACAATATAATAGACAAGTAATGCTTGTTATACAATATAACAGACAAGTCAGGCTTGTTATACCATATAACAGGCAAGCCATGTGTGTTATAACATACAAAGGACAAGCCATGCTTTGTATATCATACAAAAGACAAGCCATGCTTGTTATACCATATAATAGACAAGCCATGCTTGTTATACCATTTAGGCATGCCTGCTATACCATACAAAAGACAAGCCATGCTTGTTTTACCATACAAAAGACAAGCCATGCTTTTATACCATAGAAATGACAAGTGAAACTTTTTATACCAAAGACTAGACAAGCCATGCTTGTTATACCTTATAAAAGACAGACCGTGCTTGTTATACCATATAAAAGACAAGTCATGGTTTAACAAGACAAACCATGCTTATTAAACCATACAAAAGACAAGTCATGCGTGTTATACCATATGCTAGACAAGCCATGCTTGTCATACCATACAAATGACAAGCCATGCTTGTTATACCATATGATAGACAAGCCATGCTTGTTATACCATACAAAAGACAAGCCGTGCTTGTTATACCATACAAAAGACAAGTCATGTTTGTTATACCATACAATAGAGAAGCCATGCGTGTTATACCATACAATAGACAAGCCATGATTGTTATACCATACAAAAGACAAGCCATTCATGTTATACCATATAACAGACAACTCATGCTTGTTTTATCATATAATAGACAAGTCATGCTTGTTTGACCATACAAAAGACAAGCCATGCTTGTTATACCATACAAAAGACAAGCCATGCTTTTTATACCACAGAATAGACAAGTCACGCTTTTTATACCATATAATAGACAAGTCATGCTTGTTATACCATATAAAATACAAGCCATGCTTGTTATACCGTACGAAATACAAGCCATGCTTGTTATACCATACAAAAGACAAGCCATAGTTGTTATACCATACAAAAGACAAGTCATGCTTGTAATTCTATATAATTGACAAGCCATGCTTGTTATATCATACAAATGACAAGCCGTGCTTTTCAAAAATACAAAAGACAAGTCATGCTTGTAATACCATACAAAAGACAAACCATGCTTACTATACCATACAAAAGACAAGTCATGCTTGTAATAACATATTATAGACAGTCTTGCTTGTTATACAATATAATAGACAAGCCATGCGTGTTATACCATACAAAAGACATGCCATGCGGTTATACCATATAATAGACAAGCCATGCGTGTTATACCATATAAAAGACAAGCCATGCGTGTTATACCATATAATAGACAAGCCATGCTCGTTATACCATATAATAGACAAGCCATGCTTGCTATACCATACAAAAGACAAACCATGCTTGTTATACCATACAAAAGACAATTCATGCTTGTTATACCAAATAATAGACAAGCCATGCTTGTTATGCCAAACAAAAGACAAGCCATGCTGATTATACCATACAAAAGACAAGTCATGCTTATTATACCATATAATAGACAAGCCTTGCTTGTTATACCATATGATAGACAAATTATGCTTGTTATACCATATGACAGACAAGTCATGCTTGTTATACCATATAATAGACAAACCATGCTTGTTATACCATATAATAGACAAGCCATGCTTGTTATACCATTTAGGCATGCCTGCTATACCATACAAAAGACAAGCCATGCTTGTTTTACCATACAAAAGACAAGCCATGCTTTTATACCATAGAAATGACAAGTGAAACTTTTTATACCAAAGACTAGACAAGTCATGCTTGTTATACCATATAATAGACAAGCCATGCTTGTCATACCATACAAAAGACAAGCCATGCTTGTTATACCTTATAATAGACAGACCGTGCTTGTTATACCATATAAAAGACAAGTCATGGTTTAACAAGACAAACCATGCTTATTAAACCATACAAAAGACAAGTCATGCGTGTTATACCATATGCTAGACAAGCCATGCTTGTCATACCATACAAATGACAAGCCATGCTTGTTATACCATATGATAGACAAGCCATGCTTGTTATACCATACAAAAGACAAGCCGTGCTTGTTATACCATACAAAAGACAAATCATGTTTGTTATACCATACAATAGAGAAGCCATGCGTGTTATACCATACAATAGACAAGCCATGATTGTTATACCATACAAAAGACAAGCCATTCATGTTATACCATATAACAGACAACTCATGCTTGTTTTATCATATAATAGACAAGTCATGCTTGTTTGACCATACAAAAGACAAGCCATGCTTGTTATACCATACAAAAGACAAGCCATGCTTTTTATACCACAGAATAGACAAGTCACGCTTTTTATACCATATAATAGACAAGTCATGCTTGTTATACCATATAAAATACAAGCCATGCTTGTTATACCGTACGAAATACAAGCCATGCTTGTTATACCATACAAAAGACAAGCCATAGTTGTTATACCATACAAAAGACAAGTCATGCTTGTAATTCTATATAATTGACAAGCCATGCTTGTTAAATCATACAAATGACAAGCCGTGCTTTTCAAAAATACAAAAGACAAGTCATGCTTGTAATACCATACAAAAGACAAACCATGCTTACTATACCATACAAAAGTCAAGTCATGCTTGTTATAACATATTATAGACAGTCTTGCTTGTTATACAATATAATAGACAAGCCATGCGTGTTATACCATACAAAAGACATGCCATGCGGTTATACCATATAACAGACAAGCCATGCGTGTTATACCATATAAAAGACAAGCCATGCGTGTTATACCATATAATAGACAAGCCATGCTCGTTATACCATATAATAGACAAGCCATGCTTGCTATACCATACAAAAGACAAACCATGCTTGTTATACCATACAAAAGACAATTCATGCTTGTTATACCAAATAATAGACAAGCCATGCTTGTTATGCCAAACAAAAGACAAGCCATGCTGATTATACCATACAAAAGACAAGTCATGCTTATTATACCATATAATAGACAAGCCTTGCTTGTTATACCATATGATAGACAAATTATGCTTGTTATACCATATGACAGACAAGTCATGCTTGTTATACCATATAATAGACAAGCCATGCTTGTTATACCATATAATAGACAAGCCATGCTTGTTATACCATATGGTAGACAAGCCATGATTGTTATACCATATGATAGACAAACCATGCTTGTTATACCATACAAAAGACAAGTCATGCTTGTTATACCAAATAATAGACAAGCCATGCTTGCTATGCCAAACAAAAGACAAGCCATGCTGATTATACCATACAAAAGACAAGTCATGCTTATTATACCACATAATAGACAAGCCTTGTTTGTTATATCATATGACAGACAAGTCATGTTTGTTATACCATATAATAGACAAGCCATGCTTGTTATACCATATAAGAGACAAGCCACGCGTGTTATACCACATAATGTGGTTTATAGTATGTGGTGTTACTCAAACATGTGTCACCAACAAATGAAATTGACTTTAATAGGTCATTAGATCTGTATAATAAATGTTTATCCAACACATTATATTTATTTAGAGCCTTCCCAAGGTGGGGTTTGTGGTACACAGGGAATCTGGGAACCTTTCATACTCTCGCTAACGAATAGATTCCTGTGGTTTTTTAACTTGCTTGGAGTAAACGTCCGAAACACGGGACCGCCCGATGGACGATGGACGAGTTGCCGAGAACACACCGACGAAACTCAGTGGCGTCGGTGACGGGGGACATTTACTCTACATATTACCATATCCAATTCGTATGTTTATATTGGTGTCTTTGTTTTTGAATATAATCTTCGGCCAAGTGGGTAGCAAAGTTTATTCTGATCAGGGTACATAGTCCAAGCACGTTCAAGAGCCATAGGAATCTTTTGATAGTAAGGGTAGGAAAATGGTCTCTCTCTCTCTCTCTCTCTCTCTCTCTCTCTCTCTCTCTCAGACTAGAACAGCACAATATGTTTAAATGTTAGATTATACCAAAAAAAATATATATTCAGTATCGCCTTTAACATGTTTAGGTTCTGTCAGCCCAAGTAGGTTATCATCTGACGTACCCTGGACAGTTTTAATCATATATATACATCAATAAGCCTTAATAACCTTGATAAACAAATAGCGGATATCGGATTTGAGGTTAAGATCCATAATTGTTTACAAACTGTTCAAAGTGCATACATTCATATTGACCGTAAACCAGTTTAATGGCAAAATGTTTATACTTCTATATAATGTGTAAATTGTAGAGAGCGGGGCTGGGAACCCAAGTAGAGGGCGGGGGTTGGGGAGCAATGTAGAGGACGAGGTTGGGGATCGATCGCTAGATCACACCCTCCCCTGAACCAGTTTAACGTCAGTCGTTATACTTGTATTTACTCACATTTAAAGTCCCTGTCCCGCCAACAACAGCCCAATTTTACAACTTATGTACACCGTTTCTAAACCTACTGAAGACGAGGTATGTGTATGTAATCAGCCATGCCAAACCCCATAAAATGGTTAAAGCCATGCCAAACCCCATACAATGGAGTCTCCAATTAAGAGTAACCTGTAACTTGTAATTCGTTTTACGAATATTCAATCACGGATATTTTCGGAACACGTAAATAAACCTCTACGATTAATCAGCGCATATACATTATTGTATGACCTGAACACCTGCACAGAGTTTTGATGAACGTTTTTTTAGTGTAATTTGTCGGTTAGTTCCTTCACGATTTAAATTAACATTTAACTTAATGTAGTATCCCGAACGCCAGATTCTTATACCAGCTCCTTCCATCTCCCGCCTTCCTAGATCGAAATTCTGAAAGTTGGAAATTGAGGTACTAGGCCAACCATAACACTTTTTCTTTAGGTTCGCTAACACCAATAACACCTTTATAAACAGTTTGTGTGTTGTTTTCTGTATCACGTCAATAAAGTCAAACTGATACATAGTTAACACTGTTCTCTACAGTGTGAGGAGAGATAACTGGACCCAAAGTTAAACTGATACATAGTTAACACTGTTGTCTACAATGTGAGGGGAGATAACTGGACCCAAAGTTAAACTGATACATAGTTAACACTGTTGACTACAGTGTGAGGGGAGATAACTGGACCCACAGTTAAACTGATACATAGTTAACATTGTTGTTTACAGTGTGAGGGGAGATAACTGGACCCAAAGTTAAACAGATACATGGTTTACACTGTTGTCTACAGTGTGAGGGTAGATAACTGGACCCAAAGTTAAACAGATACATAGTTAACACTGTTGTCTACAGTGTGAGGGGAGATAACTGGACCCAAAGTTAAACTGATACATAGTTAACACTGTTGTCTACAGTGTGAGGGAAGATAACTGGACCCAAAGTTAAACTGATACATAGTTAACACTGTTGTCTACAGTGTGAGGAGAGAGAACTGATGCATAGTTAACACTGTTGTCTACAGTGTGAGGGGAGATAACTGGACCAAAAGTTAAACTGATACGTAGTTAACAATGTTGTCTACAGCGTGAGGGGAGATAACTGGACCCAAAGTTAAACTGATACATAGTTAACACTGTTGTCTACAATGTGATGGGAGATAACTGGACCCAAAGTTAAACTGATACATAGTTAACACTGTTGACTACAGTGTGAGGGGAGATAACTGGACCCAAAGTTAAACTGATACATAGTTAACATTGTTGTTTACAGTGTGAGGGGAGATAACTGGACCCAAAGTTAAACTGATACATAGTTAACACTGTTGTCTACAGTGTGAGGGGAGATAACTGGACCCAAAGTTAAACAGATACATTGTTAACACTGTTGTCTACAGCGTGAGGAGAGATAACTGGACCCAAAGTTAAACTGATACATAGTTAACACTGTTGTATACAGTATGAGAAGAGATAACTGGACCCAAAGTTAAACTGATACATAGGAGATATCTGGACCCAAAGTTAAACTGATACATAGTTAACACTGTTGTCTACAGTGTGAGGAGAGAGAACTGATGCATAGTTAACACTGTTGTCTACAGTGTGAGGGGAGATAACTGGACCTAAAGTTAAAATGATACATAGTTAACACTGTTGTCTACAGCGTGAGGGGAGATAACTGGACCCAAAGTTAAACTGATACACAGTTAACACTGTTGTATACAGTGTAAGGAGAGATAACTGGACCCAAATTTAAACTGATAAATAGTTAACATTGTTGTCTAAAGTGTGAGGAGAGATAACTGGACCCAAAGTTAAACTGATGCATAGTTAACACTGTTGTCTACAGTGTGAGGAGAGATAACTGATACATAGTTAACTCTGTTATATACAGTGTGAGGAGAGATAACTGAACCCAAAGTTAAACTGATACATAGTTAACACTGTTGTATACAGTGTGAGGAGAGATAACTGGACCCAAAGTTAAACTGATACATAGTTAACACTGTTGTTTACAGTGTGAGGGGAGATAACTGGACCCAAAATTAAACTGATTCATAGTTAACACTGTTGACTACAGTGTGAGGGGAGATAACTGATACATAGTTAACACTGTTGTCTACAGTGTGAGGGGAGATAACTGATACATAGTTAAAACTGTTGTCTACAGTGTGAGACTGGACCCAAAGTTAAACTGATACATAATTAACACTGTTGTCTACAGAGTGAGGAGATATAACTGGACCCAAAGTTAAACTGATACGTAGTTAACACTGTTGTCTACAGTGTGAGGGGAGATAACTGGACACAAAGTTAAACTGATACATAGTTAACACTGTTGTCTACAGTGTGAGGGGAGATAACTGGACCCAAAGTTAAACTGTTACATAGATAACACTGTTGTCTACAGCGTGAGAAGAGATAACAAATACGTAGTTAACTCTGTTGTCTACAGTGTGAGGGGAGATAACTAGACCCAAAGTTAAACTGATACATAGTTAACACTGTTGTCTACAGTGTAAGGAGAGATAACTGGAAAAAGAGTTAAACTGATACATACTTAACACTGTTGTCTACAGCGTGAGGAGAGATAACAGATACATAGTTAACAATGTTGTCTACAGTGTGAGGGGAGATAACTGGACCAAAAGTTAAACTGATACATAGTTAACACTGTTGTCTACAGTGTAAGGAGAGATAACTGGACCCAAAGTTAAATTGATACATAGTTAACACTGTTGTCTACAGTGTGCGGAGAGATAACTAGACCCAAAGTTAAACTGATACATAGGTAACACTGTTGACTACAGTGTGAGGGGAGATAACTGGACCCAAAGTTAAACTGATACATAGTTAACACTGTTGACTACAGCGTGAGGGGAGATAACTGATACATAGTTTACACTGTTGTCTACAGTGTGAGGGTAGATAACTGGACCCAAAGTTGAACTGATACATAGTTAACACTGGTGTCTACAGTGTAAGGAGAGATAACTGGACCCAAAGTTAAACTGATACGTAGTGAACACTGTTGTCTACAGGGTGAGGAGAGAGAACTGATGCATAGTTAACACTGTTGTCTACAGTGTGAGGGGAGATAACTGGACCCACAGTTAAACTGATACATAGTTAACAATGTTGTCTACAGCGTGAGGGGAGATAACTGGACCCGAAGTTAAACTGATACCTAGTTAACACTGTTGTATACAGTGTGAGGAGAGATAATTGGACCCAAAGTTAAACTGATATATAGTTAACACTGTTGTCTACAGTGTGAGGAGAGATAACTGGACCCAAAGTTATACTGATACATAGTTAACACTGTTGTCTACAGTGTGAGGAGACATAACTGATACATAGTTAACACTGTTGTATACAGTGTGAGGAGAGATAACTGGACCCAAAGTTAAACTGATACATACTTAACACTGTTGTATACAGTGTGAGGAGAGATAACTGGACCCAAAGTTAAACTCATACATAGTTAACACTGTTGTCTACAGTGTGAGGGGAGATAACTGGACCCAAAGTTAAACTGATACATAGTTAACATTGTTGTCTACAGTGTGAGGAGAGATAACTGGACCCAAAGTTAAACTGATACATAGTTAACACTGTTGACTACAGTGTGAGGGGAGATAACTGGACCCAAATTTAAACTGATACATAGTTTACATTGTTGTTTACAGTGTGAGGGGAGATAACTGGACCCAAAGTTAAACTGATACATAGTTAACACTGTTGTCTACAATGTGAGGGGAAATAACTGGACCCAACGTTAAACTGATACATAGTTAACACTGTTGACTACAGTGTGAGGGGAGATAACTGGACCCAAAGTTAAACTGATACATAGTTAACACTGTTGTCTACAGTGTGAGGGGAGATAACTGGACCCAAAGTTAAACAGATACATAGTAAAATCTGTTGTCTACAGCGTGAGGAGTGATAACTGGACCCAAAGTTAAACTGATACATAGTTAACACTGTTGTATACAGTATGAGAAGAGATAACTGGACCCAAAGTTAAACTGATACATAGGAGATAACTGGACCCAAAGTTAAACTGATACATAGTTAACACTGTTGTCTACAGTGTGAGGAGAGAGAACTGATGCATAGTTAACACTGTTGTCTACAGTGTGAGGGGAGATAACTGGACCTAAAGTTAAAATGATACATAGTTAACACTGTTGTCTACAGCGAGAGCGGAGATAACTGGACCCAAAGTTAAACTGATACACAGTTAACACTGTTGTATACAGTGTGAGGAGAGATAACTGGACCCAAAGTTAAACTGATACCTAGTTAACACTGTTGTCTACATTGTGAGGGGAGATAACTGGAACCAAAGTTAAACTGATACATAGTTAACACTGTTGTCTACAGCGTGAGGGGAGATAACTGATACCTAGTTTACACTGTTGTCTACAGTGTGAGGGGAGATAACTGGACCCAAAGTGGAACTGATACATAGTTAACACTGTTGTCTACAGTGTGAGGGGAGATAACTGGACCCAAATTTAAACAGATATCTACAGTGTAAGGTGAGATAACTGGACCCAAACTTAAACTGATACATAGTTAACACTGTTGTTTACAGTGTGAGGGGAGATAACTGGACCCAAAGTTAAACTGATACATAGTTAACACTGTTGTCTACAGTGTGAGGAGAGATAACTGGACCCAAAGTTAAACTGATACATAGTTAACATTGTTGTTTACAGTGTGAGGGGAGATAACTGGACCCAAAGTTAAACTGATACATAGTTAACACTGTTGTCTACAGTGTGAGGGGAGATAACTGGACCCAAAGTTAAACAGATACATTGTTAACACTGTTGTCTACAGCGTGAGGAGAGATAACTGGACCCAAAGTTAAACTGATACATAGTTAACACTGTTGTATACAGTATGAGAAGAGATAACTGGACCCAAAGTTAAACTGATACATAGGAGATATCTGGACCCAAAGTTAAACTGATACATAGTTAACACTGTTGTCTACAGTGTGAGGAGAGAGAACTGATGCATAGTTAACACTGTTGTCTACAGTGTGAGGGGAGATAACTGGACCTAAAGTTAAAATGATACATAGTTAACACTGTTGTCTACAGCGTGAGGGGAGATAACTGGACCCAAAGTTAAACTGATACACAGTTAACACTGTTGTATACAGTGTAAGGAGAGATAACTGGACCCAAATTTAAACTGATAAATAGTTAACATTGTTGTCTAAAGTGTGAGGAGAGATAACTGGACCCAAAGTTAAACTGATGCATAGTTAACACTGTTGTCTACAGTGTGAGGAGAGATAACTGATACATAGTTAACTCTGTTATATACAGTGTGAGGAGAGATAACTGAACCCAAAGTTAAACTGATACATAGTTAACACTGTTGTATACAGTGTGAGGAGAGATAACTGGACCCAAAGTTAAACTGATACATAGTTAACACTGTTGTTTACAGTGTGAGGGGAGATAACTGGACCCAAAATTAAACTGATTCATAGTTAACACTGTTGACTACAGTGTGAGGGGAGATAACTGATACATAGTTAACACTGTTGTCTACAGTGTGAGGGGAGATAACTGATACATAGTTAAAACTGTTGTCTACAGTGTGAGACTGGACCCAAAGTTAAACTGATACATAATTAACACTGTTGTCTACAGAGTGAGGAGATATAACTGGACCCAAAGTTAAACTGATACGTAGTTAACACTGTTGTCTACAGTGTGAGGGGAGATAACTGGACACAAAGTTAAACTGATACATAGTTAACACTGTTGTCTACAGTGTGAGGGGAGATAACTGGACCCAAAGTTAAACTGTTACATAGATAACACTGTTGTCTACAGCGTGAGAAGAGATAACAAATACGTAGTTAACTCTGTTGTCTACAGTGTGAGGGGAGATAACTAGACCCAAAGTTAAACTGATACATAGTTAACACTGTTGTCTACAGTGTAAGGAGAGATAACTGGAAAAAGAGTTAAACTGATACATACTTAACACTGTTGTCTACAGCGTGAGGAGAGATAACAGATACATAGTTAACAATGTTGTCTACAGTGTGAGGGGAGATAACTGGACCAAAAGTTAAACTGATACATAGTTAACACTGTTGTCTACAGTGTAAGGAGAGATAACTGGACCCAAAGTTAAATTGATACATAGTTAACACTGTTGTCTACAGTGTGCGGAGAGATAACTAGACCCAAAGTTAAACTGATACATAGGTAACACTGTTGACTACAGTGTGAGGGGAGATAACTGGACCCAAAGTTAAACTGATACATAGTTAACACTGTTGACTACAGCGTGAGGGGAGATAACTGATACATAGTTTACACTGTTGTCTACAGTGTGAGGGTAGATAACTGGACCCAAAGTTGAACTGATACATAGTTAACACTGGTGTCTACAGTGTAAGGAGAGATAACTGGACCCAAAGTTAAACTGATACGTAGTGAACACTGTTGTCTACAGGGTGAGGAGAGAGAACTGATGCATAGTTAACACTGTTGTCTACAGTGTGAGGGGAGATAACTGGACCCACAGTTAAACTGATACATAGTTAACAATGTTGTCTACAGCGTGAGGGGAGATAACTGGACCCGAAGTTAAACTGATACCTAGTTAACACTGTTGTATACAGTGTGAGGAGAGATAATTGGACCCAAAGTTAAACTGATATATAGTTAACACTGTTGTCTACAGTGTGAGGAGAGATAACTGGACCCAAAGTTATACTGATACATAGTTAACACTGTTGTCTACAGTGTGAGGAGACATAACTGATACATAGTTAACACTGTTGTATACAGTGTGAGGAGAGATAACTGGACCCAAAGTTAAACTGATACATACTTAACACTGTTGTATACAGTGTGAGGAGAGATAACTGGACCCAAAGTTAAACTCATACATAGTTAACACTGTTGTCTACAGTGTGAGGGGAGATAACTGGACCCAAAGTTAAACTGATACATAGTTAACATTGTTGTCTACAGTGTGAGGAGAGATAACTGGACCCAAAGTTAAACTGATACATAGTTAACACTGTTGACTACAGTGTGAGGGGAGATAACTGGACCCAAATTTAAACTGATACATAGTTTACATTGTTGTTTACAGTGTGAGGGGAGATAACTGGACCCAAAGTTAAACTGATACATAGTTAACACTGTTGTCTACAATGTGAGGGGAAATAACTGGACCCAACGTTAAACTGATACATAGTTAACACTGTTGACTACAGTGTGAGGGGAGATAACTGGACCCAAAGTTAAACTGATACATAGTTAACACTGTTGTCTACAGTGTGAGGGGAGATAACTGGACCCAAAGTTAAACAGATACATAGTAAAATCTGTTGTCTACAGCGTGAGGAGTGATAACTGGACCCAAAGTTAAACTGATACATAGTTAACACTGTTGTATACAGTATGAGAAGAGATAACTGGACCCAAAGTTAAACTGATACATAGGAGATAACTGGACCCAAAGTTAAACTGATACATAGTTAACACTGTTGTCTACAGTGTGAGGGGAGATAACTGGACCCAAAGTTAAACAGATACATAGTAAAATCTGTTGTCTACAGCGTGAGGAGTGATAACTGGACCCAAAGTTAAACTGATACATAGTTAACACTGTTGTATACAGTATGAGAAGAGATAACTGGACCCAAAGTTAAACTGATACATAGGAGATAACTGGACCCAAAGTTAAACTGATACATAGTTAACACTGTTGTCTACAGTGTGAGGAGAGAGAACTGATGCATAGTTAACACTGTTGTCTACAGTGTGAGGGGAGATAACTGGACCCAAAGTTAAACTGATACACAGTTAACACTGTTGTATACAGTGTGAGGAGAGATAACTGGACCCAAAGTTAAACTGATACCTAGTTAACACTGTTGTCTACATTGTGAGGGGAGATAACTGGAACCAAAGTTAAACTGATACATAGTTAACACTGTTGTCTACAGCGTGAGGGGAGATAACTGATACCTAGTTTACACTGTTGTCTACAGTGTGAGGGGAGATAACTGGACCCAAAGTGGAACTGATACATAGTTAACACTGTTGTCTACAGTGTGAGGGGAGATAACTGGACCCAAATTTAAACAGATATCTACAGTGTAAGGTGAGATAACTGGACCCAAACTTAAACTGATACATAGTTAACACTGTTGTTTACAGTGTGAGGGGAGATAACTGGACCCAAAGTTAAACTGATACATAGTTAACACTGTTGTCTACAGTGTGAGGAGAGATAACTGGACCCAAAGTTAAACTGATACATATTTAACACTGTTGTCTACAGTGTGAGGAGAGATAACTGGATCCAAAGTTAAACTGATACATAGTTAAAACTGTTGTCTACAGTTTGAGGGGAGATAACTGGACCCAAAGTTAAACTGATACATAGTTAACACTGTTGATTACAGTGTGAGGGGAAATAACTGGACCCAAAGTTAAACTGATACATAGATAACACTGTTGTTTACAGTGAGAGGGGAGATAACTGGACCCAAAGTTAAACTGATACATAGTTAACACTGTTGTCTGCAGTGTGAGGAGAGATAACTGGACCCAAAGTTAAACTGATACATAGTTAACACTGCTGTATACAGTGTGAGGAGAGATAACTGGACCCACAGTTAAACTGATACGTAGTTAACACTGTTGTATACAGTGTGAGGAGAGATAACTGGACCCAAAGTTAAACTGATAAATAGTTAACACTGCTGTCTACAGTATGAGGGGAGATAACTGGACCCACAGTTAAACTGATTCATAGTTAACACTGTTGACTACAGTGTGAGGCGAGATAACTGATACATAGTTAACACTGTTGTCTACTTTATGAGGAGAGATAACTGGACCCAAAGTTAAACTGATACATAGTTTACACTGTTGTCTACAGTGTGAGGAGAGATAACTGGACCCAAAGTTAAACTGATACATAGTTAACACTGTTGTCTATAGCGTGAGGGGAGATAACTGGACCCAAAGTTAAACTGATACATAGTTAACACTGTTGTCTACAGTGTGAGGGGAGATAACTGGACCCAAAGTTAAACTGTTACATAGATAACACTGTTGTCTACAGCGTGAGAAGTGATAACAAATACGTAGTTAACTCTGTTGTCTACAGTGTGAGGGGAAAATAACTAGACCCAAAGTTAAACTGATACATAGTTAACACTGTTGTCTACAGTGTAAGGAGAGATAACTGGAAAAAGAGTTAAACTGATACATACTTAACACTGTTGTCTACAGTGTGAGGAGAGATAATTGGACCCAAAGTTAAACTGATACATAGTTAACTCTGTTGACAACAGTGTGAGGGGAGAGAACTGATGCATAGTTAACACTGTTGTCTACAGTGTAAGGAGAGATAACTGGACCCAAAGTTAAACTGATACATAGTTAACACTGTTGTCTACAGTGTGAGGGGATATAACTGGACCCAAAGTTAAACTGATACATAGTTAACACTTTTGTCTACAGCGTGAGGGGAGATAACCGATACATAGTTTACACTGTTGTCTACAGTGTGAGGGGTGATAACTGGACCCAAAGTTGAACTGATACATAGTTAACACTGTTGTCTAAAGTGTAAGGGGAGATAACTGGACCCAAATTTAAACGGATACATAGTTAACACTGTTGTCTACAGTGTAAGAAGAGATAACTGGACCCAATGTTAAACTGATACATAGTTGACACTGTTGTCTACAGTGTGAGAAGAGATAACTGGGACCAAAGTTAAACTGATACATAGTTAACACTGTTGTCTACAGTGTGAGGAGAGAGAACGGATGCATAGTTAACACTGTTGTCTACAGTGTGAGGGGAGATAACTGGACCCAAAGTTAAACTGATACATAGTTAACACTGTTGTATACAGTGTGAGGAGAGATAACTGGACCCAAAGTTAAACTGATACATAGTTAACACTGTTGTCTACAGTGTGAGGAGAGATAACTGGACCCAAAGTTAAACTGATACATAGTTAACACTGTTGTCTACAGTGTGAGGAGAGATAACTGATACATAGTTAACACTGTTGTATACAGTGTGAGGAGAGATAACTGGACCCAAAGATAAACTGATACATAGGTTACACTGTTGTATACAGTGTGAGGAGAGATAACTGGACCCAAAGTTAAACAGATATATAGTTAACACTGTTGTATACAGTGTGAGGAGAGATAACTGTATCCAAAGTTAAACTGATACATAGTTAACACTGTTGTCTAACACTGTTGTATACAGTGTGAGGAGAGATAACTGGACCCAAAGTTAAACTGATACATAGTTAACACTGTTGTCTACAGTGTGAGTGGAGATAACTGGACAAAAAGTTGTCTACAATGTGAGGGGAGATAATTGATACATAGTTCACACGGTTGTCTAGAGTGGGAGGAGAGATAACTGGACCCAAAGTTAAACTGATACATAAGTAACACTGTTGTCTACAGTGTGAAGAGAGATAACTGGACCCAAAGTTAAACTGATACATAGTTTACACTGTTGTCTACAGTGTGAGGAGAGATAACTGATACATTTATAACACTGTTGTCTACAGTGTGAGGGGAGATAACTGATACGTAGTTAACACTGTTGTATACAGTGTGAGGAGAGATAATTGTACCCAAAGTTAAACTGATACATAGTTAACACTGCTGTATACAGTGTGAGGAGAGATAACTGGACCCAAAGTTGAACTGATACATAGTTAACACTGTTGTCCACAGTGTGAGGGGAGATAACTGGACCCAAAGTTAAACTGATTCATAGTTACCACTGTTGACTACAGTGTGAGGGGAGATAACTGATACATAGTTAACACAGTTGTCCACAGTGTGAGGGGAGATAACTGATAAATAGTTAACACTGTTGTCTACAGTGTGAGGAGAGATAACTGGACCCAAAGTTAAACTGATACATAGTTAACACTGTTGTCTACAGTGTGAGGAGAGATAACTACACCCTAAGTTAAACTGATACATAGTTAACACTGTTGTCTACAGTGTAAGGGGAGATAACTGGACCCAAAGTTAAACTGATACATAGTTAACACTGTTGTCTACAGCGTGAGGAGAGATTACTGATACATAGTTAACACTGCTGTCTACAGTGGGAGGGGAGATAACTGGACCCAAAGTTAAACTAATACATAGCTAACACTGTTGTCTACAGTGTGAGGGGAGATAACTGGACCCAAAGTTAAACTGATACAATGTTAACAATGTTGTCTACAGTGTGAGGGGATATAACTGGACCCAAAGTTAAACTGATACATAGTTAACACTGTTGTCTACAGTGTGCGGAGAGATAACTGATACATTGTTAACACTGTTGTCTACAGTATGAGGGGACATAACTGGATCCAAAGTTAAACTGATACATAGTTAACACTGTTGTCTACAGTGTGAGGGGAGATAACTGGACCCAAAGTTACAGAGTGAGGGGAGATAACTGGACCCAAAGTTAAACTGATACATAGTTAACACTGTTGTCTACAGCGTTAGGGGAGATAACTGATACATAGTTAACACTGTTGTCTACAGTGTGAGGGGAGATAACTGGACCCAAAGTTACAGAGTGAGGGGAGATAACTGGACCCAAAGTTAAACTGATACATAGTTAACACTGTTGTCTACAGTGTGAGGAGAGATAACTGGACCCACAGTTAAACTAACACTGTTGTCTACAGTGTGAGGAGAGATAACTGGACCCACAGTTAAACTGATACATAGTTAACACTGTTGTCTACAGTGTGAGGGGAGATAACTGGACCCAAAGTTAAACTGATACATAGTTAACACTGTTGTCTACAGTGTGAGGGGTGATAACCGGGCCCAAAGTTAAACTGATACATAGTTAACACTGTTGTCTACAGCGTGAGGGGAGATAACTGATACATAGTTATCACTGTTGTCTACAGTGTGAGGGGGGATAACTGATACATAGTTAACACTGTTGTCTATCAGTGTGAGGGGAGATAACTTATACATAGTTAACACTGTTTGGGAGATAACTGGACCCAAAGTTAAACTGATACATAGTTAACACTGTTGTCTACAGCGTTAGGAGAGATTACTGATACATTGTTAACACTGTTGTCTACAGTGTGAGGGGAGATAACTGGTTCCAATCTACCCCGACCACCAATCCTATCTTAAAGGGACACATGGCAATCTTGATTTTTTAAAACTCACGGCGACCCGTTAGTTTTTTTTTCATAACTTGCATTTGTTCGATCATTAGTATTAATTGTAAGAATACTATAAAGAAAATTGTTTTTAATACATATATACCTATGGTAGAATAAGACGAACAAATGAAAACTCAAACATGTATTTAATTATATGCAAGCATGTTTAAAGTCAAAATGATACTGGATACTTAAACGCGACGCTGATAAACACTTCAAAATTGCCATGTGTCCCTTTAAAGTATGGCTCCATGACCAGTCCTATCCGTACATAGACATATTTTATGTTCTACTTTCGTTTTTGAATATATAGTTTAAATGCATTTTAAGAATGTATCAACGAATGTAAAAATGTGTTACACATGTTTAAGCGGAAGAATTTAACTTGACGAATAGTTTTATATAGTTACATGGATTATAAAGTTCCTATAGCATTCTACTTTCGTTTTCACACTTGCTAGTTTTTCGTTTGACGACTGCAGCACTTATTCGAATGTGTAATGGAACAAAAATCATGATATTCTCTGTACTACAACACAAACACCTAAAGCAATAGAAAAAAATATATTACCTTAACAAGATCTAGTCGTGTTGACCTGTAGTCAGCTTTTCCGTAAAATGTTAGGTAGATACTTATGACGTTGTAAGCGGTGTTACAGTAGCTTAATGGGCACTACAAAGTAATGCAAGTACCGAAAGCCTGTTCAAAGTAAGTTGTATTGTATAAACTAATATTTATTTCCGTACATTTTGAAGAAATTAGTTATCCTTCGTTTGCTAAACAGTTGAATGTTGTTTAACGGCTCATCAACACAGTAACCGTCTACCGCCCCAGAGAGATGGGAAGGATATATAGGAATCCGGGAACCGTGCCCTACTCTTATTATCGAATATATTCCTATGGTTCTTTAACGTGCTCGGAGAATAGACCGGTACACGGAACCGCCCGGTTTACGTCCCCATCCGACGGACGAGGCTAAGGGAAAATGTCTTGCCCAAGAACACACCGACGAAACTCAGTGGCAACAAAGAGGATTGAACCCGGGGCCTCTGGTTATAAATCCGACTGCGCCACGCCACAAACGTTGTATGTAATTCATTAACAGCAGCTGTTAAATAACTGATAATAATTTAGAATAATAAATTGTTTGTGTGGTGTTTTTACGTCATTTTCAACACATGTAAGGTTATATGACGGTCGATTTTTTGTGGTGGAGGCAGACCACCGATTTTTCCTGGGTAGAACCAGTACTGTACACCTCCAGCTATCCGTAAAAATTGGCACTTCCTCACTTAAATGTCGAGCTACCCGTGGGATTCGAACCCGCAACGGTGAGAGGCGAGAAGGATTTCAACGCAACGCCTTTAACCCCTCGGCCACGGAGACGCTTACAATAGTAAAATAAGTGAAGTGTCTTATTGTAAAGATCCCGAAAGTTTATGTTTGAGCATCGCAGATTCTAAATCTACTACATGGATTACATTGACATGTCATAACATTAACCTGAAGGTAAACGACATCTGCGAAGTTGTACAGCAATAATGCTGAGCCGGGTAACTATTAATGGGATCAAGGACACTATTGATTTGTTTTTAATCTCGCAGCGTCCAGTTCGTGTTTCTACATAACCTTTTAAAAGCATTATTAATACATACATGTACTTGAATGGTTCAACGCAAGTTAGTTTTGCATATAACTAAGTGTTGATTATATTGCACCAATGTACATGTACATTAAAACCTGTGGTCGAATAACAATGTAAAACAGATAACTTTAAATGCTATTATGTTTTATTTATTTATATGCAGGCAGGGTTAAAGTCAATGTGATACTGAAGTTAATAAATCGATATGCTATTGTAAAAGACAATGCCGATTTTTCTCGGGGCTCAGTGGGAGAGGTACTCCAAAACAACTTCGTGTAATCTGCAACATCCAAGATGACCACCACAGCTTAAATAAACTGAAACTAATTTTACATGGAACACATCTAAAAGCGTAAACAGATGATACGGGATCAATAACTTAAGTAACTGGCATTACGTGTAGTCAGTTCTAAATTAAAGACACGGTGATGAGGCTTCCAATGTCACAGTTATTTTGCATAGAGGTATGTGGTAAATCTTCACTTTCTTAATGTACGCTAAAGTTATGTTTTTTAGTTTGTTTTTATTATTGGACCAATCTGGCCAATCCGGACCAATCTTTATGGTGGTGTTTGGAGTCAGTAGGTCAAGGTCACGGTAGACTTGGATTATCTTCTGCTTGACCTAAATCTTTCTGAAACTACTTATAAATGTTTGTATTTGGATTGATCGTGAGTTATGTAAGTCAAATGTGGGTCAATGTCGCAGTGAACATAATATTGACACTGAAACTGGTTAAATTTATCATGTTCAAGTTACCTTAACAAACTTTCACGAAACTTTGTATTCGTAGTTATATTGGAGTTTATTATACGCCAACAGTGATGGGAGACGTACTGTCTCCCATCACTGTTGGCGTATAATAAACTCCAATATGTCAAATGTCAAGGTAACATTTACATTAAACTTAAACATTGGCTTGACCCAGTATCTCAAGATATACTTGATATGTATTCATGAAACTATGTAGTTTCGGTACCTACTGCTATGTTGTCATCATGTTACAGGTCATGGTTACAGTGAACTTAATCTAATCTTTAACATGGTTTACAGGTCATGGTTACAGTGAACTTAATCTAATCTTGATCATGGTTTACAGGTCATGGTTACAGTGAACTTAATCTAATATTGATCATGGTTTACAGGTCATGGTTACAGTGAACTTAATCTTATCTTGATCATGGTTTTGACTCTCTATCTCAAGTTGTTTTACATGACTTATGATCACGTGATACAGCGGTGTTTATAATACAGCTGGGGTTTACCGGTGTTCACATGATACAGCTGGGGTTTACCGGTGTTCACATGATACAGCTGGGGTTTACCGGTGATTATAATACAGCTGCGGTTTACCGGTGTTTATAATACAGCTGGAGTTTACCGGTGTTCACATGATACAGCTGGGGTTTACCGGTGATTATAATACAGCTGGGGTTTACCGGTGTTCACATGATACAGCTGGTAAACGGGTTTATCGGTGTTCACATGATACAGCTGGGGATTACCGGTGTTCATATGCTACAGCTGGGTAAAAGCTGGGGTTTACCGGTGTTCACATGATACAGCTGGGGTTTACCGGTGTTCATATGATACAGCTAGTTAAAATATGGGGTTTACCGGTATTCACATGATACAGCTGGGGTTTACCGGTGTTCACATGATACAGCTGGGGATTACCGGATACATATCGAGAGGTTAACCGAAACTATTTTAACTTCACTAGACCACACTTATAAATGCCCCAGTTATATTTGATTTCATATCTTTTAAATGGGATGTACATATTTGTTAAAAACTCATACGATAGGGTGGATTGCTGTAGGTGGACACATTAATATGTTTTTAACAGGTTCATCAATTTCAATTGAAAATAAATAATTAATTTCATAATTGGATTACATTGAGTTACCACTTTAAAGAACGTGTTTAAACATTGAGCAAACTATGATGTACAAAGAAATGTTTTATGAGCATTTAACATTGGGGTACTTAATACGTGTCGTCTATTGTATATATTGTAGCGCCTACCCCCTAGTGCTCCCACCTAGTAAGGGTTCTTGTCATGGATGTTTTGCCAAGTGGTCAGGCTACTGCTATGTTGTATATTGGTTGGTGTTGAAGATCTAACAACTCATTATGACCAGTTCATTGTTGTTTATTATGTTTACTTCAATATATATATACAATAAAACTTATAGTATATTTAGAAAGATGTGTGTTCCTTTTATCCCTCCTAAATGTCTATTAAGCCGACTCACCAAGTCTATATGTGAATTTAGGGGTACCAATTCTGGTGGAAAGAGATGTAAAACTATTATAAGCCTATATTAGATCTCCCTAATAAACAAATAAATAAAAAGGGGTTTTCCACCAATACATGAGGAATATTATTACTAGATCAAGTGTTGACCACCAACCATGTTTTCCGTAGTCTCGGTGGACATTTTGTAGAGGGCTGGCATGGCGCAGTCGGTAACGCGGCGGATTTGTAACCGGAGGCCCCGGGTTCAATCCTCCGTGATGCCACTGAGTTTCGTCGGTGTGTTCTTGGGCAAGACACTTTCCCTTAGCCTCGTCCGTCGGATGGGGACGTAAACCGGGCGGTCCCGTGTATCGGTCTATCCTCCGAGTACGTTAAAAAACCATAGGAATCTATTCGATAATAAGAGTAGGGCACCCGTATTCCTATGTATCCGTCCCCTCTCTTTGGGGCGGCTCTAAATAACCTATACTGTGTTGATGAGCCGTTAAACAACATTCAGTTCAATTCAATTGATTGTTGTTGTTTTTAATTAGGGGAGAGCTAAAAGGTGACTGCCTTCTATGCGAGTTACTTCGCCTCTCAAGAAAAATGTGTGTGTATAAGCGTTTATTTATCCTCGCTGTATTGCACTGAGCATTTTAGCGAGCAGACCTAGGTTTAATGTCTCATCCGAAGGACTGGTAAGGTAGAAAATACTTTTGAAATATTTCGATAATTAACCCAAATTCGGTCCTGGCTGGGATTTAACGCGCGATCCCTGGGTTACTAAGCCGCAATGCTAACCATTACACCACGGCGCTACCTTCAAGAAAAATACAACAAACTCAGCTTTTATACTGGGATAGGGGCAAGGATGACGTCATACATGCGATGTGACGTAGGCGACTCGACGTCACATTACGAAGTCAATTCGGTGAAAATCGGGCTCAAACGTAAAGAGGCGAACCATTACGGACAGGGTCGAATAAAGCCGAGAACGCTGTCCCTGAATTGCACGTTTTGTAGTAACATTATGAAGGAAAATACACAATACCTGTATTAATATCATTATGGAAATCTTTGTACAGATAATAACAAAAACAATTAACTTTGTTTACAACTTACTTAACCATAGTCTCTTATCAAACCAGATTTCTAAGATAACATTGCAATATATACTCTACTTTCAGATGTCTAAAGCAGCAGAGACGAACAGCAGTAATGATAGTCATCTAAAATAAATAAATCTCAACTGGTTTGTATACATGTCTAAGTAATGCTTACTAACTCAAGTGATGGTATGGTGCTCACTGTCATACCACCAACAACTGGATACTTAGATTACAATATACTTAAAGTAGCAAGTGGTCCATAGTCATACTATTTTAGAATAACATGACCAAACAAGTAATATTATTAAAAAAACAACAAAAAAAACAACATTATCCAATAAGACAAATAGCTCATACATATGACATTAAAAAAAAAGCATTTAATTTCTAATTGAAATCATCACCGTACCCATGGTAGCCTAGGTGGCACTTTACTATTTACATCTCGCATCTTTCCAAAAAATACTATTACAGTATACTTTACTGATACTGTACACACAGTTATATGCCTATGACTTGAATATAACTTACTGATACCGTCAACTGTAATTGAAAAATAATCTCATTATCTGATAATAATGTAATCTGTAGATTTTTTTTGATTATTTTTTTTATAGTTACAAATGAAGAACAATTTGTTATTTATTGTCTTACAGGTACTGAATGGTGAAGTGTCTTAATCTACATAGTACACTTCTCAAAACTGCTAACTACACCGCTCACGTTTTGGGTTATATATATCGATGGGTTGAATGTTTTTCAATAAAATAAAAAGGAAATACCAATTCAATCATTTTTACATCATTTCATTTTATTTTTTTCATGGGCAATGCTAGAACTAAACCCCAATAAGCAATTACAAACGACCCATGTAAACACTAAAGTCACACTTTTCCCATATCTACATGTACAATGTTTGAGATTTGATTGATACTTTACAGATAATAATCATTATTCAATATTACAAAAATATTAATAAAACATATTCTACTCTAAGTCTTCTTTGATACACATTAAGGTACATTCTGTAAGAGAACACCGGGACGTCGGTTGCCTTTATGTATAACTGTATCAACTGTGCCTTCTGGGGTATTGAAGTTTTAACCAAACTTAATTTATCTCTACTGCGGATGTAGGGATATTCAGGTTTACCCAAACTTAATTATTAACACTTCTCCTGCAGGGGTATTCACGATTTACCCAAACTATATAAATAACTGTAATGATGGGGAATTAGTACACCAGAGAGAGTTGTATTGGCCGGACATCAGTACTCGATAATATTCTTTGCCTCTAAGGTGTGGATTAATGGTACGATTTGATATGTTGCTTCCTGAAGTTGCTCCACTAGGTTTCTCCTCTCCCTTGAAAAACAGCATACGGGTGTTTCCAAATTGTTTCTTAAAAAGTTCAAAACTACAATGAAGTGCTCGGCATATCTATTAATAAAACAATTGGTGGAAGTTTCTTCCGTTGCAATGTGGTATAGTGGTCCACTTCCTGCCTTCAGTAGAGTACCTCTAGTTGTTTCTATTTTTGTACCAACTATATTTAGTGTTATTCTTGTTGTGGACCTAAATTCTGTTTGTGTGGAAGTGGTCACAGTTGAATAAGATGGTGTTACATTTTTGTGAGCTTTCAATGATGTCTTGGTAAGAGTGGTCTCAGAGGGTTTGGTGTTTGGTATCCCATCTGGTTTCTGATGGGTGGATGCTGGTGTCTTGATGGCTGTGTGTGATGTCTTGGAGACTGTGTGTGATGTCTTGCTTAGAGTGGAATATGAGGATGTAGTGTTCTCATATGGTTGCTTGTTGGTGGGTGAAAGGGTTTTGCTGATGGTGTGTGATGTCTTGGTGACTGTGGACTCGGAGGATGCTGGCATCTTGTTGATAATGTGTGAAGTCTTGGTGAGAGTAGACTCAGTGGATTTTGTGTTCTCATCTGGTTGCTTATGGGTGGGTGAAGTGGTTTAATTGATGGTGTTAGAGGTCTTGGTGAGATTGGATGCTGGCGTGTTGTTGATTGTGTGTGAGGTGTTGGTGACAGTGGACTCGAAGGATGCTGGCGTCATATTGATGGTGTGTGAAGTCTTGGTGAGAGTGGATGCTGGCGTCTTGTGGTTGGCTCTTGTTGGGGTTCGGTGTAGAGGGCTGATTGGGTCCAGTGTATCAGACTCTACTTCCGAGAGTGTATCATCTGAGCAGTCTTCTAGCCCAAGTGGATCACGTAGATTGATTAACCTTCTAGGACGAGAATATCGCATTGGTGGCATGCGTTGTGGTGCAGTCTTCCTCTTTTTGGGTTTAGGGGACCTGGGGATTGACGTCCTCCTTTTGTAGCCCGTCTTGTCTAAGAAACTGCACTGGTAGTGTTGTGACATTTTGGTGTCCTTATAGATCCGAAGAAGGTCAAGGGCATCGCTTCCGCTCACTCCACTCAAAGTATCATATCGGACATAGTTTTTTTTTGTGGCCCGACAGCCGTGCTTACCTATATCCATTGCAAAGGTCTTGATGCAAAGAAGACACCTGTGTCGTAAACCGCTATGGTGTTCTTGGCAGTGGAGTTCAATTGACCATTTCGTCGCCACCTTCTTGTTTGGACAGATGGAACATTCATACAACCAACCCTGTAATAGAGAAATTAATTTCGATTAATACACATCTCGTTATAGGCTGAGACTGGTGACAATGGCAGGATATTGGAAATGGCAGTTTAATTCAACAGCTGGTGGGGAAAAAGACTTAATGAGTGTATGCGCCTTAGGAAACCCATGTGAGGCCATTCAGTTGACAATCTCAGAATTATTTCATGAAATCTCTTTTTCTAATAACACTTGATATTTATGGAGAATAATAATAATGATAATAACATGTTGAACTATACAATTATTGTAGTCTGTAGTCATACATTTTGGTGTGTACACTAAGTCGCTTTATTTTCAAACCATGTAGGTTTGTTTAGTCCCTGATAGGGCTTAAACATATCGTGGTGTACCACCTTAGGACGACTTCTTGTGCCCTCCTTTATTCTGTACAAATATCGTTCATCCTGGTGATCACAATCATTGGACCCTTCCAGGACCTTTGCAGTTTTGGACTCTTTCCTTTGGTCCGTCGTAGATCATGATACCACACTGCTGCATCTACATCATAGATTTTTGAAGTATGTTTTCCTGTCATATTGTTTCTTCTTGCAATCTCTTGGTGTACTCGAGCAAACTCGTGGATATTCACCAACTTTTGCTCAAGTTGATAGGCATACTCGGACTCGGACATGACCATATCTTCTTCAGGTTTACCCATAGCCAGGTCATTAGGTAAATTGATCTCTCGGCCTAGCATCATTTTACAAGGAGTTACCCCGGTAGATTCCTGGTCAGATGACATGTATGCCATCATTAACAGTGGAAGTTTTTCATCCCAGTTTCTCTGGTTTGAATCAACAAAAGCAGATAACATGTTTTCTATAGTAAGGTTAGTTCTTTCAATAAATCCGTCGGACATTGGTCTAGACGCAGTGGTACGTGTCTTGTGAATTCCAAGAAGTTTGCATACCTGAATACGGAATAGCTTGCTTTGAAAGCTTGAGCCACGGTCTGAGTACAGTTCCATAGGTACACCCATTTGACATATAAATTTATTGACTAACTCGGTTGCAACATGGTCTGATTTCTGATTTTTTAGGGGGATAGCATCCACCCATTTGGTAAATAAGTCACCTACTACCATAATATAACAATTATCTTGGTAAGTAGTAGGGTATGGACCCTGAATGTCTATTGCTATTCGTTCCATGGGTTGCCCCACATTGTAAATCTTCATTGGAGGTTTTGCTTTTCTGGAAGGAGTTTTTCTACTAGCACAGGTATCACAGATTTTACACCAGTGCTCAACATCCTTTCTAAGTCCACACCAATAAAATCTTTGTCTGACCTTCATTAAGGTCTTCTTTATACCAAAGTGAGCTACGGCTACGCTATTATGCAACTGAAGAAATATGTTGTTCTTCAAACTAGGCGGGATAATGATTTGTCGATCTACTTTATCGCCCTTATCGAAGATTATCGAGTCTCACCGAGACCAATATTAGTACAGTTCTTTACCATATGGTGCTATTTCACACCAATCTGGTCTCTTCTTTTCTCTTTTCCATGATATCAACTTGGATAGAGAAAAGTCTTGCAACTGTGCCTGTTGAATAGAAGCGTCACTTAAGTCAGACTCTGTGCCTTTTTCTTTATTAGTACCTGCCTGAACCTCACCATTGCCATACAACGTAGGATCTGATATACTGTCTTGGTCATAACCAGAGTTATAGCCCTCGTTTGGATCTGTATTAAGGTCGTTGGGTTGTTTGCTTGTAGATTGTTCTGGATTGGAAGTTGTGTACACGACATTTACTGACATAAGTTGTGGGTTGGGATTAAAATCCTTCTGGGGGTATCATCATAAATTAACGTGTCACCTATAGCTTTATGTGTCTCCGCGAGATCTATTGGTATAGATATCTCATTCTGATGGGAGACTAAGTGTCCAGACTCATTTTCTTTTTCAGAACCATACTTCTTTTCAGCTCTCTCACATTAGGAGCAGTTTTGATCAAGACAAGGTGTGGGCGATAAAGCGTCACAGTTGGAGTGAACTCTACCAGGCCTATATTCCACCTTGAACCGATACGAGGACAAGATGTTCAGCCAACGTGCAAGTTGACCCTCACAGTTCTTTAAATAGTGAGGAAGTAAGTATTGGAGACTACCATGGTCACATCGACACTTGAATTCGGTGCCAAAAAGAAAGTGATGAAAATGTTTTATGGCGCTGACTAAGGCGAGAAGTTCTTTTCTAGTCACACAATAACGTCTTTCGGTTTTTGAAAAACACAGAGAATAGTAGGAAATAACTTGTTGTTCAACACCGCCCCCATACCTACATTTGAGGCATCAGTGTCTAAAACATACTGGGCATCTGGCATTGGAAATAACAAGATGGAAGCGTTAGTTAGACGTTCCTTTAATGTCACAAAACTCTTTTCACACTCATCATCCCATGTGAATGGTCTGTTTATCTCTGCCAGTTTATGTAGGGATTTTGCAATGGTTGCAAATCCCTGAATCATTTTTCTGTAGTTCGAAGTTAGACCAGTACAGCTTTGTGTTTCTTTTAGGTTGCGAGGTCGAGGCCACACTGCCACTGACTTTACCTTTTCAGGGCAGGGTTCTACTCCTGCCTCATTGATTCAGTGTCCCAAGAAACTAACCGCCCGTTGAAAGAAATGGCATTTCTTTGGACAAAGTTTAAGATTTGCTTCTAATAATCTGGTGAAAATACTCTCCAAGCTTTTCACTTGACCTTCAAATGTCTTACTTGGTGACAAGTCATCAAGATATATCAGGAAAATAACATAAGATAGGCCTAATAGAACCTTTTCCATGAGTCTCCCAAATGCTGCTGGACTAGTCATTCACCCAAATGGCATGCGCGTGAATTGCCATTATGGGCTACCAGGTATTGCAAAAGCAGTGACCGGTCGATCAGACTCTTTAATTTGGACTTGATGGTATGCAGATTTGCAGTCCATGGTGGAAAACCAACTGTTTCCTGATAATTGATCTATCAAATCGTCACACCTAGGTAATGGTTGAGCATCGCCATTGACAATTGATTTGTTTACCTTGCGGAAATCTATACAGAACCGTGTAGTTCCATCTGGTTTAGGCACCATTACGACTGGGGACAGCCAGGGACTACATGCAGGTTCTATAACTCCAGCAATTGCTAATCTCCCAATTTCATCTTCAGCTACCCTTCGCTTAGACAAAGGTATGCGGTAAGGTGCTGTCTTAACTGGTTTATTATTTCCAGTTTCAATGGGAAATTCCATTGCATTTGTAAACCCATCTTCATCAGAATCTTTTAGAAAATATCTCCTGGTATTTTATTAATAGTTGTTTGAAAACGAGCTTCTGCTCTACAGTAAATTTATTGAAGCATCTAGTATAAATCTCATCTAAGTGAGACGGTAAATTCTGTTGAGTTTGTTTACTTACACCAGGGTCTGTAGTGGTTGCTGCACCAACAGTCTCGTATTTTATATTATCGACAGATTCTAAAGTTGCCACAATCGTGCCCTTATGTAGTTTAAAATTTTCTGTTCCTAAGTTTGCTAATCTTATTTAATGCAACCATCCTCAGGGTTTACAAGTGCTTTTGCTACTAATAACTCACTACGCTCAAAAATGTCTTGTTTTGGTTCGGTAATGCCTGCTCGCTTTCGATTAAAAGGATCCAAAGGCTGCCCCATTATAATAATTTCGGATTCAAGAGGTATGTCTACTGTTTCCTTCACTGCAACCCTACACACACTAGGAGAGTTGGTGTTGGAATGTTCAAAACAAGAAAGCTTCTCCCAATTTACTGTAAGTAGATTCTTTTCAACTAACAAACTGCATCGGCCCCTCATGAAGTCACGACCTAAAATGTCATCATTTTGTATTTCAGCTACAAGAACATCTATGTTGAAAGTTTGAGATCCTAGCTGCAGGTCAACATTCACTTTACCATAGAATGACGAGACTTCACTCGTGACAGTTAGAAGTTTGGTGTGTACCGCCTGTATTGAAGGACAGACATTTGGAGGTAAATGTTGTAGGAATTCTTTATTAAGAGTAGTTACTGCAGAACCACTGTCCACTATAAAAGTTAGGGATTTGTTTAATAATTTAGCTTTGACAAAATACCCATCTTCAAACCCTGAATTTGGTGCAATATTGCAAGCATCTTTTGGCCCATTTACTACTGTCGACCTGTGGACCTCCAGTTCGACTGAGTCTAGTTTCCCTTGTTGTTTTGTTCATTTTGGTTTCTCCAGTTTGGAGTCGGTCTTTCTTGTCGATTAGGGGGATGTGTACCCTGTCTATAAATCTGCCTATATGGAGGATTTTTGTGATAATAGTGATTTTCTCCCCTGAACTGATTATTTTGATGTGCTCTTCTGGGTGACTGTGTTTTATTTTGATCTTGTATGTTAACAAATTGATCCAATTGGTTTGATAAGGTTTCAAGAGTTTGGCAAAGTTTTGTCATTCTCTCTGAGTTTTGCTGATTTGGAGTAGCTACCCACAAACACATACTTCATTCGGAGGCATCTGACAGTTTGTATACCTCCATTTTGGTGGCAATTTCTTCTGCTTGAGAGATATTATCAATGCTAAGTTCCCTTAGTCGAATTCGAATACTGCTATCATTTATCGCATCGATAAACTGATCTAAGGCGATTACATGTATAACCTCATTTGTGGTATTTGGGTATGCCTTTCTAGTTAAAGTTCTGACAGATATATACACTTAACGATACTTCTAACGCTACCTTTAGTTATTGTTTATTTTCTCGAAATATTCTCAGTGGATATTCCTGAATTTTTCTACAGTAATGTGCAAATATGTCTTAAATATGTCATCAAAATTTGAGAACAAATCATTAAAGTGTTTTTGAAATACAACCTATCAAGTGAGATAACCCCCTATACCGAAAGTCGCAAATATCGGAAAATTTACCAATCGAACATTTGTATCGGCGCAATGCCGTTTTGAGTCATAATTAAATATTGAAATGTTTTACTTCACCTCTGTACTTTTACTTGGATTCAGAATTACAACAACATGTTTAACAATATCAACAATCTAATAAGACAAAACAATACATTTAATATGTAAACTGTTCAAACTTAATTGCGACACCAATGACGTGTTTAGATCAACACTGGATATTGAAAACAAATAGCATAAGAAAATGGATAAAGTTTTTGATATTTCATTTCACTTAAAACAATAAAACACAATTTGAATCACATTTTATGTTTTGCTAGCTTAACAGTCTCCATCAGTCTAGCATCAGTCTGTTCTGTAGGCAAAGTCCTAATATAACAAAGTCCTAATACCTGGTGTGACCACCATTTGAAGCAATCACAGCTCTGCAGCGGCTACGCATGGACAAAACATAATCGCTACAGACGCGCTGTGGCACAAGATTCCACTCTTCTACTACAAACTGCCCTAGTTGTCTCAGATTGAGAGGCCTCCTGGCCCGCACAGCCTACCAATAACATCCCAAATGTGTTCAATCGGATTGAGGTCCGGGGAACAAGATTGCCAAGGCAGCACGTTAATTCTATATGCACGAAGAGTTGCTTGCGTGGCTTGCGCTGTATGGCATGGCGCTCCATCCTGCATCAAACGCATTCGACGGTTAGTCTGTAGATGTGAAATACACACAGGGATCAGGATTTCATTTTGATATCGTGCTGCGTTTAAATTACCATTTATCATTACACCCGCGGTTTTGGTATTCATGGAAATGCCACCCCAAATCATTACTGAACCGCCACCAAATCTGTTCCTCTCAATGACACAGTTGTCCCTAAAACGTTCATTCCGTCTTCTGTACACACGATGACGGCCGTCTTTGTCGAATAAGTTAAACCTTGATTCATCCGTGAACAGGATTAAGTTAAGGATAAACGCTACATACATGTAGTAGCATCAACGCCATGAACATCAACATGATACAATTGCGCGATTGGCAAAATGTCCGCATTTTGCGACTTTTGAATTTGAGGTTATCTCACTTGATGGGCTGTATCTCAAAAATCGATCTTTTTTTTTTCTTCAAATTTCGCGGAAATATGTATCGTAAATAGGAGCGTTACCCTGCCAAATTTCAAGAAAATCAAAAAAGCAGACTTTAAGAAATCCTAAAATAACTAAAGGTAGCGTTAGAAGTTTCGTTAAGTGTATATGCATTATAGCCGTTCTGTTGTAATTTTTTTTTTTACCTCGAATTGCAGCAGAACGACCCCAAAATACACAGCCATCCATAAATGGTGATTTATTATTGATTAATTAAAACTTTTTTAAAATAGTGATAGTGAATATTGCAAGTTTAATTTTTTTTTAATAGTTATCAAAATTACACCCAAATTACAAAAATAGTCTGATTGTGTGTTTTTTTTTGTAATCTTTATAATTATAAAATGTTTCTTTAATACAAAATAAATTTGTTGATTTGTTATCAGAATTTTAGTCAAATCAACAAATTATGATTTTTTCTTAGATAGGCGTTCTGTTGTAAAAAATGTTTTAATCGAGATTTGATCCAACAACCCCAAAATACATATGAAAAACTCCTACCACAAAATCAACAAAATATGATTTTTTTTAGGTGGGGATTCTGCTGTAAATTTTTTTTTAATCGAGATTTGATCCAACAATCCCAAAATACATATGAAAAGCTCTTACCACAAGTTGCCGAAATAAACCGGTTCAGAGTTATATTCTGAGATTTTTTTAATAAAAGTTGACTGTTATCAAAATTACACCCAAATCAACGAATAAACACAAAATATGATTTTTTTTAGGTGGGGCTTCTGCTGTAATTTTTTTTACTCGAGATTTGATCCAACAACCCAAAAATACATATGACAAAAACTCCTACCGCAAGTTGCTGAAATAAGCCGGTTCAGAGTTATATTTTGGGATTTTTTAATAAAGTTGATTTGTTATTAAATTTACACCCAAATCAACAAATAAACACAAAATCATACAAAAAGACTGCAAACGAAAGCGATAAAAGTAGAGAAAATAAAAACAAAAGAAACAAGCAGCAGCTGGTATGTCTTTTTTACACCTGCTACAAGTGTAGTATAAAATGTTCATCTACCAAAGATATTTGTATCTACATGAAAGAATAAGCCGTAAAAGCATGGAACTCAAAAATAACCCATGAATCTATTTTCTTAGCATACTGATAACCAAACAATCTTTCAGCCATGATTATCATACAGAATTGCTACAAGCAATGCTACAAGCAAAATAAGTCCCATATAGCCCCAACATACACACAGACGATGTGAAACAATTACAAAACATGCCAAAATATATACAGACTATACTCAAACGATACCCAGACGATGTCAAAATATATACAGACGATTTCAAGCAGTCTTCAACTACACACAGAAGATTTCAAACAATCTTCAACTACACACAGAAGATTCCAAACAATCTTCAACTACACACGTATGATGCCAAACAGTCTTTAACTGTATACAGACAATATCAAATGGTACTCAAATGATACTCAGGCGATGTCAAACAATGTCAAACTATATCCAGACGGTGTCAAAATATATACAGACTGTATCAAACAGTTTGTAACTGCATATAAACGATACTAAAATTGGTTGTGTTCTAATATTATTTTAAAATAATATTAAAATATATCATAATATAAAAACATGGAAAACAAAAGAGGATACTTGACACAAGAACAAATAGAAGAACTTCGTGGACTACGTGGACAAATATCTGCGAACCAAGCGATGAAGAGATATAGAATTGGAAATGACAAACTAAGGATGATATGGAATCCTCGTATTACAAGGGAGGACCCTCGTATTACAAGGAAAGACATTACAAGGGAGGACATTACAAGAGAGGATGAAAAAACATATACGGCAGACGAACTTATACCACATAACAACATAGAACATAAACTATTAAAAGAAATAGCTACACCAGAAGATGTGGTGTATAATCTGGAAACCATAGCAGAAGAAAGTCGCAAACAGACGCAACTTCTCTCCCGTCTGTTGGAAAAACAAGGAAAAGAAAAAGATGACATAGATTTGTTGCTGGAACAGCAGGAAGATGATGTTTTGGAAGACGAACAAGAAGAAGAAAAGAAACAAACATATTCCATGCAAGAGATAGGGAAAACGGTAAATGGTTTTAAACATTTTGCATTCATATATATGGGTATAATGACAGCTATATCAGTTTTGGGGATAACATGGAAAAATGTAAAGACACCTAAACTACAGGCAACAGCTCCAGTAGAGACGCCAAGACCAAGTTTGTTTAAGAAAGCAGATCCATTTGATTTTTTTTTAATACAACTCAACCTTCTATAACACTACAGGTGTTTGTACGTAATACACTATGTTATTTTTGAGTTCCATGCTTTTACGGCTTATTCTTTCATGTAGATACAAATATCTTTGGTAGATGAACTTGTAGCAGGTGTAAAAAAGACATACCAGCTGCTGCTTGTTTCTTTTGTTTTTATTTTCTCTACTTTTATCGTTTTCGTTTGCAGTCTTTTTGTATGATTTTGTGTTTATTTGTTGATTTGGGTGTAAATTTAATAACAAATCAACTTTATTAAAAAATCCCAAAATATAACTCTGAACCGGCTTATTTCAGCAACTTGCGGTAGGAGTTTTTTCATATGTATTTTTGGGTTGTTGGATCAAATCTCGAGTAAAAAAAAATTACAGCAGAAGCCCCACCTAAAAAAAATCATATTTTGTGTTTATTCATTGATTTGGGTGTAATTTTGATAACAGTCAACTTTTTTTAAAAAAATCTCAGAATATAACTCTGAACCGGTTTATTTCGGCAACTTGTGGTAAGAGCTTTTCATATGTATTTTGGGATTGTTGGATCAAATCTCGATTAAAAAAAAATTTACAGCAGAATCCCCACCTAAAAAAAATCATATTTTGTTGATTTTGTGGTAGGAGTTTTTCATATGTATTTTGGGGTTGTTGGATCAAATGTCGATTAAAAAATTTTTTACAACAGAACGCCTATCTAAGAAAAAAATCATAATTTGTTGATTTGACTAAAATTCTGATAACATGTCAACAAATTTATTTGTATTAAAGAAACATTTTATAATTATAAAGATTACAAAAAAAAACACACAATCAGACTATTTTTGTAATTTGGGTGTAATTTTGATAACTATTAAAAAAAATTAAACGTGCAATCTTCACTACCCCTATTTTAAAAAAGTTTTAATAAATCAATAATAAATCACCATTTATGGATGGCTATGTATTTTGGGGTCGTTCTGCTGTAATTTGAGGTAAAAAAATTACAACAGAACGCCTATCTAAGCAAAAATCATAATTTGTTGATTTGACTAAAATTCTGATAACAAATCAACAAATTTATTTTGTATTAAAGAAACATTTTATAATTATAAAGATTACAAAAAAAAACACACAATCAGACTATTTTTGTAATTTGGGTGTCATTTTGATAACTATTAAAAAACATTAAACTTGCAATCTTCACTATCCCTATTTTAAAAAAGTTTTAATAAATCAATAATAAATCACCATTTATGGATGGCTGTGTATTTTGGGGTCGTTCTGCTGCAATTCGAGGTAAAAAAATAAAATTACAACAGAACGCCTATAATGCATATATATCAGATTGTGCTAAATCTTGAATAGATTCACCTTTTGCTCTAGTGCGTGTTTTGAGTTGGGCACGAACTATTTCTGCTCTATTCTAAGACCCAAAACGAGCATTTAATTTGGTGACTAAGTTTCGATAATCACGTGTTTCTGTCGGTGACATCTAAATCAGTATTGAACGTGCATTACCAGAAAAAACAACTTGCCAGATATAACCCTTTTTCGTGGTAATGCCATTTGTTTATGTCACAGCAAATTTGGAAGGAGGTGAGAAATTCTGTGAGATCATCATTTCCATCATATTTCTGGGGTTTTATGTGCATGCGGTTATCTCCCTTAGACTGTATTGCAGTATTTTTCTGTCTGTTTTCATTTTCTAAAGGCCTGTTTTGATAGACCGTTTCATTGGGAGATTAACTCACAAAGGGTTGGTCATTGTTATTGTTTTGCCCTAATTGATTTTGCAAGTCGTTATTTTCTCGTTCAATGTTTTGTAGCCTATGGTGCATTTCTTTATTCATTGAACTAAATCTAGCCATTTTCTCATTAATAGCTTGCATTTGATTAGCCAGGTTCATTACAGTGCTTTGAACCTGTGTAGTCATTTCATGGAGTTGATGCTCAATAAGCCTTTCAGCTCTGTTAAATTATAATGGTGATCTGGTATCATCATAGGTAGGTGATTGTAGATCTGCAATTGACTCTACTTCTAACGGATTTTCATTATCAGATTGATCCTGTTTAACCGTTATTAATTTTAATGTTTGTTTTATTTTAATTTAAGAATACCAAGCTGATTCACAGTCAGAAAACGATGTATTCTGCACCAGTTGGTTGAATTACCAGGATGCTAATAGCCTATGGTTGGTGTATTCACCGAAAGTTGGTGGAAATATAATTAACACCAAGAATAACTGATATTGGTGGAATATCACCAAATAATTGGTTGACTGAATGTTGGTGAAAAACACCGAATTGACTTTTCACCGAATATTGGTGAAAACACCAGGAGTAACTGATATTGGTGGAATATCACCAAGTAATTTTCACCGAATGCTGGAGGAAATCATCACAATTTAGATTCACTAATATTGCTATATTTGTCTGAAGATGCCATTGAAATAACTAGTATAACTGTTAAGAATTGTTGACAGTCGGTGAAAATGTAACTTCCAATGGAACTACCAGAGGGGTTTATCCCACTTCTGGCGCCTACCCCCACTTGGGGGTGCTACCACCGTATAAGGGTTCTTGTCATGGATGTTTTGTCAAGCGGTCAGGCTACTACTAAGTTTTATATTGGTTAGTGTTAAAGATCTAACAACTCATTATGACCAGTTCATTGTTGTTTATTATGTTTACTTCCAATATATATACAATAAAGCTTATAGTCTTTCAGATAAGAATGTGTGTTCCTTTTCTCCCACCTAAATATCTATTAAACCGACTCACCAAGATAGGGGTACCAATTCTGGTGGAAAGAGATGTAAAACTATTATAAGCCTATAGATCTATTAGATCTTCCTAATCAACAAATAAATAAAAAGGGGTTCTCCACCAATACTGGAGGAATATTATTACTAGATCAAGTGTTGACCACCCACCATGTTTTCCGTAGTCTCGGTGGACATTTTGATTGTTGTTGTTTTTAATTAGGGGAGAGCTAAAAGCTGACTGCCTTCTATGAGAGTTACTTCGTCTCTCAAGAAAAATACAACAAACTCGGCTTTTATACTGCGAGAGGGGCAAATTTGACGTCACACATGCGATGTGACGTAGGCTACTCGACGTCACATACCGATGTCACTTCGGTGAAAATCGGGCTCAAACGTAAAGGGGCTAACCATTACGGACGGGGTCGAATAAAGCCGAGAACGCTTTACTTCGAAATCGTATGAAGAAACCAAAGAATATCCGAATGATATTTTAAAATCGGCAATGATAGGAAACAATCAATTTGGCTGACTAAGACTACAAAACGGCGAATGCTTCATCGGTACTTCGCAGAATGGTAGATATTTGACTTGGTGAGTGATTTCTACGAGCATGTTGTGCGCAACACTGAATTTAAGGTGTAAATACCTGAAACTAAATGTCTATGGTGCGCGGCCAAATGCTTCACAAATATAAACAATTTTACATGAGAGGAAATAGAAATGGTCGTCGTAACAATATAAATATATAACAATACGTGTCGTCTATTGTATATATAACTGCATAACAAGCTAAAATATCTTCTCACTTACCCACGATATGTCACGTGGTCGAAATGGTAATGTTGCAGTGAATCAGTTTTAACAATAAACGTGAAATGCTTTGGGCACTATATATCAGGGTAACATGAGTTCGTATCATTTTGATGCTGGTCAGATGCTTAACTATGTTGGTCAGTGGCTATAGAGCGTTTCCATGGCCTGGACAGTAAAGAGGCTGCGTCTAAAACATTATCGCCCCTCACCTCTGCGGGTTCGAATCCCACTTTGTCAAGTGAGAAAGTGCCGATTCTTACGAATGACAGGAGATATACAGTACTGGTTCTACCTATTAAAATACGGTGATCTGCCTCTACCACAAAAACAATTGACCTTCATATTTGGCCTAGCTTGCCGCCTAATGTCTAACGGGGCATAAACGCTTGTTTACTAAGGTTTTTATGTTAAAAATATATTCTAGATGTCAGGTCAATTTTGCCTTGACCTTTGACCTTCTAACAAAAACAAATAACTGATAGGGGTTGTTGTTTAACCAAGAGTACTGTTTATATACAATTTTAAGATTGTAGGTCAAATAGTTCAGGTGGGAATGTAATTTTCATGATCAGATCACAGTGACCTTGGCATTTGATCTACTAACCATAAAATCAATAGTGGTTGTTGTTTTAACTTGGGTACTATTTCTGTAAGGTTTCAAAATTATAGGTCTAATAGTTACAAGTTACAGTGGGGAAAAATTTTCTCAGGGTTCGGTCAATGTGACCTACGGAACCTAAAAGCAATAGGCTTCCACCTGTCACCCAGGTCATTGCATCTATGAAGTTTCATAAGTGTATGTATTATATTTCGAAGTTATCATGTGAAATGTCCATGTCCATATGAGGACACGGTGACCTTGACCTAATGACGCCGACAGCAATTCCTCTCAACAAGGACAATGTGTTACAAAGTTTCATGAGTGTAACTATTATATTCCTGGAGTTATCACTTAAAATATATATATTGGTGACATTCACCTTTGAATTAGTGATCCCAAAAGCAACACGGTTCCTCCTCTGACCAACGGCAATGTATACAAGTCAACAAACGAATGCATATTGCCACAAGAGGTCATACGTAGCTTGACTGTTAACCTACTGACCCCCAAAACAATAGGGTTTCACCAAGGGCTATATGCCTAGGAAGTTGCATGAGTTATTCTTTCGAAGTTATCACTCGAAATTGTGTATTTCCATATGACGTCATGGCGACCTTGACCTTTGACCATTTGACCTCGGGCCATGAAAGGACGTTGATGTTGTTCTGCAAATGGTGGTCACACGTTATTAATTTTTTTGATTCAGCTAGCATAGTTTTAGTTAATTTTACACTTTAAACCTTATTAAACGAGACCTTTAAGTTTTGTGATTTTCAATTTAAACCCCTCGCGACTTTGCTAGCGTGCCGCGCCAAAACTTACTTTAGATAAACAAGCTTAATTGTCTGTATAGATTTTATAATGAAAACGGTGGATATCTTTAGTTATTTAACTTAAACATGGAGGAAAGTTTTCTTTTTTTCCTCAGTATAGATTGATCTTAAGAAATGATCTGCTGAAAAATATTAGCACAGTAAATTATTCTTTACATTTTCAGCAGGGTATATTCTAGTTTTAGTTAGATTTTAACAGTAGTACAATTTACGACAGCAGCAAATCCTTCTGTTGAAATGTTTCTTTCTGTACACACTGTATATATAATTATTATTATTATTTACATATGTTCACTAGTCAAAGAGTCAATGTAATCTAGTTATGTTAAACGTTGCCCTGTTCAAGTTACATTTCTCTCATTCCGACAATTTTACATTGTAAAGTATGCCAGAGTAACTGGATATCATTGTAAAGTAACTGGATATTAGTGTAAAGTAACAAATAGTAACTGAGTAAGCAGGAGTAGATAAATATCATTGTAAAGTAAGCACGGGTAAGTGGATATCATTGTAAAGTAAGAAAGAGTAGCTGAATATCATTCTAAAGTAAGCAATGGTTAGTGGATATCATTGTAAAGTAAGCACGGGTAAGTGGATATCATTCTAAAGTAAGCAACGGTAAGTGGATATCATTCTAAAGTAAGCATGAGTAACTGGATATCATTCGAAAGTAAGAAAGAGTAAAGAGTAACTGGATATAATTTTAAGGTAAGCAACAGTGGGTAGCTGGGTATCATTGTAAATAAACATGAGCAACTGAATATCATTGTAAAGTAAGCAAGAGTAGCTGAATATCATTGTACAGTAAGCATGGGAAACTGATTATCATTGTAATGTAAGCAAGGGTAAGTGGGTACCATTGTAAAGACGTCGCGCACAATACTGGTGTCACTTCATGCAGACCGCTTAATTAAAAGAGCGACCTCTATTTTGTTGTTACATATATTAAATGTATAGTGTTATATATCACTGCAAAGTACATTGTTTTCCTTTTGGAGTGCTGATAGCATTATCAATAAAACTAGAATTTTGTAATTGATAAAACATGCGAACTATTGAAATTAACGTCAAAATGCTGATGTCCCGCGTGACATTTCCTGTTCTGTAGTAACGAGTAAATGCTGATATTTGCGTAAATTGCGCGGGATTTTTTTTTTGAAATCTTGATAGTCGTTAAATGACTCTGTTCCCTTCCGTGTCGTCATGACGTATTTTCTGTGTTCCGTTCGAAAAAGCAAAGAAAAGCAAGATAGTGAAAAGCGTCTGAAATGTCCCAGGAACGTAATTGCGTTTAATAACCATTATTTATTTGTAATGTACTTCAGTAAATACACCGAAAGTATACTTATGAAAAGAGTTTTTTCTTAATTTCATTTTTTGTCATGATATTAAAGTAAAATAAGAGGCCCAGGAGGGCTTGTATCGCTCTACTTGCTATATGGATGCTCTGATGGGGAACACACCACCAACAATACGCGCAACTAGGCTTGATACTGATCATTCCCTGATCAATCCGGCCAGGAGTTCAGGAGAACATAGTCCGGACAAAATGTGTGTATTAAAACATTTAAAGGGCAATAACTCAGCCAAATAATGTTCAACCGAAATATGGCGATGACATGCATAACTAGGCTTGGTACTGATCAACCTTGTAAGGTTTCGTTGAAACCCAGCCAAGGGTTCAAGAGAAATAGTCCAGATAATGTTTGTGTAGTAAAACTTTTAAGGGGCCATAACTCAGTCAAACATCATTGAATCGGAACATACTGATGATATGCACCACTAGGACAGGTACTGATCATCCCTGCAACGTTTCTCTGAAATCCGGCAAGTAGCTCAGGAAAAAAAGTCCGGACAAAGTTTGTGTATTAAAACCTTTAAAGGGCCATATGTATAAAATGAGAGCCCTATCGTCTTAATGAGGCGAAATACAGCATTTTTAACTAACTCAAGGGCCGTAACTCCGGTGTTACTTATACGATTTTGCTCGTTTTCAAAACTGTCTGAGCTTACATTTATATTAACAATATTTGTAAGTTTGGTGAAGATCAAATAATAAATGAATGTGCTAAAGTGTTCACAAGGCAGAATATAGATTTTTTTCAGAAAAACAAGGGTTTTATCTCTGCTGTTACTAATCCCATTTTGGCTGGTTGTCGAATTCGTCCGAGCTTTCATTGATATTACCAATCTTTGCACATTTGGTAAAGATCAAACAATAAATGAAGGTGCTGTAGACTGTTCACAAGGCAGAATATGGTATTCGTCAGCAAATCAAGGGCCATAACTCTGCTGTTACTAATTCAATTTGGCAAGTTTTCGAACTTGTCCGAGTTTTCATCGATAATAACAATCAATGTAAGTTTGGTAAATATTAATTAATAAATGAAAGTGCTAGAGTGTTCACAAGGCAGAAAATGTCATTTTCCAGACAAAACAAGGGCCATAACTCCGGTGTTACCTATTAGAATTGGCTGGTTTTCGAACATTTCCGCGCTGTCATTGATATTAACAATCTTTGAAGTTTGGTAAAGATCAACTAATAAATGAAGGGGCTAGAGTGTTCACAAGTCAGAAAATGGCATTTTTCAGAAAAAATCAAGGCTCATAACTCTGGTGTTACCGACTCAATTTAGCTTGTTTTCGAACTTGTCCAAGCTTTTATTAGTATTAACAGGGTGACTTTACCACATGACCTATGACGTCATTATTGCTAATTATTGAAGAAAGAAATTGTAAACATTTACCCACATTGAAAGCTTCAGAGTGCTGTAAGATTTTTTATTTCTTAACCATTTTCTACCAAAGAAAGAAAAAATAGTCGTGAACGTCAAAATTGGGGTAAAAAATGGGGAAAAAATGGATCTACTAGTCGATTCTGAGAAATTTTATAGTGGTATATAATTCTATTTAGAAATTTTATAGAAATCTCTTTCTTTTCTGCGTGTGTCATATATATATATGTTTTAAAAACTACATAACTTTGGGAATTTTTTCTATGTAATTGGGGAAAGAAACATACTATTTTACATTGTGAATGGTGCCGATATTCGGCCCCAAAAAACAGCCAAAAAATGAACACGTAAACCGGGCGGACCTGTGTATCGGTCTATCCTCTGAGAGCGTTAAAGAACCATATGAATCTAGTCCATTATAAGAGTAGGACACGGTTCCCGGATTCCTATGTAATCTTCCCCTCTCTCTGGGGCGGCAGTAATTAACCTATGCTGTATTGATTAGCCGTTACACAACATTCAATTCAATTATAGTTGAACTATTGTTATCATGTGAATGGATGTATTGCTTATTGGCAGCAATACCCATGCAATATATGAAAAAAAAAGATAATATTTTTGTTGTTCTAGTTAGCGTCTTATGGTTTTAATGGTCAGCTAACACCTAAGTAGACGAATACTATGGTATGTCAGGCCCTTCCCCAGTGGAATCAACGTAAAGATCACTGTTACTAAACATAGAAAAAATGTTTCCGCTCAATAACCTTAATTAGGAATGAGATATTGCTATGAAACCTTATGGGTAGGTAGCTTATATGGAATGGAATCTTTGGATTGCATATGCAAAACGATCCTCTTCAAAAAATTCTTTCGCATAGAACTGTCCACATATATAACGTTTACGTTATATCTTTTCTTCTTATCGTTATTTTGTTCGTCGTCCGTCGCTGTTGTCTTCCGTCGTCATCGTAAACATTTAAACAACATCTCTAAAACCACCGGGCGAAATTTCATAACACTTCATAGGAACGATTTCTGGGTGGTTATCTCTCAATGTTATTCAAAATCTGGCAATCAACCCAGAACTGTCATGCCAACAGAAGGAAAATATAGGAAGGTGGGATATAGTCCTGCAGTTTTATATTCCAGAAAAGTCCATTATAAACCCTTACTAAACATAATAATGCTGAAGCGACCTTTTTCCAAGATTGTTCAAGTTGATCCGTCAAAAATCATCGCCGCTAGGGTGGAGCGTATATTCCATATTTGGCTATATTATTATAGAAAACTTTAAATATCTCGTCTAAATCCAATTGCCAGATGTAAACATAATTTTATAGAAATGGTGATTTTGTAACCATTTACCAATATTGTTCAAACTGGGTTGATTCACTAAAAACTATGACCGCCAGGGACGAGGCTTATCATTTTCCTATATGGCTATTTTTCTATATTGAACTTTTTAAAAATTAATAATTTTCTCCTGTAAAGCCACTAGTCAGATTTTAAAATAATTTTATTTAAATGGCGTTTTTGTGACCCTCTACCAAATATGACTATTTAGAAAAGTCTTTACAAATATATTAAAATATCTTCTCGTCTAAAATCGCTGGCCAGATTTCAAAATATATTCATGTAAATGGTATCTGGGTGTCTATTATCCAGCAGTGCAATTGCATGCCCTCTTGGATCTCTTGTTTTAAAAGCTTACATAAGTAAAAAGGCAAACTATTGATAAGCCAAAGTTTAAATATCTAGGAGCAAGTGAACTTAAAAAATAATTTTCGCTTCGCACTGTGGGTGGGTTCGATCAAATTAATTCACTTACTTTAAAAATAAAAAAATAAAAAATTGTTTTCTTAAATAAATTGATTCAAAATATTGCTGGTCAATTTTCAGAGGGTTTCAGCGTTGAAAACAAAAAATGACTTCACGATTTAGCATAATTAAAAAAATCATTAATTCCGCCGAACCTGATTAGTTCTTTAACCCAAAACCATTTCGCCTACCTGATGTGAAATAATAATGGGGAACTTTTCGTGATAAAAACAGGGTATATGCATGGATTGTTTTCATAATATGTGCAGAATTAAAGTACGCTTCAAGGGTTAGCAAATTATTTCTGGGGCATTTTCAGAAGTTTTTCAAAGTGTTTTGGAAAAGTACTAACTTTCACAAAAACATAATATCAGCCGAGGGTAGCGTACATTTGTTCCGTTCGAATGCGCTTTCTTTGGCAGAAAATGGTTAAGAAATAATAATCTTATCGCACTCTGAAGCTTTCAATGTGGGCGAATGTTTACAATTTCTTTCTTAAAAAATTAGCAATAATGACGTCATAGGTCATGTGGTATAGTCACCCTGATTAAGAATCTTTGCAAGTTTGGTAAAATTCAAATAATAAATGAAGATGCTAGAGTGTTTACAAGGCGGAACATTTTATTTTTCAGAAAAAAAAGAAGGGCCATAACTCCGTTGTTACTGATCCGATTTCTGTCTATCTATATCTATCTCTCTAAACTGCTGCACACCCTCACGGGTAAGTTCGAGCGGGTTGCGCGCCTGTGTCTGTTAGAAGACAAGATAAAAGGTTTAAAAGTACGAAACGGTGAGGAAATAGTGCGAAAGGTGTGTTAAAATTGAAGCGTGAAAAAGATAAAATCAGAATGAAAACAAAACTACAGCACTTATGGCTTGATGTGGTTGATGCGGCTGACAGCATGTTTGAACCGATTGAAGTCATGCATCAATACAACATCTTTTGGTAGAGCATGCTAATGTACTATGGCTAATGGAAAACATAAATATTTGTAATAATTCACTCCAGTGTCGGTACAAGACCATATACAATTTCATAAACAAGACATAGACGTGCGTCTGACCTCCGTTGTTCGAGGGATCACCAGCCCATCCTCTCCAGCATCTCAGCGACGATCGAGTACCTGGAAAAGTAATTTTGGGTCCTTCGGGCAGCTCGGCCCTGGATTATCTCCAGCTTGTCTATTTTTGATTGGACGTTCGAATCCCAGACAGAGCTGGCATACTCTAGTACGGAGCGGACTAAGCAAATTCTCTTACCTTAGATTCTTTTGTCCTGATATTTCTTTGTAGGAAACCTAAGGTACGGTTAACGTTTGTCAATATGCGTGCGATTGACATGGGTTTTCCACGACAAGTTGTCTGAAAGGTCTACCCCTAGATATCGAGCGCAGATGACTATTTCAAGTACATGTCCATTTACAGAGTAACTGGTGGGGATTGGAGTTTTCGCCTTAGTCACCTGAATTACTTGGAACGTTTAGGTCTCCAATTAACCTAATAGTACCTTTGTTCTTCCTGACTAGTTCAAGTGACTTCCTGAGTTCTTCTAGACTGACTTCATCATGTTCATGTGGCCTGTAATAGGCACCTATATGAAGAGGTTAGGCTCCAACAATTTCAATCGTTATCCGAGTAATTCCAGAGTTTGTTGCGAATTTCGGTTTCTGAGAGCAAATAAGGTGATTACTTACAAGTATGAACACATCTCCGCTTCTTTCATCTCCATGAGACCTATCTTCTCTGTGTAGGGAATAGCCCTATGTAGAAATTCACTACTTTTAATATCAGGTGTTAGTTATGTTTCAGTGTCAACGAGAATGTCAGGCTTTTCTATGTTTACTAGAGTTTTACCTGTATCTGAAATTAACATTTAGTACTTTTATTTTTTTGTTTTACTGAGCTACGTTTCTCAGACTTATTTGGAGTAGATGTCAGGACTGGGTCCAGGTCATCAAGCACACTGTAGCTGCTGAGAGAGGAAAAGGTGGATGTATCAAAATAAATGGAACTAAAATTTGGTAGCCCACATGTCAAACACAGCAATGAATAGCTGTCATGGTTAACATGTATATTGCATGTATTTTTTTCCATACTTGAGCATACTCTGTGATACCAACTATCACAACCGTCACCAACATTACTTTTCACAGCCCGTCCAGAGTATCCAAAGGGGTATTTCGGTGACCTAGGTCCGGGGTTCATTCCAATATCATGCGAGAGAGTAACCAACAAAAAACTTAGGTATGCTGGTATGGAAAGCCTCGGATGCCTTCTGTTGGCCTTTTGCATTTTGTGCAGTACGCTTTGTAAGTCGTCTTGTGCATTTTCTAAGTTGTGATGTGCATTTTTTAAGTTGTGATGTTTATTTCGTAAGTTGTTATGTGCATTTTTTAAGTTGTCTTATGCATATCTAAGTTGTTATGTGCATTTCGTAAGTTATCTTTTGCAAACTACAAGTCGTCGTTAAGTAGACTTTTTATCGGAATAAATTTTGAAGGAAACATTGGTAGAAATGGCGACTTAAGGAGCGGACGCTATACTATGTCTACTTAAAAAAAAGGGGCTAGGTATATCATACAATAAATTCTTAGAACGTAAAATTGAGGAACATTAAGTATTAACATTTTTTTAGGTCACTTCTGGACAAGTCATAGCTTTATATACTAATATTTATGATACTTCCAACAATGAGTGGTTGCAATATTTTGCCTCGTTAAGAAAATAGGGCCTTCATTTTTCATCAAACTTTACCAGATTGTTAATATCAATAAAATCTCGGAAAAGGTCGAAAACCAGCCAGATCGGACTAGTAACGGCGGAGTTCTGGCCCTTGATTTCGTTAAAATAGCTATATTTTGCCTCGTTAATACGATAGGTCTTTAATTTTTCATCTAATCTTGACCAAAGTTTACCAGATGTTTAGCCTTTATTTATTATTATAAGTATATATTTGTTTTGTTTAATTATTTTTTTAAAATAACTTCTTTTTTTTTTAATTATTTTTTAATTACCTTTTTTTTATGTTAACGCCATGTTAGCAGGAAGCATTGCTATTATTTCTAGTTGTGCCTATTGCGTTTTTTTCCGGTTCGTTGATTTTTGATGGAGTTACGACCCATTGACCTTTTTACTTTTAAATTGCTAGTCTGCGCTACTCCTCCTAAACGCCTTGTTGGATTTCAACGAAACATGGTAGGAAGCATCGGTAAGATGTCTAGTTGTACATATCATGCTCTTTTGTTCCAGTTTGCTGATTTATGGCGGAATTATGGCCCTTTGACATTTTTACTTTAAATTTCTTGTCGGCACTACTCCTCCTAAACGGCTTGTTGGATTTCTACAAAATTTGGCAGGAAGCCTCAGTATGATGTCTGGTTGTGCAAAGCGTGGTATATCAATGAAATCTTGGACAAGTTCAAAAACTAGGTAGATCTTGTTAGTAACGACAGAGTTATGGCCATTGATTTGTTGAAAAAATGCTATATTGTATTTTCCTTTGTTAAATCTTTAGTCACTTCATTTTTATGGTATATCAATAAAATCTTGGACAAGTTCAAAAACCAGCTAGATCTTGTTAGTAACGACAGAGTTATTGCCATCGATTTGTTGAAAAAATGCTATATTGTATTTTCCTTTGTTAAATCTGTAGTTACTTCATTTTTATCTGATCTTTACCATATTTGTTTAGAATGTTAATATAATCCCACTAAACCCCATTTTTATGAAATTGTATTCATAGAAGAAAGTGAGACAAATTACAAAATACACATGCCGGAATAGACACAGCAGACTTATTGTCCATGATTACCTGGTGAGCGATCTAAGGTCTGTTGTTTTTGCAATTTTACGTCGACAACCCTTGATAAAAAAGCCTCTTGGGCCTCTTGTTTTTAATATAATATCATTTTGTTTTTAAACAAATGCATTTAAATGTCATCTCTGCAAATTGCAAACTCCATTGATTTTAGTTACTAAAATGTTTACAAACTTTCATTTAAGCATCATTGACCTTTTTATTTTTAAGTCCCGCCCCTGTTAGTCGAGACATGTGATTCCGCGGATTTCTTGTTTATTAGTTATTTTACGGGATATTTTCAACAAATATTGACTTGTGGGTGAGTGGGGTTTTTACACTGGTACCACCTTCATCTCAATAAACATCATGTGGAGACTCGTTATAATTATGCGATGAACATGTTTGGTAATATATAATTATTTATATTTTAGTGAACAAGATATACCAAAGACCATGCTTGCCAACTTTGGACAGGCCTATTTCTGATCTCAAAGTAGGAAAAGCTTGCTTGAACAGGAGCGAATGTTAACGTGCTAGTCCTTTGAAATCATCGCATAATTTATGCTTACAAACCTCAGTTTAAGACCTTACAAAGTTAAGACATGGATTTTATATACTTTAACACATTATTTTGTTAGAAGCATGCATGAGAAGCAAGTATGCATAGACAAGGAATGGATAAGATGAATGATTTGTGATTCTTTATACTTCTATCATGTTTGTAACATACCACATTAGACCAAGGCAAAGACCAAATTATCAGAGATAAAAGATAAACTGGAATTATTTGTGAGTTTTAATATTTGTATCATCATGATTATACCACTTTAGACCAAGACAGAGACAAAATTATCAGAGATAAAAAGATAAGATTAAATGGTTTGTGATTCTTTATATTTTTAGTTACCATAACATTCTTTAAGTAAATGGATCCCGGTGACCCAGTGGATAGCACCTTAGACTCTGAATCCGAAGGTGACGGGTTCGAGCTTTACCTGCACCACTGGGTTCCTTTGGTGTGTCCTTAGGCAAGGCACTTCCCTAAGCCTCACCGCTGCGGGTTCGAATCCCATTGGGAGCTCGACTTGCCAAGTGAGAAGGAGTTGATTCTTACGGACGACGGGAAGTTTATAGTACTGGTTCTACCCAGGAAAATTGGGGTGGTCTGCATCTACCACAGACAAATTGACCGTCATATATGGCCTTGGCGTAAATTCCTTCGCCTCTCATTGGGGAAGATGGGGAAGATGGAAATAACTACTGTGTTGACAACAGTTTAATACTTTGAAGTAAACTATGCCACTGTATAACACATATAAAAATATTACTATTACCTACAAGATCAATTTAGCAACACAATTATGATTCTCATATTCTCAAATTGCTTTGAAATGCATTATATTTTTCATGCTCCCCGAAATTTTCGGGGGAGAATATAGTCGCCGCTTTGTCCGTCTATCTTTCCGTCCGTCCGTCACAATTTTGTCCGGAGCATATCTTAAAAACTACTGATGGGACTACAATGTAACTTCACACAGTGCTAGAGGGCAATTAGAGGACGTGAAGAGTGCAAGAACCATAACTCTGTCAGCATTCAAATTAGAGTTATTGGCCTTTGTAATTTTATACTTAGATTTTTTATCCGGAGCATAAACTACTAATGGAACTGCAAATTAAAAACTGCTGGGTGATACAAGGCCATAAGTTGAGGATGCATTTCGGGGAGCATCCATCGGTTCTACCGATTTTCTTGTTTTTTTCTTTTCAAAATATTTCATATGTAGGTGCGTATCTGCGGCTATGCGCCTGATATAGGAATCATATGATAATCTTGTGATATCATACGGTTATCATATGAGAATACATGTATAAATTGTGTGTATTACATGGGAAAATTGCCTGAAAAGACTAGATTGTACAAAGGAATTAGAATTAAATAGAGAATTAAATAGAGAACAATGAGATTTTTATTGTTGTATGAAATAAAGAATGATTTGAAATCATTGAAATGTCTTCAGTGAGATTAAGCTTAAAATTATGCAAGAAAAATCCTTTCCAAGCGAAAAGAGCTTCATTGTTAGCAAGGTGTTAATACTATGTCTACAACAGCTACTGACATTGGTAAATGAGTGTCCATTTTACATGTCCCAATATTAGTCTCAGTTCCAGAAGTGTCTTTGGTTTGTTTTCAGAACACCACCGGCAGCTCCAGCAAGCTGAGGACAAAGGATAATTCTCTAAGTGGATTTGAGAAAAAGGTTGGTTTTCAGTGATTAATAATTTCTCGAGGACAGACTGGGTGGGAAGCTTGGCTGTGATTGAACAATGCATGCTGAGAAGATGCAGCAACTCTTGTCCATCCCATATCAACAGTTTACTTTTTTACAACTCGTATTTAGAAAGAAGTTTCACAAATATGTTTATATGATACATTGATTTCTGTTTAATACTACTTTTAGAATAATAATAAAAAATAAGTTTCAAATTCTGAATGAAGACAATATTGGTACCTTCGATGTAAGTGTAACCGCGAGGATCCGCCATTTTGGATTTTCCTATCTGCCTCTGTCAAGTTTAATAACCAATATGTCTGCTCACAATTACTTTAAAAATATCAGAAGAATGACATATTGTCAGTTAAAGTCATATACAATATTGTTGTGTTAACTTTAATTTTATAGCCAGTATAATAGAAGAAATATTTTCTGAAAATGTCATGTAGCGGATTTGGGGAAACCTGTCTGCTATTTTTAGCTTCTTGTAGAAAAGGTGCTGTTTCCTGATGTTTTCTTTAGATACCCGATCAAATTCATTATATATGAATATAAAATTTGATTGAACATTTTGATCAATTCTATTGTTCAATCTAGGTCAAAGTTGGTCAACTACAGAGCTTAGTTTTACCAAAAAATAATTTGACTTTCATAAGCTTTCATACACCAAAATATTCATCTATCTTTCAATGGCATTTTTCAATAATTTTTATCTTTTAGCATTTGTAAGTGCCAGGTCAATAAATAAAGCAAGTATTCACACATAGCTGATTGAAAATAGTAGAGCGCAATACAACAGCTGATGACGCGTGATGTGAATACAACAACGATTGTATGCCATAGTTAAATGACATGTCTTGCTGCCCCATTGTAAACGTCACGCAGGCAGAGTCATCAGTGTTGATAAAATTGCAGTCAAGACCTTTCTGCACACAACTGTCACTTCTTACCATTGACAGTTCACAACCTTGCAGGGTATAATTATTACCAGCAACAAATAACAAAACCTAATTGTCATTAACTGTCATTAGACACAGTAGTAGTTTTGTGCAATACAAATATTGATAATGTGCTTACTTGCACCAAAAAATGTGTAGAAAACAATTTGCAAGCAATATTCCATTTATGGCTCAAAACTTCTTCCATGACATGAGTAAATATATTGCGAATGAGACATTCTCTCTAAATATGTAGAGTGTCTGTCTAAGACGACTGTCTTAGATATTCTTTAAGCGAGAATGTGTCGATGGATTTCGGGAGGTATACAGTACTGGTTCTACCCATGCAAAATAGGGTTAACCGCCTCTACCACAAAACAACAACCGTCATATATGACCTAACATGTGCTAAAAATGATGTAAAACACCATTTAAACAAGCAAATCCCATCAGTTGAGTCTTCTTGACCTGTTATGTTAAATATGTTGGATTTAAAGTGTGATAATTTCAAAGAGAGTATCATAGACTATGTGACAATAGTGATTAAGCGATATATATTTATGTAAAAGTGTATGTAAATTAATGTAAAATTTAAAACAAAATCTTACCGTAATTTTGAAATCTTTAAATATTGTCAAGGAGTCTATCAAAAGTGTGAAAACACATCAACAGAAGACAACAGAAACTGAGAAGTCACTAGTGGACAAGCTAGACCACAAATGCGTTGATGCTGAAGATTCTATCATGAAGGCAGAAGATAATGCTAAATTACTTACTGACAAACCAGCATGTTCTGATGTCAAGGAGACAAAACCTGAGGATGTAAGCTTAGTCATATGAAATTCTCAACCAAACAAATATGCTGATGAATTATCCAAAACTGATCATTCTTAGAAAATTCACGTTTTATTTATACAGTATTAATATGTAATTTGACAAGTTCCAATTTCTTTATGATGTGGCTTGATGGCATTTAACTGCATTAATTAGACAACTTTCTGTATCATATAATTAATTATACATAATTATACTAAATGTATTAAAAATATAAAAGAAAAAAATTGATGAATTATTTGTATTCAGATGAAGTTCTTGTACACCCTTCATTACGTTGTCTGAGTATTAACTTTCATACCCCATCCAACTTCGTCTCCAAGAAGTGAAAACGGGGTTGGCTGGGGAATGAAATAAAACCATAATTTCGGTTTAAAAAGTGCATATTATAAAACTAAAACATTTAATAGGTAATTTCATGCAGATTATCATATTTTCTCGGTAAAAAATGTTTTAAAACTTTTATTGTCAAAATATCTGTTATAAAACTCTGCTAATATAAGCTTTCCCATCGCTTAAGGGGACCATAATGTCATTTAGCTTTTACATCCTCCTGTTTTTACAATTTTGAAAGAAACCTGAAAAATAGATTTATAAATAAAAGATTTTGTTTGGTGCCAGATTCACCGTTGCATTATTTATAAAAGCAAAAGATATAAATGGTATTATTGTGATAAACTTCATCGAATGAAACGGCATGAACAGAATGAGTTAGTTTTTGCATATAGGGCTATTCAAAAATATATGGTAGATGGCAGAGACCGTGACTTTAGTTGAGTGGTAGATGGCAGAGACCGTGACTTTAGTTGAGTGGTAGATGGCAGAGACCGTGACTTTAGTTGAGTGGTAGATGGCAGAGACCGTGACTTTAGTTGAGTGGTAGATGGCAGAGACCGTGACTTTAGTTGCTCATTTTAAAACCAGAGCTGTAGTTTGCTACGGAAAACCATAGGACATGACTGACGAATTAAAAGATAGGTACATTTGGCATTTGGTTATTATAGATTATTTCATTTAAATTTAATATTTTGTTGCAAAAAAAAAAGAAAAGTGGCAGCAAGACAAAATGTTCCTATTTAACATGTTGTATTTACAAATAATGAAGAAAATGTATTTACAGGCTGTAGACCATGGGAAAGAACAAGAGTCTGCCGAGACTTCATCAAATACAGATCCTGAAATAATACACATTATCTTAACACATTATGATAATACATGTATCTTGGAATGCCATTCCCATGTATTCCAGAGACACATAGCAATCTTGAAGTATTATATAATCCACAGTTATTTGCAAAAACAAATTTGCTTTATACTATTTTCATAATTAATATTAATGATAGAACAAATTCATCTTATGTAGAAAACCTAACGGGGCGCTGCAAGTTTTTGTAAAATCAAGATTGCCGTGTGTCCTTTTAAAACAACTCAAACCCACACATCATAAAAAAAGGTTGAAGCTAAAAATGAGAACATTTATAGAACCTCAAAATCATTTAAAGAAGTGGCATTAACCATGTTAACGGGTTAACGATGAAATGACTAGTGAAGTAAGATCTAATAATGACTTTATTACAGTGCCAGAAGTCACTGTATGTGATACATTTTAAATGCAACAAGACCTTTACCAGAAAAATGTAAGAAAAAACTTACGATTATTTATTGATTATTGTTTAAACACAATGATGCTAACATGAAATATGGTTGTTGCATTAGCAATATTGTTCAAGTATAGCATTTTTTTCATTCATTTGATTCCTCAGTCATTGTTAAAAGAGCCGTGTGCCCGAATGCAGCAAGTCACTTTAATATTGGCATACAATAATCCATCATGAGTAGGATAAGGAAATCTAACCCAAGGTTCCAGCATGCAGCCAGGGACTAGGAATACAAGAATCCTTCATGTGTATCCGGTGAAGATCGGGAATTCCAACACGAGGTATAATTGTTTTATCGGAACAGAGGCTCTATCGATGCTCCGATTAAAACAGTTATACTGAGGGTTGGAATTTCCCTACCTGAGCCAGGTACCCTTGATTGATTCTTTTTTACATTCTGAGCGTCGACGTCACCAACTACCAGGGTTTTGCATGTTTATTTACACAGACATCATGCAGCTGTCATTGTTGACGTCAAATTGCGCGAACGTCTCAATGACGTTAACGCTCCATTAAAATGGGTTAAATATCGGCGTTTGCCTTAAAAAAAGGTGCTCGATGCAATAAATCAGTTACTGGGCTTGGTACTGACCCCCTACAGAAATATGTGACCTCTACCTAATAAACTAATCTATCAACTTTGTAGACAATAGGGCTGGCGTAAACCAGGCGGTGCCATGTATCGGACTCGATCTTGCGAGCAGGTTAAAGAACCGTAGTTATATATTTGTTAGCAAGAGTAGGTCAGGTTTCCTATGTCTCCTTCCCCCTCTCTGAGGTGGCTAAATAACATATAATATGTTGATGAGCTGTTAAACAACATTCCGTTCAATTCCTAGACAAGGGAATCTTTTTTTTTAGCCCCTGAGGGGAGGTATGTAGTATGTAGTAGTCTGTTTGTTCGTCCATTGGTTTGTCTGTCCGAAACACTCATATTTCAGCCATAACTTTAAATGTTCTAAAGGAAATTGCATGAAATTTCACTGAAATGTTGACTACAATGAGACTTGCGCACAAGATTCGTGTCCATACCTCAAAGGTAACGGTCGTACTTGGAGGTCAAAGGTAAAACAATAATTGTTTTGTGCACTAGCTGTGACAAGTCTTTGAATATTATACATATACATATATATTATTGTTATTACCATTATTATTTTATATTTATATTGTAATGTATATTTTCATGTCGCCTGCATAGCAAGGCAGACACTTAAGGATCACTTTGTCCGTCATCCGTCCGTCACACTTTCACCTGCAACCTAACCTTTGCCGTAACTTGAAGTATTTGACCTATGTTCTTCGCACACATCTTCATCTTACCCCATGGAATGTCGTTACACATGTGCAATAACTTTGACATTTTGGCAGAGTTATGCTCCCTTTCATAAAACTTTAACTTGCAACCTAACCAAGCTCATAAATGACCATAATTTAAAAAGTGTTTGACCTATGTTCATAGAACATCAAACATATTCATCTTACCCCAAGGAATATTGTTACCCATGACCAATAACTCTGACTTTAACTTCAGCAGAATTATGTCCCTTTTCATAAAACTTAACCTGCATCATAACCAAGCTCACAACTGGCCATAACTTGAAAAGTATTTGACCTGTGTTCATGAAACTTCACACACAAATTCACCGTAAAACCAACACATACCATCCCAGAGTGAAAATCTTAAGAAAAAATCGTATGATTTTCAATCTGGGATGGTAATGTGGTTATTCGGTCTAAAATTTTGTGTTACCTAATTTCAAACCGTACGTTTTACAGTCGCAAATATGAGACATTAGCCAATGAAGCAAAGTGTTACATAATCAGCTTTCAAGAGGGCCCTATTTTTCCTACTTTTTGTCTCGCCTTTTCGAAGAAAAAAAGAGACATAGGTGTTGCTTTTCCGGCGGCGGCGGCAACATTCCAATTTTGCGTTTAGGTCATTTCTCGCAAACTGTATGCACTAGACCTTTCAAACTTTGCTTATAGTTGTATCATGGGTGGTACATCGCAACGTGACAAAGCAAATATGGAAGTGACCTTGACCCTCCAAGCAAAGGACAGATAACTTACTAATTTTTAGGTTCAAGTTTTGCGTTTAGGTCATTTTCTCACAAACTGTATGCACTAGACATTTCAAACTTTGCTTATAGTTGTATCATGGGTGGTGACCTTGATCCTCCAAGCAAAGGGCAGATAACTTACTAATTTTTAGGTTCAACTTTTGCGTTTAGGTCACTTTTTCACAAACTGTATGCGCTAGACCTTTCAATCTTTGCTTATGGTTGTATCTTGGGTGGTACCTGGCAACGTGACATAGCAAATGTGGAAGTGACCTTGACCCTCCAAGCAAAGGGCAGATAACTTAATAATTTTTAGGTTCAACTTTTGCATTTAGGTATATTTTTCACAAACTGTATGCACTAGACCTTTAAAACTTTGCTTATAGCTGTATCTTGAGTGGTACATAGCAATGTGACAAGGCAAATGTGGAAGTGACCTTGACCCTCCAAGCAAAGGGCAGATAACCTTATAATTTTTACCTTCAAATTTGGCGTTTATGTCACTTTTTCACAAACTGTATGCACTAAGACCTTTCAAACTTTGCTTATAGTTGTATCTTGAGTGGTACATTGCAACATCACAAAGCAAATGTGGATGTGACCTTCACCATCCAAGCAAAGGGCGGATAACTTAAATTGTTATAGTAACATCACTTTCTCATGAACTACAATTCATAATAATGCACTAGATGTTTTAAACCTACCTTATAGCTTAATCTTCGGAAGAAAACATATTTTATTTTGACAGAGTTGTGTCTTGGGTAGTGCATCTTTTTGGATGCATGGATTTTATCTATGACCTTGACCTACTTTTTGGAGCTGATGATTTTTAGCTCTACTGTCCAAGGGCCTCATTTTTTATCTGATCTTTACCAAACTTTACAAGATTGTTAATATCAATGAAAGCTCGGACAAGTTCGAAAAACCAGCCATCCAGTAACAGCAGAGTTATGGTCCTTAATTTAGTTAAAAATGCTATATTTTGAATTTGATTTTTTTAATTTTTTGATTTCATTATTTTTGGTGTTAACGCCATGTTAGCAGGAAGCATTGCTATGATTTCTAGTTGTGCCTATTGTGTTTTTTCCCGATTCGTTGAGTTTTGATGAAGTTACGGCCCCTTGACATTTTTACTTTTACAATTCTTGTCGGCGCTACTCCTCCTAAACGCCTTGTTGGATTTCGACGAAACTTGGCAGGAAGCATCGGTTAGATGTCTAGTTGTGCATATTGCGCTTTTATTCCAGTTCGCTGAGTTATGGCACTTTGACATTTTTACTTTAAATTTCTTTGTCGGTGCTACTCCTCCTAAACGGCTTGAAATTTGGCAGGAAGCCTCAGTATGATGTCTAGTTGTGCAAAGCGTGGAATATCAATAAAATCTTGGACAAGTTCGAAAACCAGCTTGATATTGTTAGTAACGACAGGTTATGGCCCTTGATATATTGTTGAAAAATGCTATATTGTATTTTCCTTTGTTAAATCTGTAGTTACTTCATGTTTTATCTGATCTTTACCATATTTGTTTAGAATGTTAATATAACCCCCCACCCATTTTTATGAAATTTCATTCATAGAAGAAGTGGGACAAATTAAAAAATACCCATGCCAGACTAGACACAGCAGACTTAATGCCCATGATTACCAGGTGAGCAATCTAAGGCCATCCTATCCCAGTTGTTTTTGCAGTGTTTTAAAAAAATAATGATGGGAATTTTATGTCGACAACCCTTGATATAAGAGCCATTTTAGCCAGTAGAGCATCCACAGGCCCTCTTGGGCCTCTTGTTTTTAATAGAATGGCATTTTGTTTTTAATAGAATAGCATTTTGTTTTTTAAACAAATGCACTTAATAGATGTCCGTTGTTTTTAGTTACTAAAATGTTTACAAACTTTCATTTAAGCACCATTGACGTTTTTATTTTTTACGTCCAGCCCCCATTAGGCGAGACATGTGAATCCACGGATTTCTTGTTTTATTTCAGCCCTATTTTTCCCTACTTTTATTTAAAATAGCCCTATTATCCCTACTTTTGAAAAATGAAACAAAAGAAAAGAAGGAATGGAATAGAAGTAATGTATATATTCACAGATTATTAACAACATAATCATTTAGGTATCTTTTCATGTGTGTGCACTTTAATGCCACGATGTCTGCAAGGTTTGTTTACATGTTGAGGCTCTATTCTTACTCAAAGGTGTTGTTGTCTTCACTGGATACAAGTACAAATGTAGCCAACATGCAAACATACTACAGCAGGCGTTCGTGGCGTGTGAGAATCTGGAAACAGCAGCGAATTTTGTTCACCATTTTGGGAATGGTACCGGTACCATTCAAAATCGCGTTTTTTTGTCTTAAATTGGGATTTTTTCACTATAACGAAAGCAATCTGTATGTTTACATACTTTGCAAACACATTGTGTACCATGTATACATTCTCTTGTACATGTACTATTTCATTACCCTCACCTAAAAGAATATATATTTCCGGTTTCTTGTGTTTAAAATAGTTTCACTCTAAATATTTAAAATAAATAAATAAATAACAAAAATGAACTGGGAATTGTTTCACTCCAGTTGGGTAAAAAACATACGTTTTGCAATTAGGAATGGTACTGTTTTTCGGTACCACTTATCGGTATTAAAGGGGGAAAAAACACTGAAGAGGTATAAAAATTCCTACTTTGTCCCTACTTTTTTTGCAATGTCCCTCATTTTTCCTACTTTTTCGGAACGTAAACCTTACTTTATCCCTATATTGTTGCTTGATGACACTTGAAAGCCTGCATAATAGTTGCATTAGAATGTAAATTTAGTGTACCTTGTTATAATTCCAGCCGGATCTAGGGGATACACGTGGCAGGAGTGCAGCTACTGTGGAGGTAATCACTACTGATGAAGAAGAGAATAGTTCAGATGTTCCCGCAGTAGTCACAGAGACAAAAAGTACAAATTGTGAAGCTAGCTCCAGTATTAACAAAAGCGCTTTTCTTGGTATTTCCATCAATTCATCTACAACACAACTAAAAAACTCTAACAATGCTGACAAAATGCAAACAATCAAATCAAAGGTGAATGCTGAAGCTTGTGGGAAGGTTGTCAGAAATGCTGACAAGTCAGTTGTTGAGATATCAGAACAAAAACATGACCAACCCACAGACTTTGAGAAAGATAAGAAACACTCCAAACGAGACACAAATAAAAGTAAATCGGACACAAAAGAAATGAAATCGCAGAAAACCACCAACACTCCAAAACCTTATAAAAGTCCTCGTAAACCCTCTTTAAGATCTCCAGCACAAAGACGACCAGTCAGAGAGAAATCAAGTACAATAATTACTGTTGAAATAGGAACTGATCTGGATATCACACCTGAGGAAGACACAAATACAGGGGACAAAGTTGCTTCATCCTCAAAGACAACACCAAAAAGAGTAACACGAGCTTCAAAAGCTCAGACTGAGTGTTCAACTAAGGTTGACAGTATCGATCGGCCCGGTACAAGAAGAAGTGGTGGAAAATAAACGAGAAATAAGACAACCAGACAAGTCAAAGACAGAAAGCTCGCTGACGAATGCGAAGTATCTGTAGAGATTGGCTGAAGGATTCATAAGTCTGAAAAGTTTTTATGATTCTTGGGAATTTGTTGAAACACATTATGCCTTCAACACAGTTTAAAAAAACGATACAGTGAAAATGTCAATATTGTAAATATATCTTAAATATTTTAACTGATGACAGCTTGTAGTAGTATACAATAATTGTTTTATGCCAGTGAACAATAATAGTAAAATTGATATAAAAAATGGAGGAAAGTGGGATTGTTGGACCAGGTACGGAAATGGAACTTAACAGAAGTATTTTTATATGTAAAGAATTGAGAATTGTTCACCAGATTTATGTATGGGGTTTAACATGGCTTTTAACAATATTTAAGTCATGTTTAAAACAAAGATGTGTCGCCATTTACAAATACATATTGGATTGGATCTAAAGTTATACATTGTTACATGTCATTTCCTGACATTTCACTGTTATTCCCCACAAAGTGGATTATGTATTTTACGACGTCACCCTGTATATTAGATGATACTGCTAGTGTTGAAGGTCAAGTTTAGCCATGTAAAACGAATATCCAGAAGTAGAGTTGCAATGTTTGCCACATGATTTCTTTCTATACATTATGTTCATGCTATTTAATATTCATTGAGTGATTTATTTGGACACGTGATTCTACATACGTTTTATTGATTATTTTGATTGTTTATGTTAAAGTTGTACATAATTATGTGTTTAAAGGGGATGTTGCGACACAGCCAAACAAGCTCTGTTATTGTGAGTTCTGAAAAAATTGACAAAACGCGAAAAGATTATCCAAATCGGATGATAACCAAAAAAGATATGACCATTTGGTTTAAACAGTATTCAAGAAATGTGATGAACAATATTTCAAATAATACATGTACAGGATTTGAAAAGAAGCTTTCAATGAAACTTACGTAAATTCAACTCTCAAAACGGCGGCTTCCATCACATCCGTTTCAATAGAAGCTTCAAATGATCATATCTTTGAGATTTGATAATTCTTTCACCCTTATTCAAGTTCGTCAAGCCTCTCAATATTAAAGATGGTTTAAGTTTAGAAGAAGGTTGTTCTGTATTTTTATTAAGTATATAGTAAAATTCTTTACTTCCTTTTGTTGTTTTTAAGAATGGTGTGATATTTAATGACAGTGTTGGTTCGAATAATTTCTGATTTATGTCCATGTATATTATCTTTTTGCAGGTTAGTCATATTTAAAACACCTTCTGAATATTGTTTGATTACGACAACTTGTTTGATTTTTGCTGGACCTTCACACAAAAATTCATATAAATGTTGTTGATAAGTTTAATCGTCGACTCTTTTGGGTTGGGAAGAGACATAAATAAGTGATTAAGTTTTGGTATTAATAAAGTTTTACATGATTATTGTTGTTATTGAGGGAGCTGTTTAATGTTTCCACGTGTAAACTCACTAGTGTATAATTTATATATTTTCTTGGCACTTCGTTTCCTTCAGTTTTGTATCAAGATTGACAAAAGTAATGTCTCTAGACAATAATGGGTCACTACCTCTCCCTGAAAATAAGTAAATTGCTCCAAATGGGTGTCACGTTCATTGTCATGTTACAATGTCATGTGTAATAATGTCATGTGTGTCATGTGAAACAATGTCATGTGTAACAATGTCTTGTGTGTCAAGTGAAACAATGTCATGTGTAACACTGTCATGTGTAACACTCACATGTAACAATGTCATGTGTAACAATGCCACGTGTAACAATGTCGTGTAACACTGTATGTCACGTGTAACAAATGTATGTCCGTCTGTTTTTGTGTCGCCTTTTCGAAGAAAAATGCAATACATAGAGATCACTTTGTCGTCCGTCCGTCCGTCCGTCTGTCTATCACGAAGACTTAACGTTGGCTGTAACTTTTTCATTTCTTGATATTTCTTCATCACACTTTCGTCCGTCTGTCACGAAGACTTAACGTTGTCTGTAACATTCTCATTTCTTGATATTTCTTCATCAAACTTTCAATATGTACTCATCATGACAATATCGACATAACCATACTAAGAGATAAAGGTCAAGGTCACACTGAAGGTCACGATATGGGTTAAATACTAACTGTTTTCTTTAGGAAAATTTAACGTTGGCTTTAACCTTCTCATTTCTTGATATTTCTTCATCAAACTTTCAATATATACTCATCATAACAACATCGACATGACATACTAAAATATAAAGATCAAGGTCACAGTGAAGGTCATTATATGGGTTAAATACTCATGTTTTTTCTTCACAAAAACTTAGTCAGGCCAGTTTGTCACCGTCTAGTTTTGTGGTCAAAAATTCCTTCAAAATTACTGGTGGAATTTCAGAGGAACACTACTTGCAATGTCTTGTTGGTCATATTTAACTGAATGTCTTCGTTGCCCTATTTAATTGAATGTCATGTTCGTTCTATTTAACTGAATGTCTTGCTGGTCTTATCTAACTGATGTCTTGCTGGTCCTGTTTAACTGATGTCTTGTTGGTCCTATTTAACTGATGTCTGGTTGGTCCTATTTAACTGAATGTCTTCGTGGTCCAATTTAACTGAATGCCTTGTTGGTTCAATTTAACTGAATGTCTTGCTGGTCTTATCTAACTGATGTCTTGTTGGTCCTGTTTAACTGATGTCTTGTTGGTCCTATTTAACTGATGTCTTCTTGGTCCTATTTAACTGAATGTCTTGTTTGTCCTTTTTAACTGAATGCATTGTTGGTCCTATTTAACTTAATGTTTTGTTGGTCCTATTTAACTGAATTTCTTGCTGGTCTTATTTAACTGATGTCTTGCTGGACTTGTTGGTCCTGTTTGAATGTCTTGTTAGTCCTATTCAACTGAAGGTCTTGTTCATCCTATTTAAATGAATGTCTTGGTGTTCCTTGTTAACGGAATGCCTGGTTGGTCCTATTTTAAGTTAGCTAAAATTCCACAAGATGGCTATCACAGCTGCACATTTATTCAGATCTTATGAAACTTCACAGGACAAATGCAGATGAGGTCTAGTTGGTTCTAACTGAAATTAAGCTACCATGGTAGCTCAGTGGGTAAGGACTTGGCTTTAGACCTCTGCCTCACATTGGTTCGCTCCCTGGATGATACATGTCTGATGAGAAACTGCATCTCATCTTAATCTAAGGTTGCTGTCCCTATATAACCTAATGTGAGGTGTTAATGGGACGGAAAAAAACAGTCAACGGAAATTGAACTTCCTGCAAATTCAAAGATGGCCACCATGGTTATAATTAGACTAAACATGTTTTTTATTGTTACTCCTGTAAAACTGAAGAGATATTAATATGGGATTATTACTTAAGTGATGGCATGACTTACATGTAGTACTTATTGATACACTTTCAAAATGGCCACCATTGTCTATCTCTGTTTACATATAATTAGAAATTCTTGTGATCCCAAAATGGTTGCCAGCGACCATCTTTGTTTACATATAATTACATAGTAAATGCTTGTGGGCCCTACTGGGCCATACTCCAGAGCAGTTACATTGTTATCGTTTTAGACAACACCGCTGCTGCAACGCTGCAAACGTTGTGGTGATGCTATTGCAAATGTGAAGTTCTCTTAGCCAAAACATATGTGTTTTGCATAATGGGAACCTCGATTGTTTTTAAATTCAATTCTAACTGAAATATTCCATTACGGCAGTAATATAACACGGTCGGAAGGCATAATTATATGAACTGTGGAGTGTTTGCTAAAGTGCAATATTTCATAAAACTTCACAAAAACACATCATGATACAGAATGGCCCCGTGTGGTTACAGGGCAAAGAATAGGGCCACTGCAGATCCCGTTGGAGTGGAAGGCAGAGGGGTAAAAAAAAAATCATGTTCATTTTATAATTTTTTGTTCATGCTCATTAAAGGTCTTCATCATGACCCCTGCATTGTTTCGTGTGCCATCTCGCTCATATCACTAGAGCAGTGTTAGAAAAACTATTACGTGGCTCCAGCGTAAATGGAGTCTACAATAGAATTTGCAGCAACTCTGCAGTTCATGGTGAGAAGGTTCTAGGCCCGTTTTCCATATTTTATCTCGTACATGGAGGATGAGCCTGGCATGTTGATTCCTGTTAGGCGCCATATAACCTTTCGTGTGTTGGTATGCCTTAAAACCCCAATTCAGTTCATGATACAAACTGAAATTGTTCTTCCTGCAAAGTCCAAGATGGTAGACTAAATGTTTTTGATCCATAATCTCTAGATTGATCCAGAATATTTGCTAAAATGATTTGCATGATAATTGATCTTTTCAGTTCTTAATGAAATCAGTCATATTAGATGCAAGTCGTCGGCCATCTTTGTTTCATATATGCGTATATCATCTTTATCTCTTATCATTGTCATGTTTTGCTCATCTCCATCCCCATTCCAACCCAGTATGATCTAAGTTATCGACTAACTTTATATACTGAAGCAAAACAGAAACGCAACTCGGGAATTTCCGCTATATATTGTATGTACAATATGCTGCTGTTAATCGAATGGTACATGGCTACGTAAGGTCTTTCCTTTCGGGAAAATAAGACTAAATGAAACAACTTATAACACAGCAAATAGTATTCCTTCGAAGTTTCATTATTGACAGAGTACGCATATGAGCAAACCTGGGATGCACAATTTTGCAAACTTTTTACGTTAAATACAGTACTAAAATGGCTCATTTTTCAAAGAGGAACCCAAACATTTATGAATTACTTGTTACAACGTGTACAGTGATTAAAACGTCTACAACATCACAGTTGTGTCCTTTCTCTAACTGCAACTTTTTTTTTTTTACAAAACATCTTGGGATTTCTTTGGAATATTATGTGGAATTAAGTGTGCAGTATATACAATATATAGCGGAAATTCCCGAAATGCGTTTCTTTTTCGCTTCAGTATATTTGGATCTTCATGAACTTTCACTGGGACATTGGATGGGATGTGTAGCTAAGTATTATGAAGTTCAACTGTCCCCTAAAATCACGGCAATTGTGAAGTAAAACAAAACAGGTTTACACCTGAACAACAATATTATCTGGTTAAAGCAATATTTTATTGACATTGTTCAACTAATTACATGTACATGGCATAATATTATAGCATAGGGATAGAGGTGACGTGGGCCAGGATCACCAATGTTTAGGTTGGAATGTGATGAGAGTGCTCAATCTTCCCCCTCTGATAAGTGACCATGTGAAGAAAATTGGCCGAAACAGTAATAAAATACTATTTAGTTGACAGAAATTACTTACTTAGTGGTCTTAAATTTAGCTGTTTGGTTGAATGAAATTTGTTTGTAGTTAAGCTACTTATGACAATAAAGGTTTTTTTATCTGAAAAAGTAATTGCTGTTTCCCTACCTATCCCTTAAATTGAACCCTACACAAATAGTTTTTCTTTAACTTCATATGTTTAATAAGTCTTCGAAAAAAAAAAACCTACCAACATGTACGTACTCATGAAATCCTTGGTCGGGAAACAGCAAACAAACTGTTAACATTGAGGATGAGGATGGCCATGTTCACAGAACATTTTGAGAAGTATGTGTTTGGCCCTCCGAATCAGTATTCAAAACTCTTCAATACCACACTACAGAACATAAAATAGGTATAACAGATGCGTTGATCATGTACATATATGTTTCATCGATTAATTAGCAAACGGTCCCGTATTTCATGTTTTTACTTGTGACAACCAGTTTATTCACTAATTAATCAGTGAATTACTTTATATGGAAAATGAATACCATGGTTACGAGTTGATTCGGGATGGAGAACATGATACTCATATCCAGTAGTCATCTTCATCTCCATAATTGCCACATGTTTTGCTCATCACCATTCCAACCCGATATGACCTAAGCTGCTAAAAGGCTGTAAAACATCATTCATTATATTCCAAATTCCCTTAAGTAAAAAATCCAGAAGACGTTTATTTAATAATTATATTAGTTTATATATTTGAATAATTTTCAGATATTTTAATTTTGAAATGGTTTAATGGGGAATAGATATCTTTACAAACAGAACGTATGTAAATACAATTATTTCAGAAGTAACATTTCTTTCTTAATAATGTAACCCGATATGACCTTAACTGCTACATCATTCATTCTATTCCGAATTCCCTTAAATAAAAATTCAGAAGACGTGTTTTTAGCTCTACTGATCAGAGATCAGCAGAGCTTATGCCGTGGTGCGGCGTCCGTCGTCCGTCTGTCCGTCCGTCTGTCCGTAAACTTTTATTTGTAGCGACTACTCCTCTGAAACTGATTGATGGATAATCATGAAACTTTACAGAAATGTTGCCCATGAAGTCTAGTTGATCCAAGCAAAAATTCATGTTGATGTGAAATCCAAGATGAACGCCAAAGCTAAAAATAGATTTTTAAAATACAAGTTTGTAGCGACTACTTCTTGAAAACTATAAGTGATATTGATATGGGACATTTTCTTAAATGATCAGCATGACATGATGTTAATCCTTGTCAAAAATTGTTTTGATTCGACGTTAAACATGGCTGCCAGTGGCCATCTTTGTTTACAAAGAGTTATATAGTAAAACCTTGTAGCGAATACTCCTCTGAAACTACTTGGCGGATTTTCATGAAACTTTAAAGGAATGTTGCTCTTGATGTCTAATAGATCCTAGCAAAATTTCAGGTCAGCCAGAAATTCAAGATGGCCGCCACAGCTAAAAATAGATTTTTAAAAAATAAGTTTGTAGCGACTACTTCTTGAAAACTATAAGTGATATTGATATGGGACTTTTTCTAAAATGATCAGCATGACATGATGTTGATCCTAGTCAAACATTATTTTGATTCGATGTTAAACATGGCTGCCAGTGGCCATCTTTGTTTACATAGAGTTATATAGTAAACACTTGTAGCGACTACTTCTCTGGAACTACTTGACGGATGTTCATGAAACTTCAAAGGAATGTTGCTCTTGATGTCTAGTTGATCCTAGGAAGAGTTCAGGCTGTCCGGAAATTCAAGATGGCCGCCACAGCTAAAAATAGATTTAAAATAAATAAATTTGTAACGACTACTTCTTGAAAACTATAAGTGATATTGATATGGGACTTTTTCTAAAATGATCAGCATGATATGATGTTGGTCCTTGCCAAAAATCGTTTTAATTCGACGTAAACATGGCTGCCAGTGGCCATCTTTGTTTACATAGAGTTATATCATGAAAACTTGTAGCGACTACTCCTCTGAAACTACTTGACAGATTTTCATGAAACTTCACAGGAATGTTGCTCTTGATGTCTAATTGATCCTAGCAAAATTTCAGTTCGGCCGGAAATTCAAGATGGCAGCCATGGCTATAAATAGATGTTCAAGATACAAGTTTGTAGCGACTACTTCTTGAAAACTATAAGCGATATTGATATGGGACTTTTTCTAAAATGATCAGCATGACATGATGTTGATCCTTGTCAAAAATCGTTTTGATTCGATGTTAAACATGGCTGTCAGCGGCCATCTTTGTTTACATAGAGTTATATAATGAAAACTTGTAGCGACTACTTCTCTGAAACTACTAGACGGATTTTCATGAAACTTCACAGGAATGTTGCTCTTGATGTCTTATTGATCCTAGCAAAATTTCAGGTCGGCCGGAAATTCAAAAAACAAGTTTGTAGCAACTACTTCCTGAAATCTAAATCAATCAGTAGAGCTTCAAGGTCATTGACCTCTTGTTAATAATTATGTTAGTTAATATATTTGAATAATTATCAGATATTTTAATTTTGAAATGTTTTAATGGTGAATAGATATCTTGACAATCAGAACGTATGTAAATAAAATTATTTCAAAACTAACATTAATTTTTCTTCTTCATAATGTATTTGAACCCAACTTATATTTATTCCATTATCAACAAAAGCACCGCCTAATGCAAGGCATTATAAGCCCTTTTTGTAAGATTTTATGTTTAAAGCATTTCCTAGGTGTAAATAGTACATTGACCTTCTGACAAAAAGACTGATTGTGATTGATTGTGATTGTTATTCAACCAAAAGGACTATTTGTATAAAGTTTTAAGAGTGTAGGTCAAACAGGTCATAAATAACAGCTGGAATAGAATTGTTCACGATCAGTGACCTTGACATTTGACCTATTAAACCAAAAAAGCAATAGCAGTTGTTGCAAAATGGATATTATTTGTATACAGTTTCAAGATTGTAATTACAGTGCAGAAGGCGTTTTTCATAATCCGGTTCCTGTGACTATTTGTATCAAGTTTTAACATTGTAGGTCAAACAGGTCATAAATAACAGCTGGAAAGGACTTGTTCACCATCAATCATCAGTGACCTTGACATCTGACCTATTAAACCACAAAAGCAATAGGAATTGTTGTTGCAAAATGGATACTATTTGTATACAGTTTCAAGATTGTAATTAAAGTGCAGAAGGCGTTATTCATGATCCGGTTACTGTGACCTTAACCATTGACCTACTGACCTCATATTTAATCGGAAGTAACAATGGGGAACATATATCTCAGGATTTGGTCAGTGTCAGGTCAATGTGACATTGATGACCTACTGAACCCAAAAGCAATAATCCCAGCAAGGTCAATGCACCTATACAATTCCGTAAGTGTGGGTGTAGTACTTACGGAGCTATCATGTCAAATGTCTTTGTTCATAATGGTCATGGGGAAATTGACCTTAAGACTTACTAACCCCAAAAGCAATAGGGTTCCTCTTCTCGCCAAGGACTATATGTTTATATATACAGTGTCATCATTGTAGGTTATAGCGACCTTGACCTTGATCGAGAGACCCCAAAAACAATAGACTCAAGAAACAACAAACACAGAATTTCAAATTTGGCAAAGAACACTTGGGGGACCAACCGTGGGACACAGCACTTGGATGACCAACTGTGGCATAGAGCACTTAGGCGACCAACTATGGCATAGAGCACTTGGGTGACCAACTGCGGCATAGAGCACTTGGGTGACCAACTGTGGCATAGAGCACTTGAGTGTACCATTATTGATACAACAGCATTTCTTAAATATCACATAATTAAACTCAACTAAAATTGTATCAATTATTCTTTGAAGTAATGCAAATATATTGTATCTGTTATCACTGAATGAACAACATTGTGCACAAACAATCATAATAATGTTCAAAGTATACAAATTATCTTAAATCATGACAGTGAAAAACACTACTATTCATTTAATAAGTTTAACAGATGCATACAACGTCTATGTTGAAATATACATAACTTGAATCATAAAACAAGAGGCACAAGAGGGCCTGTGGACGCTCTACTGGCTAATATGGCTCTTGTAACATCAATGAAGCGAGTGACTATCGTCTTAAAGAGGCAAAATATAGCATTTTTTACTAAATCAAGAGCCATAACTCCGCCAGTACTGGTCCGATCTGGCTGGTTTTCGAACTTGGTAGAGCTAATAAAAAAAATAAAAAAAATAAAAAATAAAGTTTTTAAAAATCAATTAAAAATTAAAAAAAAATAAAAATATATAAAAATAATAAAGGAAAAAAATAGTCAAATAATCTGGTAAAGTTTGGTAAAGAGCAGATGAAAAATGAAGGGCCTATCGTCTTAACGAGGCAAAATATAGCATTTTTAACTAAATCAAGGGCCATGACTCTGCTGTTACTAGTCCGATCTGGCTGATTTTCAAATTTTTTGTCAGAGCTATCATTGACATTAATAATTTGGTAAGATTGGTAAAGATCAGATAAAAAATGACCACCCTATCGTCTTAACGAGGCCAAAATATAGCATTTTTAACTAAATCAAGGACCATAACTCCGCTGTTACTCGTCCGATTTGGCTGGTTTTCGAACTTTTCCGAGCTTTCATTGATATTAACAACCTATTAAAGTTGTGTAAAGATCGGATGAAAAATGAAGTTTCTGTCGTCTTAACGAGACAAAAGTTGAAGACGGACAGACGGACAACTCGCCATTCCATAAGCTCGGTCGTCTTCCCAAAGATGAATGACTTGCCGCTCAATTATTGCACGAGAAAACTCATTCAAGGGAAATTAATTTACTTTAATTCATTCTTCAAACGAAGAAAATTATATTTTCATATAAGGTCATGGGGTCCTTGAATTGACCTACTGACCCCAAACACAATACAACATAACAATATAATAGGGTTCCTCGTTTCACCCAGACAGTGAAGAAATCTTTCAAAATGGCCAAGTTAAAAGAATCTTTGTTAAAAACATGAACATGATTATCCGGGAGAAAAAATCTCCCAAAATGGCCAAGTTAAAATTATATTTTCCTTTAAACCAAAGTCATAACTTACTTTAAACTTACCACAGACCACTTTTCAATGTGTTTCTGTACAGAATTATTTATGACTATTGAAAACAACAGCCTCGAAAAATGGCCAAGATAAAAACATATTTTTGTTTTGTTGAAATCAGTCATAACTCACTTTAAAACTATCGTAGACCACTTTTAGCAGACCAATTTTATCCAGTTGAAAACTAATCTTTCAAAATGGCCAAGTTAAAGACTACGCTATATTGCTACTAAAGCCCTTACACCAAACCAAATTTGTTGTTTTGTTTCAGATGTACTAACACCAACTGGAATAATTCAATAATGTAATAAAAACGTTAAAAGCTAATAAAACAAACAATACACTGCACAGGGCATCGGCCATCTTTGCTTTATCACAATTTCACAGCAAATGCAAATATAACGATATTTACATGTTCGTCTTGCAAAACAAGACAAGACTTGTAGCCGGAGGACCTGGTTTCAAACCTCGCAGGCCCACTGAGTTTGTCGGTGAGCTTTTGAGCAAGACACTTTCAATTAGCCTCGTCCATCGGATGTGGATGAAAGCCGAGTGGGCCAGTGTCTCGCAGTCTACCCTCCCGGCATGTTCAGGAACTATAGGAATCTATTCGATAGTAAGAGTAGGGCAGGTTACCAGATTCCTATGTATCCTTCCCCTCTCTCTGAGACGGCTCTAAATAACCTATAATGTGTTTAAGAGCCGTTACATAACATTACGCGCGTTATGCAGTTGATAAAGAGTCTAGGTTACATGTTATCACAAAGAAACCTAGCGAGGCAAAACAATTCGTTAAATAAAATCGGTGACATAAATCATGGATATATATACCAGGCATACATGGAATGAAATGGGATGGATATGACTGAATATTTCGCAAACTCCAATATTATGTTCACTCCGTATAACAGGTATGGACCTTTATCCAACTTTACAAGCTTTTCTTCACTCCCTGTTCAGCATTTATACAAGAGGTGTTCAACTTATAACGTAACACTTTTGTTTAACATTTATCAAAAAATGCGTGAATTAATTATATAAAAATGTCATTTAATTTTCAATTTCACGTGGCTCGCTTTAAATTACATTTTGAATAAGTTTTATACTATTTTCTCATTTTAAACCTGTATGTTTCTATTGTCGTTTTACCTTAAAGGGACAATTTTTAGCTTATAAAACACAAAATAATTACATTAATAAACAGAACACACCAACCACTACTGAATATTTACGAAATAAAACCAAGATTGTTTGATGGAATTCAAGAGCGGTACAAAACAATTGACAGATAATGGACAGTTTACTTGAGTTTTACCTGAAGATTTTATAAAGTAACTAAAGTAAGCATTTTATTCATATTTTGTAAAACAAAAAAAATGAATAGTTATTGTTGCTATATTATCACACATCATACATCGGCGGAGCTACTATTAGGCCATATAGGCCCTGGCCTATACATAAATTTAAAAAATGAAAAAAAAGTCTAAAAATACATGCCGGGGTGTGGGTGTGTGGGGTGGCGTGGGGCGAGGAGAAGAGCGCCATTTGGGGTTTAAGTGTCAACATGTTTTTCTTATTTTATTTTACAGTGTAGGTTATTTAACTTTGTCAAACTTTGTCAAACATTACTTCTCAAATTTGAAAAATATTTCTTTAAATGCCATACAAGTGTGCGGTCAGATACGCCAAAACGCACCATTAGGCTCCAGGCAATATTTATCTGGGTGCTGGGACCGGTGCAAAACGGCATGGAACATGTACTTTTTTTTTGTCGCGACAAACAATGGGACAATACCTTTTTTTCGTTTGCTTGCCATGGGTATGTTTTATATAATATTTTTATTTGCACCGGTCCCAACCGCACGATAAATATTGCCTGGTCCCTTACATAGCTAAGTTAAAAAAAACAGACAAGGGGAGCATGTCCCCAGACCTTATCAATTTATATTTCAGTTGTTTTTATATTTGAAGGTAGTTGCTTAAAAACATTATTTTCTACCCTTTTTCAAAAACACGGATTCAGAAAAATATACTAGTATTATAATACTAGTTCATGTCAATGGAATAATTTGACGACACATTAACTAGAATATATTCGGAGAGACTGTCATGATATTCAATTCAGTTACAAAATGAAAGTGTGACGTTAAACACCTCTTGTAAATCTATAAATGGCAACATAACCCCCGGGTTTATTTGACAACAAACACTTTCAAAATGTTGCCATTCATTCCCACATATAGTTTGTCCTCACTACCGGAGTATGTAATTGAGTATGGATTAGTCTCTCCATATTTCTGTCCCAGTAGTATCTGTATCTTGGAACACTCGGCTGTTATCCGGTGGACGTTACTGGAACCCTGGCCACATACATACACTGCCCCTGTCCCGTCTATAGCCAGACCACATGGTTGTTTCAGGTTATCATCCTTGTACACTGCCTTCACGGTACCGTCCATCGTCATACACGTCACTGTGTGCTTGTTGTTATCAGACATGTACATGGCTGTCTTATCTGGGCTGATGGCTATGTACCACGGAGTATCAAATAGTTGTGCACCGTTGGAATTTTTATTCAAACTTCTCAACACAGACCCGTTCATGTCCATCATTTCAACTATACTTGGTCTCACAAATGTCACTATAAGTGTCCCGTCATTGTGGACAAGTCCAAAACACTGACCATTTGTCTTTATCTCTCGACCCTTGGACAAGGAGGATGACCTTGTAGACAGGAGCTGGATATTATTCTCCTCCAAGACTGTCACGGCTACTTGACTGTGGTCGATCATAGTTACGTCCCATGGGTAAGATGTCAGTTGTACTTCAGTCGTTACCTTGTTTTGTTTCATGTCCACTAGTTTGACCTTCTTGTTGTGGGAGTCAGCAATGACGAGTTGGTTGTCGGATAGTAGGCATGATCCCATGATATAGTAGACAGTGGAATCAGTGGATGACTTAACATCGAGGTCGGCAACATGGACAGGTGTAACTGATTTCCGTAACAACTCGGGTGCTGGTGAAATGGATTTCTGCAACACAGGTAACATCACTAACTGTCCTAATACTTTCTGGTTACTCTCGACAGAAGTTGTCTGTTCCATTTTAGTAAACGTGTACCTTCTGATTGTGTTGTCGGCCTCTATTTTTCTGAGACTATCTACTAATGTTTGTATTTGATTGGTCGCATTGATCACTTCTACAAAACATTGACTGTTTTGATTCGTTCGTGGCAATTTTTCAAGTTTCATCGTCATTGATCGAATTTCAGATATTACGGTGTTGCTTGTGTCAGAAATAGAGCTTATCATCTTCAAATCCTCATCTCTGAATACTGTAATCAATTTCTCTACTTCTTCCTTCGCTTTAAAGTGGTATGTTTCAATTTCCTCCACATGTTTCTTGGACAGACTCAATGTACGGCCATATTGTTGTTCTAGTCCATTTAATTTCTTCATTAACTCTTTATATTGGACACTCTGAACAATTTCTTCAGATACGTCGGATAATTTGCTTATCGTACAGCCTATGTGGCCAATCTTCACACATCGCTGGCATCCTAGCTGGTCGTGTGATTTGCAGAAAAAGCTAATAATCTCACCTTTATGTCGAGCGCACGGCTCCGTGCATGTGTCAATCGTCGTAGACGAAGGCTTGATCTTAGGCATTTGGGATTTGTCCTGAAGCACGTGGTGTTTGTAGGCCTTTGCTCTCAAGTGGTGCTTAAAACAGGAGTCACACAGATATTCACGACAGTCGTTACAGTATCCCTCAGCAGGTAGTTGTTCATCATCCTCACCACACGATTGACATAAAATGTCTGACGTTTCTTCTGATCCCATTTCTATTGATGCCATTTTGGTGTTCTGTAAAATTAAAGGAGAGACCGACATTATATATATTGCAAAACATATGTAAATGTGAAAGAATAAGAATGATCAATATGCAATATCATTGTTTTGTGGATAAAGCCAGTCCAAGCAATACAACAATACTTATGGGTGATTTGTATAGTGTGTTTATTACACAAGCAATATGTTAATAAACAATACCATATTGTTGTTAGTGCTAAGTTTTGAAAAGACACACGTCAATCTTGAAATAGTTATCAAGCATTATTAATTAACTTCATTTATTAATCCAGTGTTATAAATTGGACTTGGAACATGCCTGCATATAATTAACAACAATTTGGAGTTTTCAGTTCTTCGTGTATCCACCGTAGGTTTACATATACATTTGATGTATTATAATGAACAACTGAACTAGCAAAATAAGTATTCAGTTATCAATACTGATTAAAAAAAGACCAAATTATGTAGAAGGACTAACGGGACGTTTGAAAGGGCCACCAGATAACCTTGATGTTTTATTAAAGTAGTTATCCCGCCAACAACAGCCAAACTCTACAACATCTCTACACCGTTTCTAAACCTACTAATGACGATTCACTCGCTTTTCCTGGGTAGAACCAGTAATGTTCACATCCCGCCATCCGTAAGAATCGATACTTCCTCACTTACAAGTCAAAATGAGGAACGAGTGTACTCTGGGTAGAGATTGGTAATATATTACAGATCTGTACTTTCCTATATAATTATATAAAACTGTGACCCCATGGTGGGACTAGATTTAACCCAAGGGTCAACATTTAAATAATATTAGTAGTGGACCGTAAGGCTATGCTACTTGCAATATGCGAGAGCGACTAGGCATATCACAACCCTCATTTTATGGAGATGTGGTCTATAAACTTCGAAAGTTAAATGGGTCTGACGGGTTTCCTGACCGCTTTACAAATTTAATCAGTTCGTCAGAAAAGGATATAACCCTTTGGGTTTACAGCGCACTGCAAGTTTAGTGATTGACCCCTCTACAGTCAGTCATTACGCTTCACTTTTCACTTGTGCGATGACTGGACTACCGCTTGGGACTCTATGATTGCACCTACTGAAACCCCAACTAAGGGAGGTGGGTGCATGAGCTTTCATCGCGCGGGTTTTCTGGTCGTACCCTAGATTGATTTGCGCTTTAGCTGCAACTATTATGGTTGTTCAGTACGATTCTGGATACATCCTGAGATGTTTATTATTTTATATGTGTTTCTTTAGCTAGTTTCTCTGGATGTGGACTTTATTGTTAGAGAATTCCTTTTGATGGGATGTAGTTTTGTTTACACTGTCTTGTCTATTTGGGCGCTGAAGAAAGGATAACAGCGGGGATTGTGCGCATATAAAATCGATTCAAGCTAATCAGTAGGCCTTATTGCCTACTGACCGTTCGAAGTCGGTAACCCTGTCTTCACCACCCTTTCCTGTTGTTTTTTGTCTCTTTCATTGTATTATCTAGTCCTTGTTTGCAGTGCAGTGCGGGCGAACCTACGATGCGTTCGGAAGCTGTGGTTTCTATAGGACTCTATATCTCATTTTTGTGATTTCAGAGTAGAAGATTTTCATTTCAACTTTTCCTTACATAGGTCTATGTAAAACATACTAACTCTCTTACATGCATATTTTGGAACCCAGGGGCATGGTCATTTTGAACTCGGTGACTTTATTTCATAATATTGGGGTTGGCAATCATAAATAAATTTAAAAAAAAGATACAATTTCTTTCAGCGGTTCTTACGAAGGAGACATTTTAAAGTTTCGAAGTAGTTTTGGTGTGTTTGAACATGTGGAGAAAAGCGAAGAAAAAAGCCAACTATATCGTTATATATGTCAGTACATACTCCAGGTTCCCAGGAAGTAGTTTTGGTGTGTGTGTGTGAACATGTAGAGAAAAGCCAAGAGAAAAGCCAACAATATCGTTACAAAATTATGACCTGTAAAATTCACCTATACAACGACTTGCCATTTGTTCGTATAATAGCAATATGGCATAAACATCAAACTATACCACACTAGTGTAAAAATATGCAAATGAAGGCCGAATCATCGATCTGTCTTTCTCATTAAGCTCTATGTACAATCGGAAATTCATTGTCGTTTTCCGAAACTGGTAATTACTGGGTACAGAACTGCTCGGTGTCATGGTTTGGAGAAGACCAAAGTATAATAAAGTCATATAAACACAGCGATATATCAGTTTAAGTTATGTGGAATCTTTCGAGTTATATAATAAAAGAAATCTCATATTCGTGACTATTTTATTTTGCATTGATTAAACTCGTTAGATAAAACTGATATGATTATTTGCACAGCTTCGCATTATATACCTTTTTCTAAATTATTTAATAAATGTAATATCAATAAACTCTGTTAACACATTCAAACAAAATTGCTATCTCCAAATTTTTAATGTTGGTATTTTCTTATCATGTATTTCATTCGCGTTTAAAGTTCGTCAAACCGTATATTAACATTTTACTCGTCATTACTGATTACATCACATAATTCGTAACTATAACTCGTGTCCGACTGACATCCTTTAAATTTTGCCACAATTACTGCTACAATCAACTGAGCAAGTGTGCGCAACTGACATTGGGATATTTTAGTCGGAAAAGTAAAGTTTAATAACTTAAAATCTTAAAGCTACAGACGCTATACAAAACTGATACTAACTCATGAATATGAATAAATACTGAAAAGGTGATCCCCTGGAAGCAACACACACAAACAAGAGAGAAAAGTAGCAGACTCAGTTTTATTGAGTCTGTTCATGAGAGGTAAGTATAAGATGCAACACCTCTCACGCTTCCTAGCACCGGCTTAAGCGATATTCTACTTTAAAGCAACACAGAATGGGCTATGTGAATAAGAATAAGTCATGTGTGTAACATCGATAATATACGGTTGGTTGGTAGCATGGTGTTTTACGTCATTTCCAACACATGTAAGGTTATATATGACGGTCGATTTTTTTGTGGTGGAGGCAGACCATCCACTTTTCCTGGGTAGAACCAGTTTCCTGGGTAAAACCAGTACTGTACACCTCCCGCCATCCGTAAGAATCGACACTTCCTAACTTACAAGTCGTGCTAACAGTGGGATTCAGACCCGTAGCAGTGAGAGGCGAAGGTTTACAACGCAACTTTGTTACTTTACAACGCTCGATAATATATACGGCTTCCAAATATATTTCATAAAAAAACAGAATTGCCCGGACTTGAACCAGGGACCTTGTATATGTTTGTTTGTAACATGAAGATTTTACCACTACACCACGGCATCTTGTTGGTTTGTAGTAGCATTTCTAACACTAAATAGTGATTACGTAATAACTATATCACACACACCCGCACAAACTTATCATCCGCTAAATAAAAAATCGAGACTAAAGTTTTAAGACGGAATCTTAAATTGATAATAAATAGTATTATACCACGCATGGTTATTTAAATGTTCGAGATGCTGGAGTATATACTGATACATCTTCAGGGTTGTTCAACTATGATATGTTGCGTCGTAATATATATTACTAAATATACAATATTCTCAGGAATTCGTCATAGCTTAGTGGTTAGCACGTTGGGCTGTAAACTAAAACGTAGTGTGTTCGAGTCAATAAGGAGGCAATCATGTTTTTCTTGTTCATCATAATGCTACCTGTGTAGATATACGATGTACACTGGTCGATGTCTATATTGTTAATGATGTCCTGCGTTCAATTTGATCGCTTATGAGCTGGTGAACATGAAGTTACAAATAAAGACACCCCTACAACTAAGAAAGCGATTTAAATACAGGTTTTGTAGCTTTAATGAGCGCCCTTTTTACAAAATATATTATGTTTGAATTGGTTTAAAGGGACACATGGAAATCTTAATTTTATTCCGGCATTACAATTAGCACCTCAGTTTATTAATCCTGCCTCGTTTTGACTTTAAAACTGTTTGTCTATAATTTAATAACAATTTGCGATTTCAGTTTTCTTCAATATTCTACCAAAATTTAAATATATTATTGGTGCAGTATCATCAACAGTTAGTAATATGCTAACACAATTTGCTTTGAACTATTTGAATTATTAATATTAATGACTGCAAATGAGCAAGTTGTGTTGAAAAGTAAGGGTATGTCGTCAGTTTTAAACAAATCAAGATTGCCATGTGTCCCTTTAATGTGATGATTCCGATTCTTTAAATAATAGTCTGACATTCTAGATGCTTTTCTATACATAGTACTTAAATGTGAAATGTAGGCAGGTCATATGTATTTATTTGTAATGGCAGTGCACGGGACAGTTAAATTAATTTTACTCTGTTCGAATTTTATCCTCAAAGAATAAAAATCTATTCGATAGAAAGAATATGGACATGTTTCTGTGTATCATTACCCTCCCCTCTCTCTGAGGTAGCTGGAAATTTCTAAACAATGTCCATGCGCCGTTAATCAACACGTCAATTTGTTTAACATATTTATTTGATATCAGCCTATATCTGTTATCATGTGACATATCTTGGACATCTTTATTTACCGCCTGTAGATAAACGAGCAGATGATATAGGATTTCAGGTCAGGGTTCATAGCTGTTTAAAGGGACTGGATGCGATCTGGAGGAGTTATTGGTGCCCATACAGATACAAGAGAATAATCCGTCATAATGGGCTTCAGTAACTGGTGCCCGTACAATAATCCTTCATAATAGGCTTCAGTAACTGGTGCCCGTACAATAATCCGTCATAATGGGATATGCTTCAGTAACTGGTGCCCGTACAATAATCCCTCATAATGTGCGTCAGTAACTGGTGCCCGTACAATAATCCCCCATAATGTGCGTCAGTAACTGGTGCCCGTACAATAATCCCTCATAATGTGCGTCAGTAACTGGTGCCCGTACAATAATCCCTCATAATGTGCGTCAGTAACTGGTGCCCGTACAATAATCCGTCATAATGAGCTTCAGTAACTAGTGCCCGTACAATAATCCGTCATAATGGGCTTCAGTAACTGGGGCCCGTACAATAATCCCTCATAATGGGCTTCAGTAACTAGTGCCCGTACAATAATCCCTCATAATGGGCTTCAGTAACTGGGGCCCGTACAATAATCCCTCATAATGGGCTTCAGTAACTGCGGCCCGTACATTAATCCCTCATAGTGGGCTTCTGTAACAGCGGCCCGTACATTAATCCCTCATAGTGGGCTTCTGTAACTGGTGTCCGTACAATAATCCCTCATAGTGGGCTTCAGTAACTGGTGCCCGTACAATAATCCCTCATAGTGGGCTTCAGTAACTGGTGCCCGTACAATAATCTGTCATAATGGGCTTCAGTAACTGGTGCCCGTACAATAATCTGTCATAATGGGCTTCAGTAACTGGTGCCCGTACAATATTCACTCATAATGTGCGTCAGTAACCGGTGCCCGTACAATAATCCGTCATAATGGGCTTCAGTAACTGGTGCCCGTACAATAATCCCTCATAATGTGCGTCAGTAACTGGTGCCCGTACAATAATCCCTCATAATGTGCGTCAGTAACTGGTGCCAATAATCCATCATAATGTGCTTCAGTAACTGGTGCCCGTACAATAATCCCTCATAATGTGCGTCAGTAACTGGTGCCCGTACAATAATCCGTCATAATGTGCTTCAGTAACCGGTGCCCGTACAATAATCCGTCATAATGGGCTTCAGTAACTGGTTCCCGTACAATAATCCCTCATAATGTGCGTCAGTAACTGGTGCCCGTACAATAATCCGTCATTATGTGCGTCAGTAACCGGTTCCCGTACAATAATCCCTCATAATGTGCGTCAGTAACTGGTGCCCGTACAATAATCCCTCATAATGTGCGTCAGTAACTGGTGCCCGTACAATAATCCGTCATAATGGGCTTCAGTAACTTACGTATTATTAAACGAAAATGTAGTACACAAAAATAAATAATTATTACAGCCTTAAAGTATCCTATGAAACAATATCAATGATATATGCGTATGCGGCCTATAGTTTAGTGCACATCAATGAACATTGAATATGTAACTGAAACACATTATGATGATGGTTGTACTCGTATTTGGATTCAGACCCTTGAGGCCCATTTAAGAGGTGTGGGTGGGTGTGGGTGTGGGTGTGGGTGGGTGTGAGTGTGTGGAGTGGGGAGGCATATGGCCTATGGAAAACATATTTGCCTCATATGGCATATGTAAAATAAATGTTTGATTTATTAACCGAATGCCAGATATTCGCCACCACCTTTCGTCCCCTTCCTTCCAGATCAACCTACAACCCTCCCTCCATCCCTAAAGGCAGTGATTTATTAACCTGTGAATATCAGTCAAATACTCACATATTAAATTTCCAAAAGTATAGAAAACATCCATAGACTGACTTTAGATTATGGTGGCAATTGACACACATTAACACATTTGTAGGTAAAACTTATGAAATCCTGAGTCGGGAAACAGCAAACAAACTAATTAAGCATGGTCCTAGTATCTACGATTGTTTAATAACGTTTAGCTGATGACTATCACAGTGTCCACCCACACCCACTGAAATGCATGTGAGGGTATGGGGTTGTGTGTGTGTGTCGGGGGGTGGGGGGAGTTAAAAGTGAGGGTCGTGGTGTATGGAATGTGTTTTGGTGCAATCACTGCTTCATGGCCCTAGTATCTATGATTGTTTATTAAAGTTTCGCTGAGAACTATCGCAGGGTCCACCTACCACCACTACAATGCAAATTCCTAACCCATCTTAAATGCATTTATATTATTTGTTTTTGTTTTTAATATATAAATGTATGTATTTAGAATCTCCACGCAGAGTTATCGTTGCTTGCACTCACATATATATGAGGAACGAGTGTACTCTGGGTAGAGATTGGTCTATTGTAACCACAATTATGGGGTTGGGTACGGGTTGACAATTATGGGGGCGTGGGATGGTGCGGGTGGGTGTGGTCCAATCACTGCTTCACAGCCATGTACGTTATATGGTACTTGCTGTATTATTGATAAGAAAGCATAAGGGTGCAAAAAAGTAACACACTAGTGCCAGTATTATTAAGTAATGATGACCAGTCAAATATGCTCTACTTTCCTTTCCGAATTGAAAGAGCGATTGTAAACATCTTACACATTATATATTAAGTGGGAGACGTTTTATATAGTACTAGACGTTTTATACAGTTATAGTGTTTATGAAGTTTCTATTGAATTTGATTTCAACTTTCGTTTTCACACTTCCTTGTTTTCATCTTGTAAATCATAAATAACGACTGCAGCACTTGTTCGAATGTGTATTTATATAAGAAACAATATCACAATGTTGTTGTATAAACAACTGAACTATAAAGAAAAGAAAATGTTACCTTAAAACCGTGGACCAGCCTTTCAACGGTATGTAGATATGACGTCATGCGCGGTGTTGTTACTACAATCAAAGTAATGCAAGTACTGAAAGGCCTGTGCAAAACTAGCTGTACAAATTGTATAAACTCGCAAATAGGTTCGTTATCCTTCGATTGTTAAACAGACTGATTTACAAAAACAAAATTAGTAAATAAGTAAATAAACCAGATTCATTTTCTCAATATTAAAATCCAGAAAGTTTATGTTTTAGCACCACAGATTCTCAATTTACTACATGGATTACATTGAAACTTCCGATACAGATACAGATACAACATTTATTTAAAGTCGGTATGGCATATAAACACAAACTTTAGCTATGAATACCTATTGACCGACATACAGTAACAGGCAAGATAGCAATTTAAATAACACAATAGCATATATTTACATATTTAAAATGATTTATGATAATAAAATAATTTGGCATGCACAATTAGAATATTGTCAGTAACATCTGCAATTACACTCCATGCAAATTCCCTCGATATGAAGAGGCTAAAGGGCAATAATAAACTAATAATAAACATGACAATAAAACATTGTAGCAGACACAATAGCACTTAAATGGTTACACATATATAGCTGATAAGCTACTAAATGATAATATAATAAATTGGCAAACGTATTAATAACATAGGCTAGACTCTTTTACACTCATAGCATACTCACACTGAGTCATAGAAAGCAATAAAGTGTAGGAAAATAAAGTCACTGAGTCATTTTTACATATTCACAGATAAAAGACATAGATGGAGTCAACCCTACAGAGACTAGTTGAGACAAATTTTGAGGATAAGTCCAAGGTACTCGCTGTTAAAAGTTAATTAAAATCGCGAAAGTAAAGTAAAACACTGAAAAGCAACGTATAGCAAAATCCGACGATTAAAAAAAGTGCTAAGACACTTATCACCTTATATCAGCTTTGAAATGAACTGATTAACTCCATCTGTATGCTTGAAACATGACATTTCAAAATGAGGACACATTGAATCTGTAACAGAGCATTTTACCAGTAAAGCTGTACAAATTTATGTTCACAAGCTTACAAAAGCAACACAAAGCATACACTATACTGAAAAACAGCCTTGTTAACAGGAACTAAGAATCGGTAACACAGTAGTCCAGCGGCAACTCGTCCCGCTCCAGGAGCCGACCAGACTCCGGAACTGATTTTAGTTTGATTCATCACGGTTGTGTTGAGGCATCGAGTACCAGAGTTTGGCAGCCCCGTAACGGAACGAGTTGATGCCATGGTTTGTTGTCGTTACCTGTGGGACGAATGCAGTGTTAGTGTACCTAAAAGAGTAAGAGTTATTTTTAATGGTTATTAAATCTTGAAGTAATAACGGACTATGATTGTTTAGTATTTTAAAAGTAGTTTCAATTGCCATGGTTCGTATTCTTCTGACTTTCAATGTAGTTAATTTTGATTTGATTAATAAAGTATCATAACTAGATATATAATCATAATAGATAAAACGGAGTGCTCTTTCTTGTATTTTTGAAAATTGAAATTTGACAATATAAAAGAATAATATATATTAAGTTTGCATAGTTTACATAAATCTTATCCAATTCTTTTAAATATATATAGTTGTCTGGATGCTTGTTTGAAATATGAGTGTTACAATTTAATTTAAAGTCAACAGTTATCCCTAGAAGTATTACCTCAGATTCACTGTCAATATGGATGTTACCTAAATTAAAAGAAATGTTTGCTCGATTTGTTTTTTTACCAATAGCTATTGCTTAAATTTTTTTCAGGATTCGCTTTCATTTTGTTGTCAGAAAACCAATTAATTAGAGATAAGCTGTCTTTTTCCAGAGCCTGAATTACATTTCGATATGGTGGTCAGAATGTGTGAGAGTATTATCGTCGGCATAATTATAGAGACTACTTTCATTAACAAAGTGGAAAATGTCGTTTATGAATATATTAAAACGTACTGGTCCTAGTATCGATCCCTGGGGTACACCTTTATAGATTTTATAGATTGGAAAGAAATCACTTTTGAAAGTTCCAATTTTTATACACTGTCTTCTACTTCTAGTAGGTGGAGGGCGTTTTGAGTACATGGGTACGCCTTTATTAATTGTTTAGAAATCAATTTTGAAAGTTCCAATTTGTGTACACTCTCTTTTATTTCTGTTAGGTTGAGGGCGTTTTGTGATACTCCGTAATGATTAAGTTTTAATAATAAAAGGTCGCGAGGTAAACAGTCAAAGGCTTTGGATAGATCCATTAAGATGGCTGCAACATATTTATTATTATCTAACGCCTCCTTCCAGTCCTCAATACTCATTAAAAGGGTAGTTTGACAACCACATCCTGATCTAAAAGCAGACAAAAATACATTGAAATAGTTTTTAAAAAAGTCAACTATCTGGCAGTCCATCGATCTTTCAAATTGTTTAGACAGGCCGGGCAATATGCTGACTGGTCTATAATTACATTTATCCAGTGTGCTATTCTTTTTATTTAAAGGCGTTACTTGTGCCAGCTTTAGACTATTAGGGAAAAAGAGTATGATAATGGACCTTTGGAAACGGCCGAACACGACACATACAAAATATTGCAGTCTCGGTTTGATTGAGACGGTAGTGAAATATGCTAGCTACCGCTTACACCCTCTAGCCCCGGGTTGAGCAGAACTTAATATTCATAAAATCAATAGTACATAATTTTAACCATCCCGAAGATGGCAATGCATATGACGGTGGACATAGAGATCCCCCCCACCCCCACCCCTCCCTCCCCACCATGTCCAGCGGCCTATGGTCCCAGTATCTAACAAAATACTATGCCCCGAAGAGCGAAATAAACAAAATGGATTTAGTTGGGAGCAGCGGTTATGAAGCCTGAAAGTAACAGCCAAAAGACGAAATTAAAAAGCAGACAACATATCCTATGAGTGGTTAAACAATACCCAGAGCCTTTTATCGGTCGGAGTATTGGAACCACCGAATCAAAAATAAGTAAGAAAACAAAAGCAATTGAAAATGTACCACCGATAACTAAATATAAGTATCGAGCTCAGCGATCTCCAAAGCGATCTCCAAAGATCGCTGAGCCCGATACAAAGATCGCTGAGAAGACTGCAGAAGAGAATGACTTGTTAACCAAAGCTGTTACTGGTCCTGATACTGTTGGTTTAGCTGCTTAGCTAGTTTTGCTGAAATTTTGTCATATCCGGTTGCTTTTTCAATTTGAAGTATATCTATTTGTTTTTCAATAAAATCTGTATTTACTGGCTTAAGATTTAATTGTGCCTGGCTAAGATTGTGTTCTTTTATTTTCTTAATACTTAGATGTGTTTCGTCTATGTTTATAGTATTATTACCGATATTTTCAGCAACATTAACAAAAAAGTCATTAAAAATAGTACACACTTCTTGCTGATCATTAATAAGTTTATCGTTTCACATAATATAGTATATGTTTGTGTCATGTTACCTTTATTTGTTAAGAAAGGTTTTACAGTATGCCAGAAGCCACCCCACCACACCCCCACACCCCCTATAAAGTATTTATTTATTGATTTTCTTCTATGACTGGTAACCAAATTTCTTTGTATTCTAAATACGTTAGGATTGCCAAGTGTCCCTTTAAGTAATTACTCCATCATCGTACATTATAATATTATAAAACTACTTTTTTCTTTGCGTAGCATCCACAATATACACGTCGTAATAAGCGTCTATGTTTAAGAAATAGCGTGTCTGTGTGTGTAGTTCGAAGGTTTATAGACCGTCCGCCAACTAACACGTCGAGGTAACCCTGACGCGATGGGCACAATAGAGTCTGGTCTTTTCTAGATCTATATGTAGGTTGATCTGGTGCTGCTGTGTTGCTGTGTCGTCGTCTCTGTTGTTGATTGTATATAGATAGATGTCGCTTTCGCTCTGTGGTTGTCGCTGTGGCGGTGAAGGGGTGGGGGGAGGGGGGAGGGTCTGGAACGACGTCTAGGTGGTGTTGCCTACGCTACTGGACGGTCCCCTTTAGGGCCACACTCATCACAGTATGACCCCTGCGCCGCACACACCGCCCGATGGCCTTCTTCCGTCTTCGGTTTTCACTTCCAACTTCAGTATGGCCATCAGATGATGTGTGCTGTGACGGGGCGCAGGAGACATCTTCACTCTCGGTCTAATGACACTCAAGTCCACTGAAATGGTAATTCTGCATTTCAGTAGTACCGGTTTGACCACAATACGCGAATAAAGTGCTCAATACCAGTAATGGTGTATAGGGCTGGCAAGGCGACCCCTACACAAACATCCTGAGTGTCATCAGTGCCCACGCTGCGACGTGCACGCGGTGAAGATCTAGGTGGGAATAGCATATGTCCGGCGGGTTTATATTGTCCGTGATCAACACCTGGTGGGCGGGACTTCACGTTCACCAATACCAAGGGCCGCAGGTCCGCGGTTTCCATGTGTTTCAAGTCCCAAACACCTGGTTTTGATCTCGCGCAATATAAACCCGTTGGAAATATATTATCTCTTATCTGACATGGTTGTGTATGTAGACCCAGTTGCGGTCAAGTACCTCAAATAAATGCAGAATGAACGCTGAACGAACGGAAAATAAAAGCAGAATGAACGCAGAACGAACGCAGAATGAACGTTGCACGATCTATATTTTAAAAATGCATTTCGTTCGTTGCGTTCGTTTCGTTCGATTTCAGCGTTCAGCGTTTTAAAAAACGAACGATGAATGCATTTTTTAAAACGCTAAACGCTGAAAACGAACGGAACGAAAGAAACGAACGCAAATGCATTTCGCTATTTCGGATAACTTTCAATATTATCCTTTTGAGTACATAATTGAAGTCTCGATTTAAACAAAGTGCTTTTTGCAGTATTTTAATATAAAGAAATAGACTGTGTAAATGGTGTTTTTTAAGCACGATTACACACTTTCAATTTAACCGATTTAAAATAGGAAATGTATTTATTGTGTAGCACAAACTTTATATTATTTCATTATAAAACTGAAATAATATTGGTAAAGTCAGACGGCATATTTTTATATTGTGTCAAGTATGTTAAATTTTTGATGAAAATAACATAAACCCGGAAGAAAACAGATAATCATCAATGTGCACCACCAAATAATGTCAACCAAAGGACAAATTCTTCAATATGATCATAAACATTAGTCTCCGACTCGTGGTAAGAATCGCATGACTGGATATCATGTGTAGTTTAATCGTCAGAAATGTTGCGATTGGTAAACTCTGAACGAACGAACGCAAATGCATTTTCTCCGTTTGTGCATTTAAACGCACACATTATGTTGCGTTCGTTCCGTGCATTTAAATGAACGCATAGATTCGTTTATAAACGCTGAATGCATTCAAAAACGCAAATCATTTGCATTTTAAAAAATGCATTCATAAAAATGAAATGCAAACGGAATGCAAACGGAGCGCAAACGGAACCAAAACGAAACGAAAACGGAATGCATTTTTGATGTACTTGAACGCAACTGGGTCTGTATCATGATACACATCGAGAGATTACACAAGATACAAACAAATTCTCACAACTTACATTGTATGCCTATCTCTCAAAATCAAACGAAAAGAATTCAAAGCTTCATCCTATTTAAATGTGTTGTTGGGATGTAGCGTCGCTTAAAATAACTAATTCCATTGCAACTGACGTTTAAAATGACGTCTCAACGATTAACGTCTTTTCTGGGGTTAAAATGACGTCTTGACGCAGTTTATCTAATCGAATTGCAGCCTATTATTGCTAATTAAATTAGGACTCAATGATCTATCAGTACATTTAGATTCATAAAAATCAAACTTAAGTTAAGTTATTGTGTTACATTTACATATTCTGCTATTGAAGTTGTATAACAATTCATATGAGTAATAACAAACTATAGACCCTAATGTGCCTTTACATGCAGCGGGACAATGCAGGACATCTGATATAGGTTATCAAACTCATATTAGTTCGTGAAAAAGTGAAGGCAGAATTATAACTTTGTTCTATTACGTGATCTACATTACAGACATTGTTTAGACAATCAGTGTATATGTTTACCTTCTACATTTTGAACAAATCACACTGCTAAACAAAATCCGTTTGATCAGACAGGCTACGCGTTTTATGCATAAGGGCAGTGTTCATGGATCACAACGTCGTAATGAGTCAATAGTTCACATGAGTTTTGGCGATATCGTCCTCTTTTACTATGTATTAGGCATCATTTGCATAAGGGCAGTGTTCACGGAGCACTACGTCGTAATGAGTCAATAGTTCACATGAGTTTTGGCGTTATCGTCCTCTTTTACTATGTATTAGGCATCATTTGCATAAGGGCAGTGTTCACGGAGCACTACGTCGTAATGAGTCAATAGTTCACATGAGTTTTGGCGATATCGTCCTCTTTTACTATGCATTAGGCATCATTTGCATAAGGGCAGTGTTCACGGAGCGCTACGTCGTAATGAGTCAATAGTTCACATGAGTTTTGGCGATATCGCCCTATATAACTGTGTATTAGGCATCATTTGCATAAGGGCAGTGTTTACGGAGCACTACGTCGTAATGAGACAATAGTTCACATGAGTTTTGGCGATATCGCCCTATATAACTGTGTATTAGGCATCATTTGCATAAGGGCAGTGTTTACGGAGCACCACGTCGTAATGAGACAATAGTTCACATGAGTTTTGGCGATATCGCCATATTTAACAATTTAACGCGGGCTTTGTACGTGAGTTTACGGTTGTTGTCCTCGGAGATATGGGCTTCCTCCACGGGCTTTGTACGTTAGTGTACGGTTGTTGTCCTCTCGGACACGTGGGCTTCCCCCGTGGACTTTGCACGTGAGCGTATGGTTATCGTCCTCTAGCACACGTGGGTTCCCCCGCGTTCTCCGTCTTTTCACATCAACATTATGGTAACACTGTCATCCGCTTTACTGAGAATGAATTGTATATTAAGCTTCTTCTTCTTTTTCTATATATACAGCTATCCTTCAGTTACTGATTCAGAAGATCGTTTGTTGTGTGCCGGGTTAATAAAGTGCTTTACACTATATACCTGTGATCTCACAAAGCAAATTCATTAATTGTTGTATAATTATATGACTGATTTTTGGATAGTAAATTAGTTTAATTACAGTCACATTGCTTTCCCCACGGACTTTGTACGTGAGTGTACGGTTATCGTCCCCTGACACACGTGGGTTTATCGCATTATCGGGTTTTCCACATCATCATCATGGTAACACTCATCCGTTTCGCTGAGAATGAATTTTATCAACTGCTTCTTCTTCTATTTATATATACAGCAATCATTCAGTTACTGATTCCGAAGATCGTTTGTTGTGCGGCGGTTTAATTAAGTAACTGTGATCTCACAAATCGATTTTTATATTACAATATTATTTCCAATTGTTGTATATTTTGATAGTAAATGAGTTTGAGTACAGTCACAGAGATAAGGAGTTTAATCGCACCCACTGTGCTGGCCGAGGTGATTGCTGTTGCTAGTTGACCATTTGGACTACCGTTCTAGGGTAAAACTAGTATTTATAGAAGTCTGTGTTGGTAGGTATGTGTTTGAAGCCTGGATAGTTTGAACATGTGTTGGTATGTATGTGTTTGAAGCATGGATAGTTTGAACATGTGTTGATATGTATGTGTTTGAAGCATGGATAGTTTGGACATGTGTTGGTATGTATGTGTTTGAAGCCTGGATAGTTTGAACATGTGTTGGTATGTATGTGTTTGAAGCATGGATAGTTTGGACATGTGTTGGTATGTATGTGTTTGAAGCATGGATAGTTTGGACATGTGTTGGTATGTATGTGTTTGAAGCATGGATAGTTAGGACATGTGTTGGTATGTATGTGTTTGAAGCATGGATAGTTTGGACATCTGTTGGTATGTATGTGTTTGAAGCATGGATAGTTTGAACATGTGTTAGTATAGATGTGTTTGAAGCATGGATAGTTTGGACATGTGTTGGTATGTATGTGTTTGAAGCCTGGATAGTTTGAACATGTGTTGGTATGTATGTGTTTGAAGCCTGGATAGTGTGAACATATGTTGGTATAGGTGTGTTTGAATCCTGGATAGTTTGAACCTGTGTTGGTATGGATGTGTTTGAAGCCTGGATAGTTTGAACATGTGTTGGTTTAGGTGTGTTTGAAGCCTGGGTAGTTTGAACATGTGTTGGTATAGATGTGTTTGAAGCCTGGATAGTTTTAACATGTGTTGGTATAGATGTGTTTGAAGCCTGGATAGTTTGAACATGTGTTGGTATAGATGTGTAAGAAGCCTAGATAGTTTGGACATGTGTTGGTATAGGTGTGTTTGAAACCTGGATAGTTTGGACATGTGTTGGTAGGTATGTCTTTGAAGCCTGGATCGTTTAAACATGTGTTGGTATAGGTGTGTTTGAAGCCTAAATCGTTTGAACATGTGTTGGTATTGATGTGTTTGAAGCCTGGATAGTTTGAACATGTGTTGGTATAGATGTGTTTGAAGCCTGGATAGTTTGAACATGTGTTGGTATAGGTGTGTTTGAAGCCTGGATAGTTTGAACATGTGTTGGTATAGGTGTGTTTGAAGCCTGGATCGTTTGAACATGTGTTTGTATAGGTGTGTTTGAAGCCTGGATAGTTTGAACATGTGTTGGTATGTATGTGTTTGAAACCTGGATCGTTTGAACATGTGTTGGTATAGATGTGTTTGAAGCCTGGATATTTTGAACATGTGTTGGTATGAATGTGTTTGAAACCTGGATAGTTTGAACATGTGTTGGTATGTATGTGTTTGAAGCCTGGATAGTTTGAACATGTGTTGGTATGTATGTGTTTGAAACTTGGATAGTTTGAACATGTGTTGGTATGTATGTGTTTGAAACCTGGATAGTTTGAACATGTGTTGGTATGTATGTGTTTGAAGCCTGGATAGTTTGAACAAGTGTCGGTATAGATGTGTTTGAAGCCTGGATAGTTTGAACATGTGTCGGTATAGATGTGTTTGAAGCTTGGATAGTTTGAACATGTGTTGGTATGTATGTGTTTGAAGCCTGGATAGTTTGAACATGTGTTGGTATGTATGTGTTTGAAGCCTGGATAGTTTGAACATGTGTTGAGGTGTATGTGTTTGAAGCCTGGATAGTTTGAACATGTGTCGGTATAGATGTGTTTGAAGCCTGGATAGTTTGAACATGTGTCGGTATAGATGTGTTTGAAGCCTGGATAGTTTGAACATGTGTTGGTGTGTATGTGTTTGAAGCCTGGATAATTTGAACATGTGTTGGTATGTATGTGTTTGAAGCCTGGATAGTTTGAACATGTGTTGGTATAGATGTGTATGAAGCCTGAATAGTTTGAACATATGTTGGTATAGATGTGTTTGAAGCCTGGATAGTTTGGACATGTGTTGGTATAGATGTGTTTGAAGCCTGGATAATTTGAACATGTGTTGGTATGGATGTGTTTGAAGCCTGAATAGTTTGAACATGTGTTGGTATAGATGTGTTTGAAGCCGAGATAGTTTGAACATGTGTTGGTATAGATGTGTTTGAAGCCTAGATAGTTTGAACATGTGTTGGTATAGATGTGTTTGAAGCCTAGATAATTTGGACATATGTTCGTATGGATGTGTTTGAAGCCTGGATAGTTTGAACATGTGTTGGTATAGATGTGTTTGAAGCCGAGATAGTTTGAACATGTGTTGGTATAGATGTGTTTGAAGCCTAGATAGTTTGAACAATTGTTGGTATATATGTGTTTGAAGACTAGATAATTTGGATATGTGTCGGTATAGATGTGTGTGAAGCCTGGATAGTTTGAACATGTGTTTTTATGTATTTGTTTGAAGCCTGGATAGTTTTAACATGTGTTGGTATAGATGTGTTTGAAGCCTGGATAGTTTGAACATGTGTTGGTATGTATGTGTTTGAAGCCTGGATAGTTTGAACATGTGTTGGTATTTATGTGTTTAGAGCCTGGATAGTTTGAACATGTGTTGGTATAGATGTGTTTGAAGCCTGGATAGTTTGAACATGTGTTGGTATGTATGTGTTTGAAGCCTGGATAGTTTGAACATGTGTTGGTATGTATGTGTTTGAAGCCTGGATAGTTTGAACATGTGTTGGTATGTATGCGCTTGAATCCTGGATAGTTTGAATATGTGTTGGTATGTATGTGTTTGAAGCCTGGATAGTTTGAACATGTTTTGGTATGTATGTGTTTGAATCCTGGATAGTTTGAACATGTGTTGGTATGTATGTGTTTGAATCCTGGATAGTTTGAACATGTGTTGATATTATGTGTTTGAAGCCTGGATAGTTTGAACATGTGTTGGTATAGATGTGTTTGAAGCATAGATAGTTTGGACATGTGTTGGTATGTATGTGTTTGAAACCTGGATCGTTTGAACATGTGTTGGTATAGATGTGTTTGAAGCCTGGATATTTTGAACATGTGTTGGTATGTATGTGTTTGAAACCTGGATAGTTTGAACATGTGTTGTTATGTATGTGTTTGAAGCCTGGATAGTTTGAACATGTGTTGGTATGTATGTGTTAGAAACTTGGATAGTTTGAACATGTGTTGGTATGTATGTGTTTGAAACCTGGATAGTTTGAACATGTGTTGGTATGTATGTGTTTGAAGCCTGGATAGTTTAAACAAGTGTCGGTATAGATGTGTTTGAAGCCTGGATAGTTTGAACATGTGTCGGTATAGATGTGTTTGAAGCTTGGATAGTTTGAACATGTGTTGGTATGTATGTGTTTGAAGCCTGGATAGTTTGAACATGTGTTGGTATGTATGTGTTTGAAGCCTGGATAGTTTGAACATGTGTTGAGGTGTATGTGTTTGAAGCCTGGATAGTTTGAACATGTGTCGGTATAGATGTGTTTGAAGCCTGGATAGTGTGAACATGTGTCGGTATAGATGTGTTTGAAGCCTGGATAGTTTGAACATGTGTTGGTGTGTATGTGTTTGAAGCCTGGATAATTTGAACATGTGTTGGTATGTATGTGTTTGAAGCCTGGATAGTTTGAACATGTGTTGGTATAGATGTGTATGAAGCCTGGATAGTTTGAACATATGTTGGTATACATGTGTTTGAAGCCTGGATAGTTTGGACATGTGTTGGTACAGATGTGTTTGAAGCCTGGATAATTTGAACATGTGTTGGTATGGATGTGTTTGAAGCCTGGATAGTTTGAACATGTGTTGGTATAGATGTGTTTGAAGCCGAGATAGTTTGAACATGTGTTGGTATAGATGTGTTTGAAGCCTAGATAGTTTGAACATGTGTTGGTATAGATGTGTTTGAAGCCTAGATAATTTGGACATATGTTCGTATGGATGTGTTTGAAGCCTGGATAGTTTGAACATGTGTTGGTATAGATGTGTTTGAAGCCGAGATAGTTTGAACATGTGTTGGTATAGATGTGTTTGAAGCCTAGATAGTTTGAACAATTGTTGGTATATATGTGTTTGAAGCCTAGATAATTTGGATATGTGTCGGTATAGATGTGTGTGAAGCCTGGATAGTTTGAACATGTGTTTTTATGTATTTGTTTGAAGCCTGGATAGTTTGAACATGTGTTGGTATAGATGTGTTTGAAGCCTGGATAGTTTGAACATGTGTTGGTATGTATGTGTTTAGAGCCTGGATAGTTTGAACATGTGTTGGTATAGATGTGTTTGAAGCCTGGATAGTTTGAACATGTGTTGGTATGTATGTGTTTGAAGCCTGGGTCGTTTAAACATGTGTTGGTATAGGTGTGTTTGAAGCCTGGGTCGTTTGGACAAGTGTTGGTAAAAGGGTGTTTGAAGCCTGGATAGTTTGAACATGTGTTAGTATGTATCTGTTTGAAGCCTGGATAGTTTGAACGTGTGTTGGTATAGAATTGTTTGAAGCCTAGATAGTTTGAACATGTGTTGGCATGTATGTGTTTGAAGCCTGGGTCGTTTGAACATGTGTTGGAAAAAGGGTGTTTGAAGCCTGGATAGTTTGAACATGTGTTGGTATAGATGTGTTTGAAGCCTGGATCATTTGAACATGTTTTGGTATGTATGTGTTTGAATCCTGGATAGTTTGAACATGTGTTGGTATGTATGTGTTTGAATCCTGGATAGTTTGAACATGTGTCGATATTATGTGTTTGAAGCCTGGATAGTTTGAACATGTGTTGGTATAGATGTGTTTGAAGCATAGATAGTTTGAACATGTGTTGGTATGTATATGTTTGAATCCTAGATAGTTTGAACATGTGTTGGTATGTATGTGTTTGAGTCCTGGATAGTTTGAACATGTGTTGGTATGTATGTGTTTGAAGCCTGGATAGTTTGAACATGTGTTAGTATGTATGTGTTTGAAGCCTGGATAGTTTGAACGTGTGTTGGTATAGATGTGTTTGAAGCCTAGATAGTTTGGACATGTGTTGGCATGTATGTGTTTGAAGCCTGGGTCGTTTGAACATGTGTTGGAAAAAAGGTGTTTGAAGCCTGGATAGTTTGAACATGTGTTGGTATAGATGTGTTTGAAGCCTGTATAGTTTGAACATGTGTTGGTAGGTATGTGTTTGAAGCCTGGATAGTTTGAACATGTGTTGGTATGTATGTGTTTGAAGCCTGGATAGTTTGAACATGTGTTGGTATGTATGTGTTTGAAGCCTGGATAGTTTGAATATGTGTAGGTAGGTATGTTTTTGAAGCCTGGATAGTTTGAACATGTGTTAGTAGGTATGGGTTTGAAGCCTGGATAGTTTGAACATGTGTTGGTATGGATGTGTTTGAAGTCTGGATAGTTTGGACATGTGTTGGTATAGATGTGTTTGAAGCCTGGATCGTTTGAACATGTGTTGGAAAAAGGGTGTTTGAAGCCTGGATCATTTGAACATGTGTTGGTATGTATGTGTTTGAAGCCTGGATAGTTTGAACATGTGTTGGTATGTATGTGTTTGAAGCCTGGATAGTTTGAAAATGTGTTGGTATGTATGTGTTTGAAGCCTGGATAGTTTGAACATGTGTTGGTAGGTATGTTTTTGAAGCCTGGATAGTTTGAACATGTGTTGGTAGGTATGTGTTTGAAGCCTGGATAGTTTAAACATGTGTTGGTATGGATGTGTTTGAAGTCTGCATAGTTTGGACATGTGTTGGTATAGATGTGTTTGAAGCCTGAGTCGTTTGAACATGTGTTGGAAAAAGGGTGTTTGAAGCCTGGATCATTTGAACATGTGTTGGTATGTATGTGTTTGAAGCCTGGATAGTTTGAACATGTGTTGGTATGTATGTGTTTGAAGCCTGGATAGTATGAACATGTGTTGGTATGGATGTGTTTGAAACCTGGATAGTTTGAACATGTGTTGGTATTTATGTGTTTGAAGCCTGGATAGTTTGAACATTTGTTGGTATGTATGTTTTTGAAGCCTGGATAGTTTGAACATTTGTTGGTATGTATGTGTTTGAAACCTGGATAGTTTGAAAATGTGTTGGTATAGATGTGTTTGAAGCCTGGATAGTTTGAACATTTGTTGGTATGTATGTGTTTGAAGCCTGGCTAGTTTGAATATGTGTTGGTATGGATGTGTTTGAAGCCTGGATAGTTTGAACATGTGTTGGTATGGATGTGTTTGAAGCCTGGATAGTTTGAACATGTGTTAGTATGTATGTGTTTGAAGCCTGGATAGTTTGAACATGTGTTGGTATGTATGTGTTTGAAGCCTGGGTCGTTTGAACATGTGTTGGAAAAAGGGTGTTTGAAGCCTGGATCATTTGAACACGTGTTGGTATGTATGTGTTTGAAGCCTGGATAGTTTGAACATGTGTTGGTATAGGTGTGTTTGAAGCCTGGATCGTTTGAACATGTGTTGGTATAGGTGTGTTTGAAGCCTGGATAGTTTGAACATGTGTTGGTATGTATGTGTTTGAAGCCTGGATCGTTTGAATATGTGTTGATATAGATGTGTTTGAAGCCTGGATATTTTGAACATGTGTTGGTATGTATGTGTTTGAAACCTGGATAGTTTGAACATGTGTTGGTATGTATGTGTTTGAAACCTGGATAGTTTGAACATGTGTTGGTATGTATGTGTTTGAAACTTGGATAGTTTGAACATGTGTTGGTATGTATGTGTTTGTCACTATAACCGACGTTTCAGTTTTTCACTATGATAACATTTTTATAATTGTAAATTAGCATGAGCAGTGAGGGTTTCGACGTCGAACTAAAGCTTTAAACTGCCAGTGATATTTCCCAAGGATATCAATGCTAATTAAATGAGTCTAACAGAATTTATATATTCTAAGGAGTTTAGCTAACGCTAGCTAGAGTCTTCCTTTTCAAAAACTTGCTTTGATAATATTGTCACCGACAAACTGAAACGACAAATGTAATAAGTTCTATTTTAAGTTGAGCGCTCAAACTTGATAGATTATATTTGTTTCAAATGGTTCAAACAGATAAGCTAATAAAGTATATCTGTTATTTTATATGTAATATATATAGTTTGTATACAGTCAATATTTGATGTAACCACGATATATGCGTATATTTTTTAAATGAAATAAAGATATGCCCATTACACATGGTTTCATAATTCTAATTATATCCATTAAAATAAAAAGACAGAGTTTATATGATATTATTTTTGTCTAACATTAAAAGTTATAAAATGTCAAATTGTAAATGGTATTATACCATCAAATGCGCAACTGAGACTTACTATATATACAAAAGACACATGACAGTAGATGGACTAGAGACAGAGTTTATTCTCGCCGTGGAGTATTGGACTCCTAGGCGAAAGTAGATAATAATTTGAGAGGTTAGCGGCCCATAACATTGCGGCAATTGTTGATATTAAAGTCAATGCAGTTGTCGTATGATACCGGCATTAAGTTGGTTCATATATCAAAAACATGAATTTCCAAACCCAGTAGATCGGCTGGTCAATGTTTTTGTGTTGTCTAGCTGACCCAAATGCATACACTACGATGACGGTGGTATCATGCCATATCATAGATAGATGATTCAGATAAATCATTTTGACAAAAATAAAAAACCGCGCATCATGGTTACATCTCACGATAAATGTCATATATATCTTTATTTTCATTTTAAGTATAGACGGTAAAAAATAAAAAAACGCTAATTCAAATGTCTCACGCGTAGCAATATAACCCTTTTATATATGAATATATATACATATGTCGGCATGCATGAGGGTAATTTTAACGTATACATGCATGTACGCATGTATATACATGACATTTTGTTATAATCACAGTTCCACTAGGTCAAACATACAACGTAATACTGTATCTTCCACAGGTAAACGATCAAAAAAGATCAACAGAGACACAACATATAAAAGCGCTAATCATTCTGGATATAAAAAAAGACAAGAGTATATACTCTTTCAAATATTAATATTAGTAATAATAAAGTGTTTTATGTAACAGAGCATATCTTAGTAAACATTTTGTAGAATATAATACAAAATATTAAATTGCCATATCATTACCACGATAAAAAAACTTCAACAATCACGTGTCATCCAGGTTACGACCGTTTGGGGAATATAACACCGTCATTACAGATCATTATAAAGTTCACGGCTCTGGCAGACAAGATATATGGTCAATTGATGATAGCAGCTTCGACATCGAATGGCTCGCGATAAAAACATAGATACTCCTTTGTTACTACCTTTACGCAATGTATAGTCATAATAATAATTAAATATATATAAAAACGCTATATAACAAAGAAATAAGCATATATGTATATATACTCATACATATAAAACGCTATATACAATATAAGACTCTCTGAAATATTAGTATTTTAACAACTTTGAAATAATTATAATTAAAAGACATCAAAGATATATATACGTGTACGAGCGCCTTTAGAGAATATAGAAGCGCCAGACGAATAGCAAATATACATTATGGAAGATTAATGCACGAAGCAATAAACCATGATTCTATATTTGTTTATAAGAATGGTGATACAAAAATGATAAATGATTTCTCCTATGATTTTCACAGTTTTAACAAATAGTACGTTTTACACATAAACAAAATAGAACAATGTAAACAAACCATTATAGACATCTCTTACAAAAGAAAATTAGAGATAGATAAATGTATTTAGCTTACATGCGTGATGCATCATAGACACAAATATTTATCATGATATTATGTGCCACATGACCTGCGCTGTAAACACATAGCCGTAACACATAGGTGTACCCCAAGGATCTGTATTAGGTCCCTTATTATTTTTAATCTACATCAATGACCTGCCATTATCTATGGAAAACACAATCACGGATATTTTTGCAGACGATACAACGCTTTCAACTTCTAATTCATCTCTTGTCGATGCTGCAAATTCACTCAATAATGACCTTATCAACGTCAACGCCTGGTGCGATACTAATCGCATGTCTATCAATGCATCAAAAACAAAAATAATGTATCTCTCATCTAAGAACAAAATACATCATATTTATCATAATGCCCCTTCTATTCAGTTCAAAGATGAAACTATTAATTGTAGTTACAAGAAAAAATACTCGGTGTTACAATTGACAATACCCTCTCTTGGAATACCCAAATTGATAAAGTTCTGAAAAAATGTAATTCATTGTTATACCTGTTATCTCGCATAAAGATTTACCTTTCTATACCTATGCGCAAATTAGTTTTCAATTCTTATATCTTACCCCATCTTGATTACTGTTGTGTGATATGGGGAAATTGTAATACTTCTCTCGAAGATAAACTTGTAAGGTTCCAAAAAAGAGCTGCACGACTTATCCTAGATAAAGATTTCGATACTCCTTCCGTGAAACCTTTTACCGAACTCAGTTGGATGACATTTCCCGAAAGAGTTATATTTCAAAAAGCAATCATTATGTTTAAAACAGTTAATGATCAGGCCCCTGCTTTTCTTAAAGACGCATTTACTCTAACTTCAAATGTCCATATGCGGAATCTAAGATCATCATCAAATCTTCAGCTATATTCCCCCAGACCCAATAGTGAGTTATTCAGAAAGTCATTTGCTTATTCAGGCTCTAAAGTGTGGAACTCTCTTCCCCACCATATACAAAATGCCAAATCTGTAAATCAATTCAAAACATTGTATTTACAGTGGATTCACCATCCGATATATTAGTAAATGACTAAGTCTTGCAGTTCTATTTAAACATATTTCCATTTACTGAATATACCACTTTAAATGCATTTTTACTTGTAAATATTGTATATATTGTATTGTTGAGGGCCTCATGGTAGATTGACTAGTTTCAAATGAGTTCTCTCGTTAAATAAAGTCTTTATTATTATTATTATTATTATTATTGTAACACATAACACACGCGTGATGCATCATAGACACACATATTTATCATAATATTATGTGCCACATGACCTGCGCTATAAACACATAGCTGTAACACATAACAATAACACATAAAACATGCGTGATGCATCATAGACACAAATATTTATCATAATATTATGTGCCACATGACCTGCGCTGTAAACACATAGCTGTAACACATAACAATAACACATAAAACATGCGTGATGCATCATAGACACAAATATTTATCATAATATTATGTGCCACATGACCTGCGCTGTAAAAACATAACTGTTATACATAACAGTAACACATAACACATGCGTGATGCAGCACAGACATATATATTTATCATGTAAGTCAAGCAGGTTAAGACAGATTAGAAACATTTATAGCATGAAATACAAACATTGTTTTTTTCTAATTAACATAATAGTTTTGTTGCAAACCAGAGATAAGGCGTACTTGATTACAATGCTACGTCACATCAAATAAATGGTATTGTGACATAATAGGTATGACATTTTTCTAAGTAACATAATAGTTTTGTTGCAAACCAGAGATAAGGCGTACTTGATTACAATGCTACGTCACATCAAATAAATGGTATTGTAACATGATAGGTATGACACTTTTCTAATTAACATAATAGTTTTGTTGCAAACCAGAGATAAGGCGTACTTGATTACAATGCTACGTCACATCAAATAAATGGTATTGTAACATGATAGGTATGACACTTTTCTAATTAACATAATAGTTTTGTTGCAAACCAGAGATAAGGCGTACTTGATTACAATGCTACGTCACATCAAATAAATGGTATTGTGACATAATAGGTATGACATTTTTCTAATTAACATAATAGTTTTGTTGCAAACCAGAGATAAGGCGTACTTGATTACAATGCTACGTCACATCAAATAAATGGTATTGTAACATGATAGGTATGACACTTTTCTAATTAACATAATAGTTTTGTTGCAAACCAGAGATAAGGCGTACTTGATTACAATGCTACGTCACATCAAATAAATGGTATTGTAACATGATAGGTATGACACTGTTCTATTTAACATAATAGTTTTGTTGCAAACCAGAGCTAAGGCGTACTTGATTACAATGCTACGTCACATCAAATAAATGGTATTGTAACATGGTAGGTATGACATTTAAGAAAAAGTAAGTATTTTGATAGCTTATACAGTACACCATACATTTTGTTTTATATTAGAAATAGCATTATTACATAACAACTGGTATAAGGCGTACATGTTTTTATAGCATGATGCGTCAGATCGTCCTGATATTAATGTTAAACAAAGTCATTCAAGTTAAGATAATTTCTAGATGAACGGAATAAAGCTGTTGCAAACCAGAGATAAGGCGTACTTATTTATGATATGTTACGTCACATCAAAAAATGGTATAGTGACATGATAGGTCATGAAATTTCAGAAAGAGTAAATAGTTTAATAATGTGTTTAATAATGTATTTAGCTTACATGCGTGATGCATCATAGACACATATATTTATCATGATATTATGTGCCACATGACCTGCGCTGTAAACACATACTTGTAACATACAACTGTAGACACATAATTGTAACACATAACAGTAACTCATAACACATGCGTGATGCATCATTAGACACAAATATTTATCATAATATTATGTGCCACATGACCTGCGCTGTAAGCACATAACTGTAACACATAACAGTGACACATAACTGTAACACATAACAGTGACACATAACAAATGCGTGATGCATCATAGACACATATACATTGCATCTTTATTACACTCTAGCTTCATCCGTACTTTATGCGCCAGCTGAGTGTGTCACGGATATACGGAATAAATTGCAATTTTATAAATAAAAAAAACACTCATTATATCTTAAGACAATGTCTTACAACCAAGTGCGCTAACAAATAAACGGAATAAATAACATGATTAAATTGAATTTTTTCAAAAAATAATGGATGTCCCGTGCGTTCGGTTCACACCATTCAAAGATAATATGTAAAAACGTTTTGTCATTCTCCGCTCACGTGCCTAACCGTTTAGACGTGTATGATATTCTGGACATAAAAGTGAAAATAATTGAGATTATAACTTGAAAGATAAACAACATGTTTATCAGCTTTATAAAGGTAAGGATAATTTTATAACTTCAGATTTATCAATTTTTACAGCTTTTATAACTTCAGATTTATTTATTTTTTACAACATTCGTGACATAACCGGATTTCAGAAACCCAACAATTCTCTCAAATAAATCATTAAAGGCAGAGTACACGTATAGAACTTTTGAATCGCAAGCTTTAGAAGATATATCATTGTTTTTATTTGCATTTAGAATATATCATCGTTTTTAAATTGCATTTATTTATATATGATATCTTTACCCTTTCTTGTTTAGAACTATATGATTGTATATTTTATATATTTATATATATGTATGATATGTCACTCACTATAACCGACGTTTCAGTTTTTCACTATGATAACATTTTTATAATTGTAAATTAGCATGAGCAGTGAGGGTTTCGACGTCGAACTAAAGCTTTAAACTGCCAGTGATATTTCCCAAGGATATCAATGCTAATTAAATGAGTCTAACAGAATTTATATATTCTAAGGAGTTTAGCTAACGCTAGCTAGAGTCTTCCTTTTCAAAAACTTGCTTTGATAATATTGTCACCGACAAACTGAAACGACAAATGTAATAAGTTCTATTTTAAGTTGAGCGCTCAAACTTGATAGATTATATTTGTTTCAAATGGTTCAAACAGATAAGCTAATAAAGTATATCTGTTATTTTATATGTAATATATATAGTTTGTATACAGTCAATATTTGATGTAACCACGATATATGCGTATATTTTTTAAATGAAATAAAGATATGCCCATTACACATGGTTTCGTAATTCTAATTATATCCACTAAAATAAAAAGACAGAGTTTATATGATATTATTTTTGTCTAACATTAAAAGTTATAAAATGTCAAATTGTAAATGGTATAATACCATCAAATGCTCAACTGAGACTTACTATACATACAAAAGACACATGACAGTAGATGGACTAGAGACAGAGTTTATTCTCGCCGTGGAGTATTGGACTCCTAGGCGAAAGTAGATAATAATTTGAGAGGTTAGCGGCCCATAACATTGCGGCAATTGTTGATATTAAAGTCAATGCAGTTGTCGTATGATACCGGCATTACGTTGGTTCATATATCAAAAACATGTGTTTGAAACCTGGATAGTTTGAACATGTGTTGGTATGTATGTGTTTGAAGCCTGGATAGTTTGAACAAGTGTCGGTATAGATGTGTTTGAAGCCTGGATAGTTTGAACATGTGTCGGTATAGATGTGTTTGAAGCTTGGATAGTTTGAACATGTGTTGGTATGTATGTGTTTGAAGCCTGGATAGTTTGAACATGTGTTGGTATAGATGTGTTTGAAGCCTGGATAGTTTGAACATGTGTTGGTGTGTATGTGTTTGAAGCCTGGATAGTTTGAACATGTGTCGGTATAGATGTGTTTGAAGCCTGGATAGTTTGAACATGTGTCGGTATAGATGTGTTTGAAGCCTGGATAGTTTGAACATGTGTTGGTGTGTATGTGTTTGAAGCCTGGATAGTTTGAACATGTGTTGGTATGTATGTGTTTGAAGCCTGGATAGTTTGAACATGTGTTGGTATAGATGTGTATGAAGCCTGGATAGTTTGAACATATGTTGGTATAGATGTGTTTGAAGCCTGGATAGTTTGGACATATGTTGGTATAGATGTGTTTGAAGCCTGGATAGTTTGAACATGTGTTGGTATGGATGTGTTTGAAGCCTGGATAGTTTGAACATGCGTTGGTATAGATGTGTTTGAAGCCGAGATAGTTTGAACATGTGTTGGTATAGATGTGTTTGAAGCCTAGATAGTTTGAACATGTGTTGGTATAGATGTGTTTGAAGGCTAGATAATTTGGACATGTGTTGGTATGGATGTGTTTGAAGCCTGGATAGTTTGAACATGTGTTGGTATAGATGTGTTTGAAGCCTGGATAGTTTGAACATGTGTTGGTATAGATGTGTTTGAAGCCGAGATAGTTTGAACATGTGTTGGTATAGATGTGTTTGAAGCCTAGATAGTTTGAACATGTGTTGGTATAGATGTGTTTGAAGGCTAGATAATTTGGACATGTGTTGGTATGGATGTGTTTGAAGCCTGGATAGTTTGAACATGTGTTGGTATAGATGTGTTTGAAGCCGAGATAGTTTGAACATGTGTTGGTATAGATGTGTTTGAAGCCTAGATAGTTTGAACAATTGTTGGTATATATGTGTTTGAAGCCTACATAATTTGGATATGTGTCGGTATAGATGTGTTTGAAGCCTGGATAGTTTGAACATGTGTTATTATGTATTTGTTTGAAGCCTGGATAATCTGAACATGTGTTGGTATAGATGTGTTTGAAGCCTGGATAGTTTGAACATGTGTTGGTATGTATGTGTTTGAAGCCTGGATAGTTTGAACATGTGTTGGTATTTATGTGTTTGGAGCCTGGATAGTTTGAACATGTGTTGGTATAGATGTGTTTGAAGCCTGGATAGTTTGAACATGTGTTGGTATGTATGTGTTTGAAGCCTGGATAGTTTGAACATGTGTTGGTATGTATGTGTTTGAAGCCTAGATAGTTTGAATATGTGTTGGTATGTATGCGTTTGAATCCTGGATAGTTTGAATATGTGTTGGTTATTATGTGTTTGAAGCCTGGATAGTTTGAACATGTTTTGGTATGTATGTGTTTGAATCCTGGATAGTTTGAACATGTGTTGGTATGTATGTGTTTGAATCCTGGATAGTTTGAACATGTGTTGATATGTATGTGTTTGAAGCCTGGATAGTTTGAACATGTGTTGGTATAGATGTGTTTGAAGCCTAGATAGTTTGGACATGTGTTGGTATGTATGTGTTTGAAGCCTGGGTCGTTTGAACATGTGTTGGTATAGGTGTGTTTGAAGCCTGGGTCGTTTGGACAAGTGTTGGTAAAAGGGTGTTTGAAGCCTGGATCATTTGAACATGTGTTGGTATGTATGTGTTTGAATCCTGGATAGTTTGAACATGTGTTGGTAAGTATGTGTTTGAATCCTAGATAGTTTGAACATGTGTTGGTATGTATGTGTTTGAATCCTGGATAGTTTGAACATGTGTTGGTATGTATGTGTTTGAAGCCTGGATAGTTTGAACATGTGTTGGTATGTATGTGTTTGAAGCCTGGATAGTTTGAACGTGTGTTGGTATAGATGTGTTTGAAGCCTAGATAGTTTGGACATTTGTTGGTATGTATGTGTTTGAAGCCTGGGTCGTTTGAACATGTGTTGGAAAAAGGGTGTTTGAAGCCTGGATAGTTTGAACATGCGTTGGTATAGATGTGTTTGAAGCCTGGATCATTTGAACATGTGTTGGTATGTATGTGTTTGAAGCCTAGATAGTTTGAACATGTGTTGGTATGTATGTGTTTGAATCCTGGATAGTTTGAACATGTGTTGGTATGGATGTGTTTGAAGTCTGGATAGTTTGGACATGTGTTGGTATAGATGTGTTTGAAGCCTGGGTCGTTTGAACATGTGTTGGAAAAAGGGTGTTTGAAGCCTGGATCATTTGAACATGTGTTGGTATGTATGTGTTTGAAGCCTGGATAGTTTGAACATGTGTTGGTATGTATGTGTTTGAAGCCTGGATAGTATGAACATGTGTTGGTATGGATGTGTTTGAAACCTGGATAGTTTGAACATGTGTTGGTATTTATGTGTTTGAAGCCTGGATAGTTTGAACATTTGTTGGTATGTATGTCTTTGAAGCCTGGATAGTTTGAACATTTGTTGGTATGTATGTGTTTGAAACCTGGATAGTTTGAAAATGTGTTGGTATAGATGTGTTTGAAGCCTGGATAGTTTGAACATGTGTTGGTATGTATGTGTTTGAAGCCTGGCTAGTTTGAATATGTGTTGGTATGGATGTGTTTGAAGCCTGGATAGTTTGAACATGTGTTAGTATTGATGTGTTTGAAGCCTGGATAGTTTGAACATGTGTTGGTATGTATGTGTTTGAAGCCTGGGTTGTGTGAACATGTGTTGGAAAAAGGGTGTTTGAAGCCTGGATCATTTGAACATGTGTTGGTATGTATGTGTTTGAAGCCTGGATAGTTTGAACATGTGTTGGTATAGGTGTGTTTGAAGCCTGGATCGTTTGAACATGTGTTGGTATAGGTGTGTTTGAAGCCTGGATAGTTTGAACATGTGTTGGTATGTATGTGTTTGAAGCCTGGATCGTTTGAACATGTGTTGATATAGATGTGTTTGAAGCCTGGATATTTTGAACATGTGTTTGTATGTATGTGTTTGAAACCTGGATAGTTTGAACATGTGTTGGTATGTATGTGTTTGAAGCCTGTATAGTTTGAACATGTGTTGGTATGTATGTGTTTGAAACTTGGATAGTTTGAACATGTGTTGGTATGTATGTGTTTAAAACCTGGATAGTTTGAACATGTGTTGGTATGTATGTGTTTGAAGCCTGGATAGTTTGAACATGTGTTGGAAAAAAAATGTTTGAAGCCTGGATCATTTGAACATGTGTTGGTATGTATGTGTTTGAAGCCTGGATAGTTTGAACATGTGTCGGTATGTATGTGTTTGAAGCCTGGATAGTTTGAACATGTGTTGGTATGTATGTGTTTGAAGCCTGGATAGTTTGAACGTGTGTTGGTATAGATGTGTTTGAAGCCTAGATAGTTTGGACATTTGTTGGTATGTATGTGTTTGAAGCCTGGGTCGTTTGAACATGTGTTGGAAAAAGGGTGTTTGAAGCCTGGATAGTTTGAACATGTGTTGGTATAGATGTGTTTGAAGCCTGGATCATTTGAACATGTGTTGGTATGTATGTGTTTGAAGCCTAGATAGTTTGAACATGTGTTGGTATGTATGTGTTTGAATCCTGGATAGTTTGAACATGTGTTGGTATGGATGTGTTTGAAGTCTGGATAGTTTGGACATGTGTTGGTATAGATGTGTTTGAAGCCTGGGTCGTTTGAACATGTGTTGGAAAAAGGGTGTTTGAAGCCTGGATCATTTGAACATGTGTTGGTATGTATGTGTTTGAAGCCTGGATAGTTTGAACATGTGTTGGTATGTATGTGTTTGAAGCATGGATAGTATGAACATGTGTTGGTATGGATGTGTTTGAAACGTGGATAGTTTGAACATGTGTTGGTATTTATGTGTTTGAAGCCTGGATAGTTTGAACATTTGTTGGTATGTATGTCTTTGAAGCCTGGATAGTTTGAACATTTGTTGGTATGTATGTGTTTGAAACCTGGATAGTTTGAAAATGTGTTGGTATAGATGTGTTTGAAGCCTGGATAGTTTGAACATGTGTTGGTATGTATGTGTTTGAAGCCTGGCTAGTTTGAATATGTGTTGGTATGGATGTGTTTGAAGCCTGGATAGTTTGAACATGTGTTAGTATGGATGTGTTTGAAGCCTGGATAGTTTGAACATGTGTTGGTATGTATGTGTTTGAAGCCTGGGTTGTGTGAACATGTGTTGGAAAAAGGGTGTTTGAAGCCTGGATCCTTTGAACATGTGTTGGTATGTATGTGTTTGAAGCCTGGATAGTTTGAACATGTGTTGGTATAGGTGTGTTTGAAGCCTGGATCGTTTGAACATGTGTTATTATGTATTTGTTTGAAGCCTGGATAATCTGAACATGTGTTGGTATGTATGTGTTTGAAGCCTGGATAGTATGAACATGTGTTGGTATGGATGTGTTTGAAACCTGGATAGTTTGAACATGTGTTGGTATTTATGTGTTTGAAGCCTGGATAGTTTGAACATTTGTTGGTATGTATGTCTTTGAAGCCTGGATAGTTTGAACATTTGTTGGTATGTATGTGTTTGAAACCTGGATAGTTTGAAAATGTGTTGGTATAGATGTGTTTGAAGCCTGGATAGTTTGAACATGTGTTGGTATGTATGTGTTTGAAGCCTGGCTAGTTTGAATATGTGTTGGTATGGATGTGTTTGAAGCCTGGATAGTTTGAACATGTGTTAGTATGGATGTGTTTGAAGCCTGGATAGTTTGAACATGTGTTGGTATGTATGTGTTTGAAGCCTGGGTTGTGTGAACATGTGTTGGAAAAAGGGTGTTTGAAGCCTGGATCATTTGAACATGTGTTGGTATGTATGTGTTTGAAGCCTGGATAGTTTGAACATGTGTTGGTATAGGTGTGTTTGAAGCCTGGATCGTTTGAACATGTGTTGGTATAGGTGTGTTTGAAGCCTGGATAGTTTGAACATGTGTTGGTATGTATGTGTTTGAAGCCTGGATCGTTTGAACATGTGTTGATATAGATGTGTTTGAAGCCTGGATATTTTGAACATGTGTTTGTATGTATGTGTTTGAAACCTGGATAGTTTGAACATGTGTTGGTATGTATGTGTTTGAAGCCTGTATAGTTTGAACATGTGTTGGTATGTATGTGTTTGAAACTTGGATAGTTTGAACATGTGTTGGTATGTATGTGTTTAAAACCTGGATAGTTTGAACATGTGTTGGTATGTATGTGTTTGAAGCCTGGATAGTTTGAACATGTGTTGGAAAAAAAATGTTTGAAGCCTGGATCATTTGAACATGTGTTGGTATGTATGTGTTTGAAGCCTGGATAGTTTGAACATGTGTCGGTATGTATGTGTTTGAAGCCTGGATAGTTTGAACATGTGTTGGTATGTATGTGTTTGAAGCCTGGATAGTTTGAACGTGTGTTGGTATAGATGTGTTTGAAGCCTAGATAGTTTGGACATTTGTTGGTATGTATGTGTTTGAAGCCTGGGTCGTTTGAACATGTGTTGGAAAAAGGGTGTTTGAAGCCTGGATAGTTTGAACATGTGTTGGTATAGATGTGTTTGAAGCCTGGATCATTTGAACATGTGTTGGTATGTATGTGTTTGAAGCCTAGATAGTTTGAACATGTGTTGGTATGTATGTGTTTGAATCCTGGATAGTTTGAACATGTGTTGGTATGGATGTGTTTGAAGTCTGGATAGTTTGGACATGTGTTGGTATAGATGTGTTTGAAGCCTGGGTCGTTTGAACATGTGTTGGAAAAAGGGTGTTTGAAGCCTGGATCATTTGAACATGTGTTGGTATGTATGTGTTTGAAGCCTGGATAGTTTGAACATGTGTTGGTATGTATGTGTTTGAAGCATGGATAGTATGAACATGTGTTGGTATGGATGTGTTTGAAACGTGGATAGTTTGAACATGTGTTGGTATTTATGTGTTTGAAGCCTGGATAGTTTGAACATTTGTTGGTATGTATGTCTTTGAAGCCTGGATAGTTTGAACATTTGTTGGTATGTATGTGTTTGAAACCTGGATAGTTTGAAAATGTGTTGGTATAGATGTGTTTGAAGCCTGGATAGTTTGAACATGTGTTGGTATGTATGTGTTTGAAGCCTGGCTAGTTTGAATATGTGTTGGTATGGATGTGTTTGAAGCCTGGATAGTTTGAACATGTGTTAGTATGGATGTGTTTGAAGCCTGGATAGTTTGAACATGTGTTGGTATGTATGTGTTTGAAGCCTGGGTTGTGTGAACATGTGTTGGAAAAAGGGTGTTTGAAGCCTGGATCCTTTGAACATGTGTTGGTATGTATGTGTTTGAAGCCTGGATAGTTTGAACATGTGTTGGTATAGGTGTGTTTGAAGCCTGGATCGTTTGAACATGTGTTGGTATAGGTGTGTTTGAAGCCTGGATAGTTTGAACATGTGTTGGTATGTATGTGTTTGAAGCCTGGATCGTTTGAACATGTGTTGATATAGATGTGTTTGAAGCCTGGATATTTTGAACATGTGTTTGTATGTATGTGTTTGAAACCTGGATAGTTTGAACATGTGTTGGTATGTATGTGTTTGAAGCCTGTATAGTTTGAACATGTGTTGGTATGTATGTGTTTGAAACTTGGATAGTTTGACCATGTGTTGATATGTATGTGTTTAAAACCTGGATAGTTTGAACATGTGTTGGTATGTATGTGTTTGAAGCCTGGATAGTTTGAACATGTGTTGGAAAAAAAATGTTTAAAGCCTGGATCATTTGAACATGTGTTGGTATGTATGTGTTTGAAGCCTGGATAGTTTGAACATGTGTCGGTATGTATGTGTTTGAAGCCTGGATAGTTTGAACATGTGTTGGTATTTATGTGTTTGAAGCCTGGATAATTTGAACATGTGTTGATATAGATGTGTTTGAAGCCTGGATAGTTTGAACATGTGTTGGTATTTATGTGTTTGAAGTCTGGATAGTTTGAACATGTGTTGGTATTTATGTGTTTGAAGCCTGGATAGTTTGAACATGTGTTGGTATGTATGTGTTTGAAGCCTGGATAGTTTGAACATGTGTTGGTATGTATGTGTTTGAAACCTGGATAGTTTGAACATGTGTTGGTATGTATGTGTTTGAAGCCTGGATAGTTTGAACATGTGTTGGTATGTATGTGTTTGAAGCCAGGATAGTTTGAACATGTGTTGGTATGTATGTGTTTGAAGCCTGGATAGTTTGAACACGTGTTGGTATGTATGTGTTTGAAGCCTGGATAGTTTGAACATGTGTTGTTATTTATGTGTTTGAAGCCTGGATAATCTGAACATGTGTTGGTATAGAGGTGTTTGAAGCCTGGATAGTTTGAACATGTGTTGGTATGTATGTGTTTGAAGCCTGGGTCGTTTGAACATGTGTTGGTATGTATGTGTTTGAAGCCTGGATAGTTTGAACTTTTGTTGGAAAAAGGGTGTTTGAAGCCTGGATAATTTGAACATGTGTTGGTATGTATGTGTTTGAAGCCTGGATAGTTTGAACATGTGTTGGTATGTATGTGTTTGAAGCCTGGATAGTTTGAAGATGTGTTGGAAAAAGAGTGTTTGAAGCCTGGATCATTTGAACATGTGCTGGTATGTATGTGTTTGAAGCCTGGATAGTTTGAACATGTGTTGGTATTTATGTGTTTGAAGCCTGGATAATTTGAACATGTGTTGGTATTTTTGTGTTTGAAGCCTGGATAATTTGAACATGTGTTGGTATTTATGTGTTTGAAGCCTGGATCATTTGAACATGTGTTGGTATTTATGTGTTTGAAGCCTGGATAGTTTGAACATGTGTTGGAAAAAGAGTGTTTGAAGCCTGGATCATTTGAACATGTGTTGGTATTTATGTGTTTGAAGCCTGGATAATTTGAACATGTGTTGGTATGTATGTGTTTGAAACCTGGATAGTTTGAACATGTGTTGGTATGGATGTGTTTGAAGCCTGGATAGTTTGAATATGTGTTGGTATGTTAGTGTTTGAAGCCTGGATAGTTTGAACATGTGTTGGTATGTATGTGTTTGAAGCCTGGATAGTTTGAACATGTGTTGGTATTTATGCGTTAGAAGCCTGGATAATTTGAACATGTGTTGGTACAGATGTGTTTGAAGCCTGGATAGTTTGAACATGTGTTGGTATGTATGTGTTTGAAGCCTGGGTCGTTTGAACATGTGTTGGTATGTATGTGTTTGAAGCCTGGATAGTTTGAACTTGTGTTGGAAAAAGGGTGTTTGAAGCCTGGATCATTTGAACATGTGTTGGTATGTATGTGTTTGAAGCCTGGATAGTTTGAACATGTGTTGGTATGTATGTGTTTGAAGCCTGGATAGTTTGAACATGTGTTGAAAAAAGAGTGTTTGAAGCCTGGATCATTTGAACATGAGTTGGTACAGATGTGTTTGAAGCCTGGATAGTTTGAACATGTGTTGGTATGTATGTGTTTGAAGCCTGGGTCGTTTGAACATGTGTTGGTATGTATGTGTTTGAAGCCTGGATAGTTTGAACTTGTGTTGGAAAAAGGGTGTTTGAAGCCTGGATCATTTGAACATGTGTTGGTATGTATGTGTTTGAAGCCTGGATAGTTTGAACATGTGTTGGTATGTATGTGTTTGAAGCCTGGATAGTTTGAACATGTGTTGAAAAAAGAGTGTTTGAAGCCTGGATCATTTGAACATGTGTTGGTATGTATGTGTTTGAAGCCTGGATAGTTTGAACATGTGTTGGTATTTATGTGTTTGAAGCCTGGATAATTTGAACATGTTTTGGTATTTATGTGTTTGAAGCCTGGATAATTTGAACATGTGTTGGTATTTATGAGTTTGAAGCCTGGATCATTTGAACATGTGTTGGTATTTATGTGTTTGTATTCTGGATAGTATGATCATGTGTCGGTATTTATGTGTTTGAAGCCTGGATAGTTTGAACATGTGTTGGTATGTATGTGTTTGAAGTCTGGATAGTTTGAACATGTGTTGGTATGTATGTGTTTGAAGCCTGGATAGTTTGAACATGTGTTGGTATAGATGTGTTTGAAGCCTGGATAGTTAAAACATGTGTTGGTATGTATATGTTTGAAGCCTGGATAGTTTGAACATGTGTTGGTATTTATGTGTTTGAAGCCTGGATAATTTGAACATGGGTTGGTATTTATGTGTTTGAAGCCTGGATAATTTGAACATGTGTTGGTATTTATGTGTTTGAAGCCTGTATCATTTGAACATGTGTTGGTATTTATGTGTTTGAAGCCTGGATAGTTTGATCATGTGTTGGTATTTATGTGTTTGAAGTCTGGATAGTTTGAACATGTGTTGGTATTTATGTGTTTGAAGCCTGGATAGTTTGAACATGTGTTGGCATTTATGTGTTTGAAGCCTGGATAGTTTGAACATGTGTTGGTATGTATGTGTTTGAAGCCTGGATAATTTGAACATGTGTTGGTATGTATGTGTTTGAAACCTGGATAGTTTGAACATGTGTTGGTATGTATGTGTTTGAAGCCTGGATAGTTTCAACATGTGTTGGTATGTATGTGTTTGAAGCCTGGACAGTTTGAACATGTGTTGGTATGTATGTGTTTGAAGCCTGGATAGTTTGAACATGTGTTGGTATTGATGTGTTTGAAGCCTGGATAATTTGAACATGTGTTGGTATAGATGTGTTTGAAGCCTGGGTCGTTTGAACATGTGTTGGTATGTATGTGTTTGAAGCCTGGATAGTTTGAACATGTGTTGGTATGTATCTGTTTGAAGCTTGGATAGTTTGAACATGTGTTGGTATGGATGTGTTTGAAGCCTGGATAGTTTGAACATGTGTTGGTATGTATGTGTTTGAAGCCTGGATAGTTTAAACATGTGTTGGAAAAAGAGTGTTTGAAGCCTGGATCATTTGAACATGTGTTGGTATGTATGTGTTTGAACCCTGGATAGTTTGAACATGTGTTGGTATTTATGTGTTTGAAGCCTGGATAATTTGAACATGTTTTGGTATTTATGTGTTTGAAGCCTTGATAATTTGAACATGTGTTGGTATTTATGAGTTTGAAGCCTGGATCATTTGAACATGTGTTGGTATTTATGTGTTTGTATTCTGGATAGTATGATCATGTGTCGGTATTTATGTGTTTGAAGCCTGGATAGTTTGAACATGTGTTGGTATGTATGTGTTTGAAGTCTGGATAGTTTGAACATGTGTTGGTATGTATGTGTTTGAAGCCTGGATAGTTTGAACATGTGTTGGTATGTATGTGTTTGAAGCCTGGATAGTTTGAACATGTGTTGGTATTTATGTGTTTGAAGCCTGGATAATTTGAACATGGGTTGGTATTTATGTGTTTGAAGCCTGGATAATTTGAACATGTGTTGGTATTTATGTGTTTGAAGCCTGTATCATTTGAACATGTGTTGGTATTTATGTGTTTGAAGCCTGGATAGTTTGATCATGTGTTGGTATTTATGTGTTTGAAGTCTGGATAGTTTGAACATGTGTTGGTATTTATGTGTTTGAAGCCTGGATAGTTTGAACATGTGTTGGCATTTATGTGTTTGAAGCCTGGATAGTTTGAACATGTGTTGGTATGTATGTGTTTGAAGCCTGGATAATTTGAACATGTGTTGGTATGTATGTGTTTGAAACCTGGATAGTTTGAACATGTGTTGGTATGTATGTGTTTGAAGCCTGGATAGTTTCAACATGTGTTGGTATGTATGTGTTTGAAGCCTAGACAGTTTGAACATGTGTTGGTATGTATGTGTTTGAAGCCTGGATAGTTTGAACATGTGTTGGTATTGATGTGTTTGAAGCCTGGATAATATGAACATGTGTTGGTATAGATGTGTTTGAAGCCTGGGTCGTTTGAACATGTGTTGGTATGTATGTGTTTGAAGCCTGGATAGTTTGAACATGTGTTGGTATGTATCTGTTTGAAGCTTGGATAGTTTGAACATGTGTTGGTATGGATGTGTTTGAAGCCTGGATAGTTTGAACATGTGTTGGTATGTATGTGTTTGAAGCCTGGATAGTTTAAACATGTGTTGGAAAAGAGTGTTTGAAGCCTGGATCATTTGAACATGTGTTGGTATGTATGTGTTTGAACCCTGGATAGTTTGAACATGTGTTGGTATTTATGTGTTTGAAGCCTGGATAATTTGAACATGTGTTGGTATTTATGTGTTTGAAGCCTGGATAATTTGAACATGTGTTGGTATTTATGTGTTTGAAGCCTGGATCATTTGAACATGTGTTGGTATTTATGTGTTTGAAGCCTGGATAGTTTGATCATGTGTTGGTATTTATGTGTTTGAAGCCTGGATAGTTTGGACATGTGTTGCTATAGGTATGTTTGAAGCCTGGATAGTTTGAACATGTGTTGGTATGTATGTGTTTGAAGTCTGGATAGTTTGAACATGTGTTGGTATGTATGTGTTTGAAGTCTGGATAGTTTGAACATGTGTTGGTATGTATGTGTTTGAAGCCTGGATAGTTTGAACATGTGTTGGTATGTATGTGTTTGAAACCTGGATAGTTTGAACATGTGTTGGTATGTATGTGTTTGAAGCCTGGATAGTTTGAACATGTGTTGGTATGTATGTGTTTGAAGCCTGGATAGTTTGAACATGTGCTGGTATGTATGTTTTTGAAGCCTGGATAGTTTGAACATGTGTTGGAAAAAGAGTGTTTGAAGCCTGGATCATTTGAACATGTGTTGGTATGTATGTGTTGGAATCCTGGATTGTTTGAACATGTGTTGGTATTTATGTGTTTGAAGCCTGGATAATTTGAACATGTGTTGGTATTTATGTGTTTGAAGCCTGGATAATTTGAACATGTGTCGGTATTTATGTGTTTGAAGCCTGGATCATTTGAACATGTGTTGATATTTATGTGTTTGAAGCCTGGATAGTTTGATCATGTGTTGGTATTTATGTGTTTGATGCCTGGATAGTTGGGACATGTGTTGCTATAGGTATGTTTGAAGCCTGGATAGTTTGAACATGTGTTGGTATGTATGTGTTTGAAGTCTGGATAGTTTGAACATGTGTTGGTATGTATGTGTTTGAAGTCTGGATAGTTTGAACATGTGTTGGTATGTATGTGTTTGAAGCCTGGATAGTTTGAACATGTGTTGGTATGTATGTGTTTGAAGCCTGGATAGTTTGAACATGTGTTGGTATGTATGTGTTTGAAGCCTGGATAATTTGCACATTTGTTGGTATGTATGTGTTTGAAGTCTGGATAGTTTGAACATGTGTTGGTATGTATGTGTTTGAAGCCTGGATAGTTTGAACATGTGTTTGTATAGATGTGTTTGAAGCCTGGATAGTTTGAACATGTGTTGGTATGTATGTGTTTGAAGCCTGGATAGTTTGAACATGTGTTGGTATGTATGTGTTTGAAGCCTGGATAGTTTGAACATGTGTTGGTATGTATGTGTTTGAAGCCTGGATAGTTTGAACATGTGTTGGTATGTATGTGTTTGAAGCCTGGATAGTTTGAAAATGTGTTGGTATGTATGTGTTGGAAGCCTGGATCGTTTGAACATGTGTTGGTATGTATGTGTTTGAAGCCTGGATAGTTTGAACATGTGTTGGTATGTATGTGTTTGAAGCCTGGATAGTTTGAACATGTGTTGGTATGTATGTGTTTGAAGCCTAGATGGTTTGAACATGTGTTGGTATGTATGTGTTTGAAGCCTGGATCATTTGAACATGTGTTGGTATGTATGTGCTTGAAGCCTGGATAGTTTGAACATGTGTTGGTATTTATGTGTTTGAAGCCTGGATAATTTGAACATGTGTTGGTATTTATGTGTTTGAAGCCTGGATCATTTGAACATGTGTTGGTATTTATGTGTTTGAAGCCTGGATAGTTTGAACATGTGTTGGAAAAAAAATGTTTGAAGCCTGGATCATTTGAACATGTGTTGGTATGTATGTGTTTGAAGCCTGGATAGTTTGAACATGTGTTGGTATTTATGTGTTTGAAGCCTGGATAATTTGAACATGTGTTGATATAGATGTGTTTGAAGCCTGGATAGTTTGAACATGTGTTGGTATTTATGTGTTTGAAGTCTGGATAGATTGAACATGTGTTGGTATTTATGTGTTTGAAGCCTGGATAGTTTGAACATGTGTTGGTATGTATGTGTTTGAAGCCTGGATAGTTTGAACATGTGTTGGTATGTATGTGTTTGAAACCTGGATAGTTTGAACATGTGTTGGTATGTATGTGTTTGAAGCCTGGATAGTTTGAACATGTTTTGGTATGTATGTGTTTGAAGCCTGGATAGTTTGAACATGTGTTGGTATGTATGTGTTTGAAGCCTGGATAGTTTGAACATGTGTTGGTATGTATGTGTTTGAAGCCTGGATAGTTTGAACATGTGTTGTTATTTATGTGTTTGAAGCCTGGATAATCTGAACATGTGTTGGTATAGATGTGTTTGAAGCCTGGATAGTTTGAACATGTGTTGGTATGTATGTGTTTGAAGCCTGGGTCGTTTGAACATGTGTTGGTATGTATGTGTTTGAAGCCTGGATAGTTTGAAAATGTGTTGGAAAAAGAGTGTTTGAAGCCTGGATCATTTGAACATGTGTTGGTATGTATGTGTTTGAAGCCTAGATAGTTTGAACATGTGTTGGTATTTATGTGTTTGAAGCCTGGATCATTTGAACATGTGTTGGTATTTATGTGTTTGAAGCCTGGATAGTTTGAACATGTGTTGGAAAAAGAGTGTTTGAAGCCTGGATCATTTGAACATGTGTTGGTATGTATGTGTTTGAAGCCTGGATAGTTTGAACATGTGTCAGTATGTATGTGTTTGAAGCCTGGATAGTTTGAACATGTGTTGGTATTTATGTGTTTGAAGTCTGGATAGTTTGAACATGTGTTGGTATGTATGTGTTTGAAGTATGGGTAGTTTGAACATGTGTTGGTATGTATGTGTGTGAACATGTGTCGTTATGTATGTGTTTGAAGCCTGGATAGTTTGAACATGTGTTGGTATTTATGTGTTTGAAGCCTGGATAGTTTGAACATGTGTTGGTATTTATGTGTTTGAAGCCAGGATAGTTTGAACATGTGTTGGTATGTATGTGTTTGAAGCCTGGATAGTTTGAACATGTGTTGGTATGTATGTGTTGGAAGCCTGGATAGTTTGAACATGTGTTGGTATGTATGTGTTTGAAGCCTGGATAGTTTGAACATGTGTTGGTATGTATGTGTTTGAAGCCTGGATAGTTTGAACATGTGTTGGTATTGATGTGTTTGAAGCCTGGATAATTTGAACATGTGTTGGTATAGATGTGTTTGAAGCCTGGGTCGTTTGAACATGTGTTGGTATGTATGTGTTTGAAGCCTGGATAGTTTGAACATGTGTTTGTATGTATCTGTTTGAAGCCTGGATAGTTTGAACATGTGTTGGTATGGATGTGTTTGAAGCCTGGATAGTTTGAACATGTGTTGGTATGTATGTGTTGGAAGCCTGGATAGTTTGAACATGTGTTGGAAAAAGAGTGTTTGAAGCCTGGATCATTTGAACATGTGTTGGTATGTATGTGTTTGAACCCTGGATAGTTTGAACATGTTTTGGTATTTATGTGTTTGAAGCCTGGATAATTTGAACATGTGTTGGTATTTATGTGTTTGAAGCCTGGATAATTTGAACATGTGTTGGTATTTATGTGTTTGAAGCCTGGATCATTTGAACATGTGTTGGTATTTATGTGTTTGAAGCCTGGATAGTTTGATCATGTGTTGGTATTTATGTGTTTGAAGCCTGGATAGTTTGCACATGTGTTGCTATAGGTATGTTTGAAGCCTGGATAGTTTGAACATGTGTTGGTATGTATGTGTTTGAAGTCTGGATAGTTTGAACATGTGTTGGTATGTATGTGTTTGAAGTCTGGATAGTTTGAACATGTGTTGGTATGTATGTGTTTGAAGCCTGGATAGTTTGAACATGTGTTGGTATGTATGTGTTTGAAGCCTGGCTAGTTTGAACATGTGTTGGTATGTATGTGTTTGAAGCCTGGATAATTTGAACATGTGTTGGTATGTATGTGTTTGCAGTCTGGATAGTTTGAACATGTGTTGGTATGTATGTGTTTGAAGCCTGGATAGTTTGAACATGTGTTGGTATAGATGTGTTTGAAGCCTTGATAGTTTGAACATGTGTTGGTATGTATGTGTTTGATGCCTGGATAGTTTGAACATGTGTTGGTATGTATGTGTTTGACGCCTGGATAGTTTGAACATGTGTTGGTATGTATGTGTTTGAAGCCTGGATAGTTTGAACATGTGTTGGAAAAAGAGTGTTTGAAGCCTGGATCATTTGAACATGTGTTGGTATGTATGTGTTGGAATCCTGGATTGTTTGAACATGTGTTGGTATTTATGTGTTTGAAGCCTGGATAATTTGAACATGTGTCGGTATTTATATGTTTGAAGCCTGGATCATTTGAACATGTGTTGGTATTTATGTGTTTGAAGCCTGGATAGTTTGATCATGTGTTGGTATTTATGTGTTTGATGCCTGGATAGTTGGGACACGTGTTGCTATAGGTATGTTTGAAGCCTGGATAGTTTGAACATGTGTTGGTATGTATGTGTTTGAAGTCTGGATAGTTTGAACATGTGTTGGTATGTATGTGTTTGAAGTCTTGATAGTTTGAACATGTGTTGGTATGTATGTGTTTGAAACCTGGATAGTTTGAACATGTGTTGGTATGTATGTGTTTGAAGCCTGGATAATTTGAACATGTGTTTGTATGTATGTGTTTGAAGCCTGGATAATTTGCACATTTGTTGGTATGTATGTGTTTGAAGTCTGGATAGTTTGAACATGTGTTGGTATGTATGTGTTTGAAGCCTGGATAGTTTGAACATGTGTTTGTATAGATGTGTTTGAAGCCTGGATAGTTTGAACATGTGTTAGTATGTATGTGTTTGAAGCCTGGATAGTTTGAACATGTGTTGGTATGTATGTGTTTGAAGCCTGGATAGTTTGAACATGTGTTGGTATGTATGTGTTTGAAGCCTGGATAGTCTGAACATGTGTTGGTATGTATGTGTTTGAAGCCTGGATAGAATGAACATGTGTTGGTATGTATGTGTTTGAAGCCTGGATAGTTTGAACATGTGTTGGTATGTATGTGTTTGAAGCCTGGATAGTTTGAACATGTGTTGGTATGTATGTGTTTGAAGCCTGGATAGTTTGAAAATGTGTTGGTATGTATGTGTTGGAAGCCTGGATCGTTTGAACATGTGTTTGTATAGATGTGTTTGAAGCCTAGATGGTTTGAACATGTGTTGGTATGTATGTGTTTGAAGCCTGGATAGTTTGAACATGAGTTGGTATGTATGTGTTTGAAGCCTGGATAGTTGAACATGGCTGGTATGTATGTGTTTGAAGCCTGGATAGTTTGAACATGTGTTGGTATGTATGTGTTTGAAGCCTGGATAGTTTGAACATGTGTTGGTATGTATGTGTTTGAAGCCTGGATCGTTTGAACATGTGTTGATATAGATGTGTTTGAAGCCTGGATGGTTTGAACATGTGTTGGTATGTATGTGTTTGAAGCCTGGATAGTTTGAACATGTGTTGGTATGTATGTGTTTGAAGCCTGGATAGTTGAACATGGTTGGTATGTATGTGTTTGAAGCCTGGATAGTTGAACATGGTTGGTATGTATATGTTTGAAGTCTGGATAGTTTGAACATGTGTTGGTATTTATGTGTTTGAAGCCTGGATAGTTTGATCATGTGCTGGAATGTATGTGTATGTGAGTTTGAAGCCTGGATAGTGTAAACATTTGTTGGTATTATAATAGATGTATTTGAAGCCTGGATAGTTTGAAAATGTATGTTACTGTGTCTTGATTCTTAGCCGTTAGAAGTTTTGAAGGGTAAAAGTCTACTATATGGTGGATGCCTTTACAGAACACGATTCGTCTGAATCTGGGGTCATGTCTGATTCTGCGTGTTTCAAGTAGTGGTCAATAGAGTATGGACCATGCCTGATTATGCGTGTTTCAAGTAGTGGCCAATAGATTATGTACCATGCCTGATTCTGCGTGTTTCAAGTAGTGGCCAATAGAGTATGGACCTTGCCTGATTCTGCGTGTTTCCAGTAGTGACCAATAGAGTATAATAGAGTATGGACCATGCCTGATTCTGCGTGTTTGTTTCAAGTATTGGCCAATAGAGTATGGGCCATGCCTGATTCTGCGTGTTTCAAGTAGTAGCCAATAGAGTATGGACCATGCATGATTCTGCGTGTTTTCAGTAGTGGCCAATAGAGTATGTGACATGCCTGATTTTGCGTATTTTAAGTAGTGGCCCATAGAGTATGGGCCATGTCTTATTCTGCGTGTTTCAAGTAGTGGCCAATAGAGTATGGGCCATGCCTGATTCTGCGTGTTTCTGGTAGTGGCCAGTAGAGTATGGGCCGTGCCTGATTCTGCGTGTTCCTAGTAGTGGCCAGTAGCGTATAGCGTGTGTTTTGAATTACCGAAAAGGGTATGGACCCAGCATAAACAATATCCACATATAAAGTCTTCATGATACAACTCTCTAGAGTAATACTATACTAGTCTTGACGTAGACTGGCACCAGCCCATAATGTTTTACGACATATCTTATAACTACAATATCTCGCTGACAGATACAGTGTTTTAAACTTGCATTCTTATATCTAATATGAACATCAGGAATTCGTCATGAGAAATGAAGACAAGAAGAGAGGAATGTTTATTTCTATTTCCAATTTTATTTTCAAAATGTCATGTATATAGACGTTATCAATATATAATCCATAGACTGCAACCACTCTATGCTTAATGATGCACAATACCAAAGATGAAAACTTATACTACAATCAGTAGCCATCAGTATGAAAAGTAGTGTACAACAGCAAATCAAGGGTTTAACACAAAACACTGCTATTATTAGGTACATTTCAGTAAAGAAACAGAAGAAAAACACTTTTTTTAATCAGTGAATTGTATATATCCCTAATATTAATAATGCGTATGTACAGATGTGTACAACATAATTAAATGTTTAAATAACGTTGATATGAAAGATATTAAAATAGACAAACCGTTATAAAATGTCACTTGTAATAGTCTGGAACTAAAATGTATTACATTTTTTAAACGCGAAGAAACTATTCTACTTGATTTTGAAGCAGGTATAAAGTGAGTATTCATAAAATCAGAGTGTATTTTATGTAATTTGGCATTGAAACCTTCTTTACAATCAAGATATAGATTATAAAGGAAATACCTAAAAATTCAGGGTTTCTTACTTTGATTAGACATTGTCACTTGGGAGTAATTCGAGTTGTTGTTTTTTCTTAGTGAATAATCATTATATATGGTATATATTATATTTTTTCTGAAATTATAAATACAATAAAATACTATCATTTAATGCTGGTAAAAAAAAAGACACTTAGCATAGTTTCGCGTTCAAACCATCGAAATGTAACCGGTATCAAGAGTCTTCATTTGTCTTCAAACTGTATTTCTAACGTATCCATACACATTTAACATATGTGTAATAATATGTAGATACCCATCATACACTAACTTCGCCATGTAATACACATCGCATACACTCACGTGTCCGTGTAATATACATCGCATACACCAACGTGTCCGTGTAATACACATCGCATATACTAACTTGTCCGTGTAATACACATTCACAGACACTAACTTTTCATTGTAATATACGTCGCAGACACTAACTCGTCCGTGTAATACACATCGCATACACTAACTCATCTGAGTAATACAAGTCGCAGACACTAACTTGTCCGTGTAATACACGTCGCAGACACTAACTTGTCTGTGTAATACACGTCACAGACACTACTTTTCCCAGTAATACACGTCGCATACACCAAATTGTCCGTGTAATACACGTCACATACACCAACTTGTTCATGTAGTACACGTCGCATACACCAACATGATTCAATAACAAAATGTAAAGATGTAATGAGCAAGTGACGAATACATACATTTCTGCCCGCAAACATCTTGACACTGACAAACTTGAAATAAATAAAGATGGAAATAAATATGTTGATAACTTAAGCCGTTCTTAAACTTAAACTTAAGTGTGCTCTATTATGGAATGCACACTTTGTAAATTTGATTCAACAACAAAATGTAAAGAAAAGATGTAAATGGGCGGACGGTAATTATGGGAGGATTGTTCACTTTACATTATCCAGGAATATACATTACTTGAGTTTACCGTCTATTATCCAGGAATATACATATCTTGAATTTACCTCTTTGTTTCTTTAAAAAGAGGCCCATGTTGCTATTAGACGCTATATATATATATGTATTGATATTGAATATGTACCGACCATCTTCGCATGTGTCTTCTTTTGGTTAATTTTATCAACACGTCGTTTTTATTTTGGTTTCATTGAAGTATATCCAACAACGACGCTGTACCAGATTTAACCAATGTATTGTGTTTTTAAATTCACCATTAAATACATTAATGTACCATTAAAATCTCCAAAAGTGAAGATGCTTCAAATGATTTTGTAATTATCTTTTACATACAAAGCTGTAATGATGATTTTACAAACTATGCATGATTTCCAATGATTTGGAAATACAGTGCCTTTGACAATTTAGTTATCTTTCGTTAAAATAAGGACGACATATGTAAAACTTCCAACAATACATGACAGAGAGAGAGAAAGTTTGGTATGCAGTGGATAGTGCGGCTGACTTAAAATCGGTAAACCAGGACCTCAACGGTGTCACTGAGTTTCGTCCTGGAGCAAGACACGTTCACCTAGGCTCGTCCGTCGGATGTGAAATTAAAACGAGTGGTCCCATGTATCGGAGAATAACTACAATCCGAACACATTAAAAAACCATAGCAAACTATACGATACTAAGAGTAGGGCACGGTCTCGGGATTTCTACTTTTACCAAAAAAACAAAACATGAATGGAACTATAATGCTAGGGTTTTATTTGACTATAAACGCGTTTATACTGCTGCTTTTCATATGAATAGAATGTGTTCGTCTTATTTGACATGAAACACTTTGACAACGTTGCCACTCATTCCCACATATAGTTTATCCTCGATATCAGAGTATGTAATTGAGTATGGAGAAGTCACTCCATGTTCCTGTCCCAGTAGTATCTGTATCTTGGTACACTTGGCTGTTATCTGGTGGACGTTATCGGAACTGTAGCCACATACATACACTGTCCCTGTCCTATCTATAGCCAGACCATCTGTGCCCTTCAGGTTATCATCCTTGTAGACTGCCTTCACGGTACCGTCCATCGTCATACACGTCACTGTGTACTTGTTGTAATCAGACACGTACATGGCTGTCTTATCGGGACTGATCGCTATGTACCTCGGCCAAGTAAACAGTTGTGCACCGTTGGAATCTGTATTCAAACTTCTCAACACAGACTCGTTCATGTCCATCATTTCAACTTTACCTGGGTCAACAAACGTCACTATAAGTGTCCCGCCATTGTGTACAAGTCCCATACACTGACCATTTGTCTTTATCTCTCGACCCTTGGACAAGGAGGATGAAGTTATAGACAGGAGCTGGATCTTCTCCCCATAGACAGTCACGGCTACTTGACTGTTGTCGATCATAGTAACGTCCCATGGGTAGGATGTCAGTTGTACTTCAGACGTTACCTTGTTTTGTTTTATGTCCACTAGTTTAACCTTCTTGTTGTTATGATCAGCAATGACAAGTTGGTTGTCGGATAATAGGCATGATCCTGTGATGCAAGAAAAAGAAGAGTCGATGTCTGCAACATGTGCAGGTAACATCACTAACTGTCCTAATACATTCTTATTTCTTTCCACAGCGTTAGACTGTTCCATTTTAGTAAATGCGTACCTCCTGATTTTATTAATTGACTCTCCTTTACCAAGTGTGTCTTCTAACAGATGTATTTGTTTTCTCGCATTTCTCAGTTCTACAAACATTTGACTGTTTTGGTTTTTTATTTGCAATTTTTCCAGTTTAGTTGTCATTGATTGAATTTCTGCCTTGACGGCGTTGCTTGTGTACGAAATTGAGTTCATTGATTTCATGTCCTCATCTCTGAACACGGTCATTATTTGTTCTATTTCTCCTATCGCCTTTGTATAGTATGTTTCAATTTCCCCCACGTGTGTCTTCGACAGTCTCAATGTACGGTCATACTTCTCTTCTAGTCCATTCAGTGTCTTCATTGTTTCTTTATATTCCGGACTCTGTGCAATACCTTCAGATACGTCTGCCAGTTTGCTGACATGACAACCCACGTGACCAATCTTCACACATGTTTGACATCCCAACGTGTCATGTGACTTGCAGTAAAAACTTATAATCTCACCTTTATGTTGAGCGCATGGTTCTGTGCACGTGTCAATCGTCGTAGACGTAGGCTGGATCTTAGGCATTTGGGACTTGTCTAGCAGTGTGTGATGTCTACATGGTTTGGCTCTACGATGTGTCTTGAAGCACGTGACACAGAGGTACTCCTGACAGTCGGTACAGTAGCCCTCGGCAGGGACATGTTCGCCATCGTCACCACACGGCTGACACACCATTTCCGCAATTTCTTCTGAACCTACGTCTGCTGATGCCATGATGTCCTGTGAACAATTATAAATAGTTTTATCCAATTATATTCTACCCAATTACATTTTACCAAATTATTTTTCACCCAATTATAATGCACCCAATTCTAATGCACCCAATTATATTTTACCCAGTTATCTTTTACCCAATTATATTTCACCCAATTATATATTACCAAAATACCCAATTATATTTTACCCAATTATATTTCACCCGATTATCTTTTACCCAATTATCTTTCACCCAATTATATTTCACCCAATTATATTTTACCCAAGTATATGAAAGCATTTTAAAGGAGTACAATTATAATCTCCGACTGATGGGTATCGTTAAGGGCCTATATTCGTGAACGTGAGTATTATCATAAATGTGTGAATAGTTTTTAAAGGGGCACACCCCACTCTTGATACGGTTTTATCTATTTGGAAAAATCATCACCCCATGCTGACAAAGCAATTATCAACGCAATATAAATTAGTGTTGCTGAATTAACGGCTAAGCAACAGATATTATCTTAAGTTATCAATAGCCGCCCCAGAGAGAGGGAGTGATAGTCAGAATTGCGTAACCTTTCCCTATTCTTACTATATAACAGATTTCTTACGCAGGAAGAATGCTAGAAAGTACAAAAAAATGGTATATATCATAATAATCTCCCAGCCACCCGCGCCCGACGAGGCTACTCCAATGCAGGAAACATGTACATGCAGTTATGTTTTTGCATTTTACGTGTTTCCAAGCATTCAGTATCCAATAAGGGTTTCATTTCAATTACTAATATGATGTTTGAATATTTTATTATGAATATTGAGACCCGCAACACAGACAGGAGTAGAATTCAAGGAGGATCGCTATCTTGATATTGAAAAGTTTCACCAGGTCTTCAAATGGGACCGCATGAAAGGGTCGAAACAGCTGTTGTTAAGGACTGTTGGGATGTCATTTTTAAAATAAAATCCAAAATCGAAATTTGGATAATGTGATAAAATAGCTCATTGTATTCAGAAATGTCTCGTCTGCACTCCCTGGATAAATGGACTATTCTATGGACCACTTTATTTCGCATACAAAACAAAACAACTTTGAGTGAAACTGTACCATTTTTTTCGTATATAAAGGGTACAAGTTCTGCCCTATACGTATTCACATCAATAATATTGAATTCTGGCATGTACTATATGATATTGCTCATGACTAAGATATGCATTTGGTTGAACATTTCACTTGGCCATATCCCATCTATCTTGGATCTTTATTTTAAAGACGGCGGACCAATACACGCTTTAGGACCTATTTCCTAGTGAGTAAGAGTAAATCACTGTTAGACATACAATTGCCTGATAAACTTTGTTATTCAACGTTGTGTCATATGATGATGAGACCGTTGTGTATGTAGAAAACATATTAAACATTGAAGCAGGATTTCATTATTAAGAAGGCACACAGTTGACTAACAAATAAGAAAAGTATCATCATTTATTAAGTTGTTTTGCAAATATTGGGCGCGGCTCCAAATAGCGGGCTGCTGGAAACACATACACAGAATGGCAGCCCTGAACAATTTTCACAAAAGAGGGCATGACCCAAAAGCCTGATACCCTTAAAGAATCCCCCAATAGGCTTAAACAAAAGAGGGCTTGGCCCAACAGCCTTATACCCTTAGTGAAGCCCCAAAAAGGCTTATATAAGGTGTTTCTTCAAAACTCTAATTCTAAAGTAAAATGCTTCTTCATTTAATCACTTGAAATTTTTTTTTTTCGAAAGTTTACAATAATGTGCACGACCGAACTCGGCATGATGCACCAAGAATGCTGTAATCCCGACCTTGGGGAGCATTGCTCAGTATTACATTGAAATTTAATAAACTAGGTAATTGTCATTGAATTTGATTTCACAGAATTGAAGGCTGACGGCCCGCATTATTTGTATCTTGGTTTTGAAAACAATAACGAACTATCCACAAAGTTATTTAGTGTAGCTAAAATGTTTACTTGTTCTTTCTTCATGAAAGTAAAGGATACAGTATTATATAGTTATACCTTAGATATTATACAATATAACACTGATATTCAAAGAAACTAGAAAGGTGTTCATGGAACACGGATGCCCCCATCAAAAATAATCCTGGGATATACAATTTGAGGAAAATGGGCCATTAACTCCGGTAATACACGGTCGATTTTGACGCGAAATCGACATGTTGTAATCATAGGTTATTATCCTGAAAGTTTAGAAACACTCAGTTGGAACTTGTTGGAGCAGTTTGATACACAATATATTTTAACCTTAATTTGACGGAAAAGGGAAGTAACTGCGTAAATACAAGGTCGGTTTTGACGCCAAATCGATATGCACATTAACAACATAGGAAACTGTGGGATGAGATAGACACACACGATACACACACGATATTTAAACGTACAAATTGATAAAAAAAGGACTGTTTTTCGAATACCTTTCGAACCCGGTTACTAAACAAGGATGCTAACCATAAGCCCACAGTAGTCCTATACAATTAGACATTGCGCCAATATTAGTGTTGCTATTGATAGATGTCACAGAGCTCTGGTGTTTTATTGTGTACGATACGAGTGTGTATTCTGTGTTGTTCATGTTTTAACTCTCGACAGTTATTTTAATAAATCATATGTATAAAATATAACTGTTATTAAAATACGCTAGGCTCCCCACCTCCCCGCCCCACCCCCTGTGGTTATGTTCCAAAGAGTTGGGATGTACCCCGTTGCCAATGATGGTTGGACGGTTATATCCGTCTGTTCATGTCCTGCCACATATAACCCAGGGGTTATGGCCCTAGAGAATTATGTCCACAGGAGTATGGCTAGTCCCTAAGATCGATGCTGGTTGGACGGTTGTATCCGTCTATTCATGCCCGGTAATTACATATATATGGCTATAGGGTGAAATCTCAACGGTTTCTAAGTTATTAGCCCATGGACTATGTCCGCCGGTGTGGGGTTAACGTTTTCCCTATATAAGTCCATGTTAAACATATGGTAGAGACTTATTTGACTCCATTTCTCGATTTGATCAAACCTGATAGAGGACCATACGATTATGCAAAACATTAAACCTCTAGCTCATGTAATTTCAGAGAAGATGCTTGTTATACCATATAATAGACATATACTTGATATACCATATAACAGACAAGACATACTTATTATACCATCCCAGACAAGCTTGCCTTGTTATACCATATAATAGACAAGCCATGGTTGTTATACCATATAATAGACATATACTTGATATACCATATAACAGACAAGACATACTTATTAAACCATCCCAGACAAGCTATCCTTGTTATACCATATAATAAATAAGCCATGGTTGTTATACCATATAATAGACAAGCCATGGTCGTTATACCATATAATAGACAAGCCATGCTTGTAAAAAGATATAAAAGACAAGCCATGATTGTTATACCATATAACAGACAAGCCATGCTTGTAATACCATATAATAGGCAAGCGATGCGTGTTATACCATATAAAAGACAAGCCATGCTTGTTACACCATATAATGGACATATGCTTGTTATACCATATAATAGACAAGCCATGTTCGTTATACCATATAGAGGAGTCATGCTTGTTATACCATAAAATAGACAAGGCATGCTTGTTATACCATATAACAGACAAGCCATGCTTGTTATACCATATAATAGAGAAGCGATGCATTTTATACAATAAAACAGATAAGTCATGCTCGTTATACCATAGAATAGACAAGCCATGCTTGTTATACCATATAATAAACAAGTCATGATTGGTATAACATACAATAGACAAGCCATGCTTGTTATACCATATAACAGACAAGCCATGCTTGTTATACGATATAATAGAGAAGCGATGCATTTTATACAATAAAACAGATAAGTCATGCTCGTTATACCATAGAATAGACAAGCCATGCTTGTTATACCATATAATACACAAGTCATGCTTGTTATACCATACAATAGACAAGCCATGCTTGTTATACCATATAATAGACAAGCCATGCTTGTTATCCCATATAATAGACAAGCCATGCTTGTTATACAATATAATAGACATGCTTTTTATACCATATAATAGACACGTTATGCGTGTAATACCATATAACAGACAAGCCATGTTTGTTATACCATATAATAGACAAGTCATGCTTCTTATAGCATATAATAGACATGTGCTTCTTATAGCATATAATACAGTATGATATTGTGCACACGATTTTTCTATTGAAATGTGTACGCGGGTATTTGGTTCTCAGTACTTAATGACGATATTGTAATGCGTTTTTGTACGCCAAGTCATGCTTCTTATACCATATAACAGACAAGCCATGCTTGTTATACCA